>JAXQQM020061648.1:0-50562 GCA_034641835.2 Pinus albicaulis | reverse complement strand
TGTATTTTGATGGCATGTAAGAAAAATATTATAGTTGAAAAAAACGCTAATATTTTCTTTCAAAATGTATGGATCCATTTTGGTCTTCCTACTTCTATTGTAAGTGATCGGGATTCCCAGTTCGTTGGGAATTTTTGGCCAAAATTATGGGACACGATGGACACAAATTTGAAGAAGAATACAACATTTCATCCACAAACAGATGGACAAACTGAGGTGGTAAATAGAACTATCATTCATATTCTAAGAGGCTATTTCAGCAAGCATCCCAAGTTGTGGGATGAACATCTTCACTACATTCAACATGCATACAACTGGACAAAACATTCTTCCACAAATACATCACCATTTGAGGCATGTTTTGGTTACTTGCCAAGATCACGTTGGACTTCATCTTTGAGAAAGATGTCACTATAGATGTTCATAGTGAAATAGATAAAGCAAGAAAGTTCATTGAGAAAATTCATTTGGTACATCACACAATGCAAGTGCAACTTGAAAAGGGTCAAAGCAGCTACAAGGCAAGGCATGGCAAACATCACGTTGATCACAAATTCCAAGTTGGTGATGAATTTTGGTTGTACATAAGAAAAGAAAGATTGCAAGGGGAAGGTAAAAAGCTCAAACCAATCGGTTATGGTCCATTTAAAATTCTGGAAAATATTGGTACAAATGGATTCAAGCTAGATTTGCCTCCTTATATGAAAATTTATTTTGTCATTAATGTTGATAATTTAAGATTGTTTGAGCCTCCTTTGATTGATGATTAAGGAGAGAATGTTTAGTTGCCATCAATAGATGATTTCTTGCCATAATATCTTGATGAACTTCAACAAGATCTCATACTTAACAAAAGAATCAGAACTTCAAGAAGAGGGAATGTTGAATACCTTAGAGTTGGAATCAAGGGTCAAAATCCTTCAAATTCAAAATGGTTGGAGATTGGAAGAGTGAGAGAGTTGTACCCTCACTTGTTGAACAATTGATAATATCTTTCGGGGTCCAAAAGGCTTCTAGTGGGGAAGAGTGATCAGGGGATTAGTATTTAGATAAAAATTCAAAATTCTTAGAAATTCATCAGACCTAAACGATTAGATAGAGTTCATCACCAGGATTCCAGCACAACTCGTTTCATCAAAATCCAAGTTCGTATGATTGCGTTATCATCTGTTGTTAATTTTTTCAAACAAGCAAAAAATGAGCAGTGTTAGGGTCTCATGATTTGGCTGATTGGAAAGCCAAATGACAATGTAACATCAAACCAGTATTTGGAGCCCAAGGACCTAGCCTTCCTGGACTCAGAGAGGGCTCTCTCTATTTGTGTAAGGGATATCTGTGTGTTTTCTTATTGTGTTCTGATTTTAGGCTAGTTATGAAGTAGGTTTTTTGGTTTTGGTTTTTAGGTTGTGAGGGATGAAGCGATCAAAGACCTACTAGATGGGTAGAAATATTACGAGATCAGAAGCCCAGGCCATGGGGTGAAAAGGGTCAAGAAAGCTGTCATACGGTGATACAAGGTTATTGAAGGGCCGATTTGATTCGAGGTAGAAAGGATCTTTGGGAAAAATGGAGTAAGATGAACATCAAGTTTGTGAACAACAAAGGATTTCAAGCATATCTAGTTTAGTAGCTGACATAAACATGGTAGGGAAACCCATTAATCATGAGAAATGTAACTATAAGCTAATCAATACATAGAAATAAACATTCAAGCCATGCATAGAGATATATAACTCTCTAACTTTGGGAAATGGCTATCAAACTTTGGGGAAATACACTTAAGACAGACAAACAACTCAAATCACTATGCCAGAACGCCTAAACATAGTACTTCAAGTTATTGGGCACTTTGAAAACAAGATTGCATAGTCTTAGGAAAAGGGCAAGATCAGAACAAGACCTCCTTGGTTCAACAAATGACAATCTAATCAGTCAAAGAGAAATTTCATGGATGGAGCTATGGCTAGCCATGAGTAATCAGGGCATACCGTAAATCATACTTAGCATGCATAAAACCATGAATGAAACAAGCAACGATATCCTTAAGTTATTAAAGAGTAATCAAGAATTCTTTAATGTGACTAAGAATGAAGAAAACATGGAAGCTATGAAGAAACAGGAAATTTGAGGTGCCTCCAAGGGCATGTCTCAAATTTGTTCTCTACTATCCTATAGCAAGAAAGAACATGGATTTATGAATGAAAACTAGGAAACAAAACAAAGAGAGAGACACTATACCATTCTACCAAGTCATGGAATCCAACAACAATCCTCTTTCATCATCCAAGAACATCCAAGAGACTATCCAAAAGCATGAGACAATTATTTCTTCCAAAGCTTATATGACCATATATTTCTTCTATTCATCAAGTTTAGCCTTGTTTACAATGAAAGTCTTTGGAATATATAGGCCAAAGTGAGGAAAACCTCTTAGTTCAACTTGCAATCTCATTGGCCTATCCAAAATATCTTATTTTGTCCTTGAGGCTTTGCAACAAGGCACAAAATATCTCATAAAATATCTAAAAAATGCTAAAAGAGGGAAATAAATTGACTTTTCATAACTTCTCATGTGCAAAAATAGCTAAACGCACATGAGGAAAAAGCAGTTTTGAAAGGTTCAATTTTTACAAAAATACTCAAAAAATACATCAGCAAAAGGTCTCCTTACTTGCCAGCAACTTTTGGAAGCCTTCCCGATTTCGAAATGAGGCTCATGATAGCTCGTTGGAAAGCTATGAGTGTCTAATTTTTGGAACAACTTGAATTTTCCAAATCCGATGCCTATAAGTCCTCCAAAAATAGGATTGTGTATAAAAAACGAAAATTTAAACTTTGCTGATAAACCGGGCAGAGTGTAAAAAGAGCGAGCATTTTTCGCCATTTCGGGGGAGAAAATGATCTTCAAATGTCCTGAAAATTGATAAGTATGTGCTCCTGAAAATATGGCATCCAATGATACCATTCTCATCCTTTTATGATGCCCCAAACTGAAATGGCGATGCCCATGGTTTTTGACCAAAAACCCAAAAATGACAAAAAAACCAAAATATGTCGAATTTCACCCAAAATTGGCGAGCATGACCCTCAAGGGTTTTCAGCAACATGTTGTGAAGCGGAGACCAAGATTTGAAGTCTTGAGGTGTCTTCCATCAATTTTTGTGCCAGACGCTTTCTGTTGGCTTCCTTGAGTTTTTCTTGAGAAACCTTCAACTTCCGCCGGGCAAACTGATTTAGCTTTTTATAATGCCCCGTCATTCTCCTTTGAAGGTCCAAGTCCCTATTTTCCTTCTCCAATTTCTTCTCCAACTGTTCATTAACTCTCTCAAGACATGCCTCCCTATTTTTCTCTATCTCTTGTTCAAACAATGTAGTGAGAGGGGTAGATTGGAGAAGGGCATTTTCCTTTTCTTTTTGTTTCTCAAGGGCATTTTTAAGCCCCATGGTTCTTGGCCTCTTTCACCTAGGCTGATCTTCACCTTCAATTTCATCGAACTCACCCGTGAGTTATTCCAACCTCACTTGGGCTTTGGAGGCCTCCTTCTTGTATTTGATCGCTCGTGTCTCATAAACAGCCATATGGACACTCATCTACTTGTTTTGGATTTGTAAAAATTGATTGAAATTCCTAGCTCTATGAAGATCATCCTTCAAGGCATCAATTTGGCTTTCCCTATGGATCAAGAGATTTTCTAGGATCCGGGCTTCATTATCACTATCATCACTTTGGATTTGGATGATGTCGAATTCCTTTTCCGGTTCATGACTACTTTCTTCCTTGCCCTTCCCTTTGCCTTGGGTGGCTCTTCTAGTACTCTTCCTCTTAGGCAATTCGACCATGGGCTTTTTTGGCAATTTTCCCTTACTTCGGAGGGCCCTTGTCACATTTGGAGTGACAACTCTAGGCACTCTTTTCTTTGTTGTCCAGGGCTTGGCCACTTTCAAAGAAGAGAGCATGGCCCCTTTCCTCGGAGAGACAGCTAGCACATGCTCCATGGGCTCTTTACCCTTGTCACTTTGCCTCTTTTCTTCATGAGGTAATTGTCCTTCAGTGTGGTTGATGTTCAACATGATGTGGTCGCCCTATTTATCACTCTCATGTCAGCTCCGTTCAACACTTTCATGCTACCCCTATTCGCTCTCTTTGGCGTTCCCTATGCAGCAGTTGTAGCTACCGTATATCATCTTTTGATGTTGATGTCATCATAAGGTCGCTTCACCCTCATCATAAGTCCGCGTATCATCAAAGTTCTTCTCACCCCACCGTGTTGCCTTTCTCCATCTCCTGCCGGGCCGTTTGAATGCACCACTGTGGATGTCATGAAATCAAGACTTTCTTCATCCCCTTGCTGCTGCTCATCATCACCTTCCTCTTCCTGCTCATGTCCTTCTTCCTCCTCATGTCCTTCTTCCTCTTCTTTAGGCTCCTTGGTTTGTTCTGTGGTAAACTTGAGCTTTTTGGGAATAGCTCTGCTAGAAGAAGGCGAGGGATGATGAGTAGGAGGTGTAGGGGATGTATGGACTGGAGGGACAGTGGAGAAATCCGGATGAGTGATGAAAGTATCCCAAGAGACCTCCCTCTTTTCAAGTTGATGAAGAATGATGACTTTGATGAGAGAGTGATGGAAGAGGTAGGCTATTTGCTGTGAAGGAGGCTTTTTTTGAACAGTGGAGGCCATTTTCTCAATGCTTTTGTGTAAGAAGAAAGGAAGATTTAGCAATTTGGCCCTAGTGAAATGCATGAGCAGTCGAATGTGATATGCATAAATTCGGGAGAATCTTCCATCACAAGTGAATTATTTCATGATCATCTTCATGAGGGGGGCGTAGCTGGCTAAAAGATATGAGAAAGGGAAAATAGAAGGACATGAATCTCTGTGCTCAGGCTTTAGAAAGGGCTTGTAATCTTCTGAGTCCAAATGGCTTTGTTTAAACCACTTTTCCCCAATATAGGGGATTTTAGTGGCCTTGGAGATGGACCTTGGAGAGAATTTGAAGTCAAGGCCTGCCAGCTGGAAATGCTTGTCTCGAAACCTCAAAGCACAAAGGTGTGTCAAAGGAGAAAAGCTCTTCACCTTTTGCGCCCTTTGGAAAAAATCTAAACACCCAACCTCATGGAAATTGAACAAAACTGATGGGTGGGCATTCACTTCTTCAGTGGAAGTAGGCTCAAATCTCTTATGCAAGCCACTCCTACTATCCTGCCCGGGAGGCATCTTCTTATGGATTCTATCTGCAAAACCAAACTTCCTCAAATGGTTTTTTTTTGAAATGTTCTCTCAAACACAACTCTGTCTTCTTTGTCAACCACTGTTTGACCAAGGTGAATCGCCTCAAATGATGTGTGAAATGCTTTCTTTGATATCAGGTCTCTGCTCCTCCCAAAACACTGTTTTTCTCCCTTTGTATGCCAGTCAACAAACAGTTTAATGACAAGCTCACAGTCAACTAAAATGTATAAATATTTAAGTGATTTTCTATGTTTGGATAAGGTCACAGATCTCTTGGTGTTTTGATAAAAACAAGACAGCCTTGCATTTAGACAAAGGCAAAAAACTTCTCCCCAATCAAAAACACCTTCTTTGTCTTCACTATTTCTCACACACAGGTAAACAAAAAACACCTCCAAACTGATTTAATAGCTTCACTCACTAAATTCTGTTTTCATGGAACAAAGGAGGAAAGACTGGTTTTTCTTTTTTACCGCACAGAGAGGATATTTGAAATGACAAAGCACTTATACAATGATTACTTGTTGTTGAAATTAGGCCCACTGTTTCATTTTTCAAATAATGTGTTTCTCCCTTTAAACACTGCCTCCTCCTAACAATGTTTCCACCATACACTGGGCTGACAGAGGTTTACTTTGCCCTATCATAGTTAGGGTACTTCCAACAATTTGCCAAAACCTTTAAAACAATGTTCATTTTGTCTTGCAGGCATTGTGATGTTTTTAGCACTGTTTTTCGGGCAGTTTAGGCTTTTCTGAAGCTGAATAAACCTTCCACCAGTCTCCCACTATGACAGACTTTGTCAATAAATTTTAACAAATCACTTTGAATTTCCTACCAAGACCTTCACTTTTTCACCACCATTTAGTCTTTGAAAAACACAGCATTAATCACCCTTTTAGAAATTTGAATATACCAAGGAGGCTCATAAAATACCTTGAAAATCGATGGTGGGCTTTGCTTGAGGATTTGAGTAGCTTCAAGATTTTTTTGGAGGCTTTTTGACCGTTCAAAACATGCGCGGCATGTTTGAAATGAGAAGGCGCTGTGCAATAGAAGGTTGTCAGGTCGCTGACGGGCGCCAGGATCGGCGCCACAGCGCTGTCAGTGCAAATGCTGTTGTAACCCCTTCTAAGAAACTCCACCTAAACGCGCCGCGCAACTCTACAGGCGCGCCGCGCAGTCTTCAAGCCCGAAAACTCTGTGAATTTTCCCGAACACTTCTTCTCCGGTCTCGTGAATAGCAAGAGGAGTGTTGCTTTGTGTTTTGAGAATGTCAAATGGCTTGCAACGGTCTCCTTATTCTCTTTTGAACACAAAAATCCAACTGCCCTTGAGTTTGACTTGTGAGGTTTTTGAAGGCTTCTTCTTTAAAACCAATACCTTTGTTTATTTGAAAACAAAACCAAAGTGATTTTAAATGTGCTATAAGGGGCCCATACTTTAAATAATGTTGGCAAAAAGGATGTGCATGCTATTTTAACAACTTTAATAGATATGAACCTATCCACTTATAAGAAAAACATTCAAGGGCCAACTCCTTTCACTGTTTGCTTATAAAAGGGGAAAACATGTCTTTCCTCTACTTATATTTTCTTGTTAGAGGGAAACCTGGCTTAAAACCACATAGTGACAGTAGATGCATTCTCCAAATGGATTTTCTCTTTGATTGTGAGGATAAACTCATTTGTAATCACCTGGGCTTCACTATCACCTTTGACACATTTCCATAAAGAACAGGCCTTCATTCGTAACAATGGCATGCTCTATTTGCTTTGAGTGTGTTTCCTAACCTTGAAATACATACCATAATCCTTCTTGCACCTTTATGACCCTGTATATCTATTTGCAGTGCCTTTTTGGGGAAACTAAACTCAAATTGCCTTTATCTATTATGATGAGTTTTTTGAAAGAAATTTTTCATGAATAGGAAGAACAGGACCTTTTGAAAAACAATTATCATTTTTTGGCCTGTGTCATGACCCATCTCTCAACCATCAGAAAATTTGTTTTATTTGGGCTCCAAACTGCTTTTGAAAGAAATTCTGATAAGAGATAAGATCAACCTCTTGGATTACAGTAGTACTCCTACTTCCTTCTTTGTTTTTAACATCATTTCTCTATTCAGAAGCTGTCAACTGTCTCCTACTGCTCTCACCATTTTTCTCTCAATCATTGAAAACCCTAAAATCAATCACTGCTCTGGCCCTCTGCTTATAGCTGAAGGAGGCCTTCTTTGACAAATGTCTGGTTTCTTTTCAGCCTCTATCTCAACTAAAATGAAGAATGTTTTATGAAAATACTGGTAGTGGTTTCCCTTATACTTGATGGCAGAAGCTAGTTTGAGCCCAAGAATGTTTGACTCTTTTGACCATCTGCTTCATAATATTTCTTCACTCATGATCAGCCTATTAGCTTCACCTTGTAATTCAATAACAATGGGGCTTATGTAAACAATCTTTGAAAAAACACTACTGCTTTGCCTCTACCTTTAACAAAATTTTATGCAGAGATCCTCAGTTGCTGTCTCACTGTACTAAAATTTTTTGCCTTACAATCATTGTAATTCTAAAAATCCAACTTTATCCTTGGCCCTCTGCTTATAGATGAAGGAGGCGCTCTCAGTCTTCAACCCTCTACTTATAAAACGAAGGAGGTTCTCTCAGTCCTCAAAAACCCTTTGCTTGTAGATGAAGGAGGTTTTTCAGTCATGCCATTTCATCAACTTTTAACAGTGTTATTTTTCCTTTCACTGTCTTTTCATGCTTTGACTATGGTCGGAGGAGCCTAATGAAAAAAATCTCTGCCCTGTAGCTACATTCCAAGCTAAAAATAACATGAGAAGCAGTTGTCTTCTCATGTGGAGCCAAACCGGTCTCCCGGTAATGCTGTATACTTTCCACTTGAGCAAGATTCAATAAAACAATCTGTAGTAGTTAAGAGGAAACCACCTAAAATCAGTTTGACCTATGATACATGTATTGCTGAGACTTGAGGGTTTATGAGTGGCACGACCTAGGGTTGTAACCAACTTTATTTGCAGAATGGGAGGTATGTTATGATTGGTCTATGACAGATAGAGGTTCTTTGGCTATAGGATAGTTTTCCAAGGGAGAAATACCTAAAGCGCCACTACCTAACTTAGGGGAGATTTCTTTGGACAGATTTGGATTGTTTTTTTTGGAGCTGATGGACAAGCTAGTATGGTTGAGGCTAGATAGGACTTAATAATGATGTTTCATCTTTTCATGGGCGGAATGAAAGGTAAAAGGGAAAAAAAAAATTATGGGTGTTTTCCAGCTGGCAAATTTGGCACTTAGATCAACAATAGAAAATTTAGACTTCTGTATAACTAGTCATCACCAACAAAGTAAAATACCGACACTATAAGATCATTTGGCAACAACCCCCCTTTTCAGAGGGTCTGGGTGAAATGTCACAAACTCATCTTTGGTTCATGAAGACTGTCTTTATCCATTATGAATTTGACTCTTTCCTTGATGTTATTTCGAAAATTGACGAAGATGATTAGCAATTAATGATATTTTACTCACCTAATTATCTTTTCCTGTATTTTTCTTCCTTGAACTGGTTTGACTATAACTCTTTTTGATAAATACAGATATTTTTTTGAAAAAGCCACTGATCTGTTCCATATCTATGACCGCCAGAGTTCGTATTAAGCCGATGAACTCCTCTGCACATTTCACTTGAGAGCACACTGAATACTGTAGATTGTCGTTGATGATTGTCTTAATATAAAACATGAAATTGAAAAATGACCAAATCAGGATTAGACAGTCTGATTTTTCATGTACTTGTGGCATGAAAGACAAGTTGCACACAAATATTATTTTGTATAAAATGAAATCTAGAAAAACAAGGCTAGGATACACAATTTGTTTTTCATCCCTGCTTTCCTCTTTGGTTCTATTTTGAGCATGTGGAACTAGTATCTTTTCCTAATCTACTCTCTTTGATAAGTCAAGCTTACACAATGTTGACTATCTTTTCCTCTCACTAACTTATCAGCAAATAAATTTAAAACATGTTCAGTTATGATTAGGCTAGATAACTGAACAAGACATTTGAGCACTAGTAGCGGCATTTAGACTTGCGCGCTTTCCGAATGACTATTTTTTGAACATGGGGCCTTCTTTCTATTTTTCAAACCACCCTCTTTTTATATTTTTCTATTGTTTTTAAATTTTCTGTTTTTGATCTATTTTTCAAACAATGGTATATACAATGATTGAAAAAGTTTTCAAAATTAGAGGTCTTGACAAAAATAATGCTTTAATTTCTTGTCATTCATAGGACCTCCAAAAGTTTCAGTCCCATCAAGTTCTTGCAGGAAAAAGGCATTGTTTCCGCTAACTGAGCTGATGATGAAAGGCCCCTTCCATAAGTTTTCAAACTTACCATGTTTACCTTTGTCTTCTCTTCTAGAATCCCATTTTAGCACTTTGTCCCCAATCTGAAAATCATTTTCCTTGGTCCTTCTATCAAAAATCTGTTTTATTTTGTCTTGCGCTAACTGAGCCTTTTGGTAAACTTCTTCTCTGGTTTGCTGTAAATGGATAGTCTGATTTACCCTTCTTTGCATGTCATTTTCTTCTATTTGAACTTCCTGCAATAGCTTCATTACTGGAACCCCTAGAGATGTTGGGAAAATGGCATCTATGCCATAAACTAGTTGGTAAGGAGACATACCTATGGATTTTTTGGTGGTTAGTCTATCGGCCCATAGTGCGTGTACTAGTTTTCCATGCCATGCTTTTTTATTTTGTTCAAGAATTTTTTTGATGATGTTGACTAGGCTTTTGTTAGAGGACTCGGCTAAACCATTACCTTGAGGGTAATAAGCTGTGGAATGTCCTAATGAAATGTGATATTTGTAACAGAAGTCAACCATTCTTTTGGAGGAGAAGGTAGCGGCGTTATCAGTAATGATCTTTCTAGGACAGGAAAATCTAGATATGATATTGGTTTCTAGGAACTTGATGATGAATGAATCGGTGGCGTTCCTGGAAGGTATGGCTTCTATCCATTTGGTAAAGTAATCAGTGGCTGTAAGGATCCACTTATGTTGAGCAGATGAGGAAGGGTGAATTTCCCAAATAAAATCTAGACCCCACTGCTAGAAGGGTCCTTCGAATATGATGGGGTGTAAGGGCAAAGGTAAAAGCTTTTTCTTGCCATCAAAAATTTGACACTTATGGCATGTCATAACTAGTTTGTGAGTGTCAGGAAATAAGGTAGGCCAATAATAACCGCCTCTAAGGATTTTTTTCGTTGTAGTTTTCCAGTAGAGATGGCCTCCACATTCCCCTTCATGCATTTCGTGCATAATTTTCTCTGCATCAGACTCAAGCAAATATTTAAGCAGCATACCAGAGGGATTTTTCCAATACAGAAGACCATCTATAATGAAAAACTTTAAAGACTTTTGTTTAAGAAATCTTGCTTTTGTCTTTGATAAAGTTGGAGGAGCATTTAGATAAAATAATACATAAAGAATATCTGCATACCAAGGTGAATTTAAAAACACTTGTTCAACATGAGGGGCTGTGCATTCTTCCTGTTCTTCTAAGGCATCAAAAAAATTTATATCTAAAGCTTGGAGGTTGGTTTCAGCCATTAGTCTTGCAAGTCCTTGTCCTTTAACTAGTTTGGTAGGTCGGATTTCTAAGTCATATTCTAAGATGATAGCGATCCATTTTCCCCTTTTACCATCGGTATCTTGGTTTAATATGTCTTTGACGACGGTATTAGGGACAAAAGCGATGACATGAGAATGCAAGATGTAAACTCGGAAATCCTTCAGTGCTTTCACCAATGCGAATGCCTGTTTTTCCATGATGTTATATTTCAAGGGAGCATCTCTTAGGGATTTGCTAAAAAATGCAATGGGTTGCTCTTGCCCTGCTGCGTTTTTTTGCAACAACACAACAGCTATTGTGTCTTCAGAGGCAAATGAAAAAATGTAAAAATCTTTGGTGAAATCAGGACTTATGAATATTGGTGTTTCAGTTAGGGCCTTTTTAACTAGTTCAAAATATTTTTTCGCTTCTATAGTCCATTTAACCCCGACCTCTTTCTTCAACATATTTGTGATATCTCTCAGGAGTTCGGCGAGGTTTGGGATGAATCTTCTCAAGAAATTTATCTTTCCGATAAAGGATTGCAACTCCTTTATGTTTTTGGGGTGACTTATTTGTAATATGCCTTCGATTCTCTGGGGGTCTATTTTTATTCCCTCTTCCGAAATAATGTGACCTAGGAGTTTCCTTATTCTAGACCGAAGAGTGTTTTCTTGGGGTTTAGGGATAAACCATATTTTCTACATTTGTTAAAAACCTTTCTTAAGTGTACCAGGTGTTCTTCATCTGATTTGGAATATACTGTAATATCGTCAAGATATATGACTATGAAATAACCTATGTCTTCTGAGAAGGCTATGTCCATGGCTCTTTGGAATGTGGCACCGGCATTCATCAAACCAAAAGGCATTTTAACGTACATAAAAGTGCCCCAAGGTGTGGTGAAAGCTGTTTTGTGTTGATCAGTGGGGTAAACCAGCACTTGGTTATAACCAGAAAAACCATCAAGTAATGAGATCCTTTTAGCACCTACTACCTTTTGAAGTATGTGGTCCATTTTGGGCAAGGGGTAGTTGTCCTTTAAACAAGCTCTATTTAGGTTTCGGAAATCAATATAGAGTCTGATTTCTCCGGTCTTTTTCCTAACTGATACTAGATTTGAGACCCACTAAGAGTACCGGAGGGACACTATTATCCCAACATCATACATATTTTTGATTTCCTTTTCAACCAAAGGTAGCAACACTGGGTTTATCCTTCTTAATTTTTGTTTGAAAGGCTTCTGGTTTTCTTTGAGGGGGATCTTATGTTGAATGATGCTTGTGTCGTATGATTTCAAATCTTGGTATCCCCATGCAAACACATCTTTAAATTCTTTAAATAACTTGATGTACTTATGTTTTATGTGAGGCGGAAGGGTTTTGGATAGTTTGATCTTTCTAGGTTCTTCCGAGCTTCCTATGTTATATTCTTCTATGTCGACCTCAGTAGATTCCATTTTTGGCTTTTTGGCCACATCGTTAAAATCAAACAATTCCTCTAAAGGCACAAGCCCTCTGGGTATGGTGTCATTTTCACAATGTAAGACTTCGAGTTCTCTTTGGTCAATGTCCTCTCCTATCTCAGTTCCATGTGAATGATATATCAGGTTTATATTCGTCCAAGAAGGCAGATTTGGCTCTTGGTCTTGATTTTGGCCGAATTTCTTTTCTTCATTTTCTAAGTCTATTTTGGTTACTTCAAATTCATTCCTGGATTGTAAGAAATCATCAATTTGATCATCATCTTTGAATATTTGCCAATGGTCAACATTATCTGGTACTGTAGGGAGATGTTTGACCTGAATACTATATTGCTCACTTAAACATGGTATTTGGCCATTGCTTGCAGCAAAGGCGAGCTCATTTGCTAGGCTATTTTGAATCCTAGGAATATAAGTGAGTTCATACTTCTCGAAAGTTTTGAGGATGTCTAAAGTCACATTCCTGTATTCTCTTAGTCTTGGGTTATTTTGTTGAATATTCACCTTTGATTTGCCTGATTACAAGCTCTGAATCTCCCTGGGCTGATACTTTCTTGGCGCCTAAGTCCTTAAGTATGTGCAGACCAATGAGAAGGGCCTCATATTCTGCAATGTTATTAGTACATTGGAATTCTAATTTGAAAGAATGACCTTCATTAGTATTGTGTATCCAGATGCCGGCCCCCGAACCAGTTTTGCCACAAGAACCGTCAAAGCTTATACTCCAAAGAGCTTCCTTTTCATACATGATACTAAGCTATTTTTCAGGTTTCTTGGAGCTTTGGTCATTAGTCTCTACATCCAGTAATGGGAAATGCGTTTTTGATGGTTTGAAAACCTCTTCATTTTCTATTATCTGCTTGTTTATATCACTTTCATTGTATAAGATAAAAGAATCTAAATTGGAATGAATGGAATAAATGGGAGTGTTGTTTGGCTTATCCCGGTTGCTAACCATGTATTTCATGTGAGTTTCTCGGTATAATCTCCTAGTCTGGTTGAAAAATGGGATGGTAGCGAATGACATATCCATTTGAAGGTTACCTTGTATTTTGGCAGCCCACGCCCTTGATAGTAGCATTCCATACTTAGGAGGGATATCGGCCACTACTATGTCCATGACTAGGTTTTTCGCTGGTAGTTGTGTTAAAGCAAAACCTAGGTTCTTTATTAGACCTAAACATTTGACCTGACTTGAGTCAAAGGAGTACAGGTTTTTGTAAGGTTGAGTTACCTCTAGTCCCAGGTTTTCCATGATTGCTTTAGGCATGAGGTTATGGGAGGCACCAGAATCTAACATGGCATTATGTAATATCTTGTCCCGTATGTTCAAACTCACGTATAAAGGAGAAACAGTTCCTTCTTGGTATTCACCTTCTATTTTGGGGCCAAATAAGATCTCGGGTTTATCATCAGTTAGATTTAAAGTATCTACCTCATTTCCTATATCAAAAACTTTGAAGATTTGAGATCTATACCTATCTACAGTTATTAGCTCAGTAAGGGGTATGGTTATTTTTATTTTGGAAATTTCCCCTTCGAAACTAAAAGGAGTTTGTAGTTTGGACAGATTTGTTTCAGCTTTTTCGGACATGACTTTCTCTATGTTCTTAATTTGCTGACTCTGGTTGGGGACCTTGTTTGACACAGCCACCTCGGGAGTCTTTGTGGAGGTACTAGGAGTATCTGAGCCAAGACTTGTTTGAATAGCTTTATCTTTGTTTTGGTCAATTTTCTTGACCACAATTTTGTTGCTATCCATGGCTTTTTTAAGGATGGTATCAGGGGTTTTAGCAGTGTCAGGGCTACCCTTCTTGGAGTTGTATTGGTTTTTTCTGCTTCTGAGGTTATACTGCCTGTGAGCTTCTATAATGGCATTCTGAAAATCTATGGTAGGATCTTCGGGATCTTCATATTTGGTTTCATCCTGATCCGGAGAGAAAAACTCTTGCTCTTCTACAGTGAGGTAGACCTCACTCTCGTTATCAGAACCTATGAGGTTCAAATGATTTTCATCCATGGGTTCAGTATCCCTATCATCTTCACCAACATAATTCTCACTGAAGGATGGTCTGATTTGGTGGTCCTTTCCTCTTGGTTTATTTTGAGACTGGTCTTTTCTAAAGCTTTGGTTCCGGTTTTGAGGGTTTGGTTGGTTGTCCTTAAGAGGTGCTTTTTCACTCATTTTTTCCCACATATTTGTCAAGGATTTGACCAGGCTATCTATTCTAGGATCTGAGGAAAATACCGAGGGGGTAAATTCGCCATGGTAGGTGAATCCCTTTTCTGCTCTTATCCTAGCTCTCTTTTCAGCTAAGTTGGCTTCTGCATTTATAGCCACTTTTTTCATTTCTTCTAAGGTAGGGGGTCCTTGTCTCTTAGCTGATAAGTCATGTCTGGGTCAAAACCCTCGGGGAAATTTTCCAAGGCTGAACCAAGTGGGGGTTTGAAGTGAGGTGGGAGGGCGTTATACACACTGTTGAACCTAGTGCAGTATCCCTGGACACTTTCCCCATTTTCCCGTTTTAGATTGTTATATTCTGATAGGATTTGAATGGGGTTCTTTCGGATTTCCCACTTGTTTATGAAGGTTTGGTAGAGTTCTGGGAGATTGTGGATGTTGTTTGGAGTTAAGCTCTTAAACCATTTTTTGGGTTCTCCGCCCAGGCTTTAGGCGAACATCCTCATTATGATGGTCTCGTCTTCTATTTCCATGTATTCAAAGGCATCGCTAATCCTATCTACATGTTGTTGAGCTGTGGTAATCTCAACTCCAGTAAAGTGTGGGATTTTGGCTTGATAGTCATTTTGTAAGGGAGCCAAAGGCTGTGGCAACACCAAGAGTGCGTACCAGGCTGCCATGACGGGAGCTAATGGATGGTGTACAAAATGAGGGCTTGCAGGATGAGCTGAGGTGGTTTGAACAATAGTGGTTTGGATGGGTGTGGCAGATGTACTTGGACTAGTGATCTAATTTTGAGCAGATTTGGGATGTTAGGAGCCAAAGTGATGGAGAAGCTGAAGGTCGAGAGGTGTGGTAGGTGAGGCTTCTCTACTAGGACTCTGTGGCAAATCTAGGGGCTCAAGATCGTCAAAGTCTATCTTACTTTTTGACTTGCTTCTAAAAAGGGTTTTTGCTGATTTTAAGTCAAAAGGGGAATCCTGCAAGGCTGTGAGATGTTCAGGTACTTATCTTTATTTACGGATGGACCTATTGGTAACTAAATTTTCAGTTTTGGAAGCTTGCCACAGAATCTTCTCTGGGTCATCTACTATGATAGGGGGATTTGGGTCTGGATGAGATTTGGTGTTGATTCTTTGTGAAGCCGAATTTTGGGTCTAGAGCTTAGAGAGGATGGTATTTGTGATTGTTTTGGATTAATGGCCTCTCTAGGGTTTTAATAATGTGAAGGATGGTCGAAACAAAAAGGATGGACTAGTGGAGTCACCAAGTGGATTTCTATGAGAACTATGGTCCACCACCAACACTATCACAGATGCTTTGGGAAAAAGTTTTATAGAAAACTTTGAGATGGAAACTTGCAAAGAAGAGTGATTCACTTGGTTTCAACAGTTTGCTAGGCTGTATGGACAAGCTAATGGTTCTCTTGGCAAGAAGGCTTCTGCTTATCTCCTATGTTTAGGTGAGGTTTTCTAAATCGCTAAGTTATACTTAGTTTGTCACTGATTACAGAGTTTCCACCCTAATTTTAAGTTTTTGGAAGCATGAGTTAGCAAAAAGGTATGGTTTATGAATTTTTTGGTCTTTTATGGAGTTTTTAGGCCTACTGGAGGCTAGTGGAGTCGCCAAGTGGAACTTGGTTGTTTTTGTAAAGACGTAGCTATGGTCCACCACTAGTAACTAGGGAAAAACCAATCTGGGAATGTTTTGGGGGTTTTTCTGATTTTTTATGTGTAGCCTATGGTTTATTAAAGTATTCTAAACCTGTTTCATCACTTTGCTAGGGTGGTGATAACAAAAAGAGTTTACTCCAAATGGTTTTATGGACTGCTTTCTTGTTTAAGTTTTGAAGACTAATGAATCTACAAGAGTTTGCTAGACTGTTGTGTACTCAGAGTCCCACCGTGATCATAATTATGTTAGTGAGCGGTGGGATAAGTCAATCAAATAGTATTCTTAAGGCTGCTGGAATGCTTAGGGAATCTAATTCTGTTTGTTACTCAGAGTCTCACCGTGATCGCCATTATGTTAGTGTGGCGATGACGTGGCTCAATCAGATAGTAGCCTAGAGTTTAGTAAAGTATGTAAGGTCTACTGGAGGCTAGTGGAGTCACCAGGTGGATTTTTAGTTGTTTTGAGAGTAGATGTGTATGGTCCACCACCAATATTGATAAACACCACTCTAGAGATATTTTGGGGTTTTCGAGTTTTTATGTAGTCCTAAGGCTGTAAGAGTGTCCTGCAAACCTTGAGTCATCATTTTTCGATGATAAGACAACCAGTTTGTGCTCTTCAAGTTTGACCGAGATTTTGAGACTTCTTAATGGATACCTAGGATGTTTTTGACTCAAAGTCCCACCGTGATCGCCATTATGTTATGGTCCCGTGATTTATTGATTGGCAAGCCAAAATGACAGCATGGTAACATCAAACCAATATTTGGAGCCCAAGGACCTAGCCTTCCTGGAATTAGAGAGGGCTCTCTCTATATGTGTAAGGGATATCTGTGTGTTTGCTTATTGTGTTCTGATTTTAGGCTAGTTATGAAGTAGGTTTTTGGTTTTGGTTTTTTAGGTTGTGAGGGATGAAATTGATCAAAGATATAAGATAGGTAAAAATATGTCAGATCAACTGGGCTATGGGGTCGAAGAGGTCAAGAAAGCTATCAGATGGTGATACAAGGTTGTTGAAGGGCCGATTTGATTCGAGGTAAAATGGATCTTTGGGAAAAATGGGGTAAGATGGACATCAAGTTTGTGAATAACAAAGGATTCCAAGCATAACTAGTTTAATAGCTGACACAAACATGGTAGGGAAAACCATTAATCATGAGAAATGTAACTATAAGCTAATCAATACATATAAATAAACATTCAAGCCATGCATAGAGATATATAACTCTCTAACTTTGGGAAATGGCTATCAGACTTTGGGGAAATACACTTCAGATAGACAAACAACTCAAATCACTATGCCGGAATGCCTAAACACAATATTTCAAGTTATTGGACACTTTGAAAACAAGATTGCATAGTATTAGGCAAAGGGCAAGATCAGAACAAGACCTCCTTTGTTCAACAAATGACAATCTAATCAGTCAAAGAGAAATTTCATGGATGGAGCTATGGCTAGCCATGAGTAAGCAGGGCATACCATAAATCATACTTAGCATGCATAAAACCATGAATGAAACAAGCAACAATATCCTTAAGTTATTAAAGAGCAATCAAGAATTCTTTAATGTGACTAAGAATGAAGAAAAACATGGAAGCTATGAAGAAACAGGAAATTTGAGGTGCCTCCAAGGGCATGTCTCAAATTTGTTCTCTACTATCCTATAGCAAGCAAGAACATGGATTTATGAATGAAAACTAGGAAACAAAATAGAGAGAGAGACATTATACCATTCTACCAAGTCATGGAATCCAACAACAATCCTCTTTCATCATCCAAGAACATCCAAGAGACTATCCAAAAGCATGAGACAAGTATTTCTTCCAAAGCTTATATGACCATATATTGCTTCTATTCATCAAGTTCAACCTTGTTTACAATGAAATCCTTTGGAATATATAGGCCAAAGTGAGGAAAACCTCTTAGTTCAACTTGCAATCTCATTGGCCTATCCAAAATATCTTATTTTGTCCTTGAGGCTTTGAAAAGCCCAAGGCACAAAATATCTCATAAAATATCTAAAAAATGCTAAAAGAGGGAAATAAATTGACTTTTCATAACTTCTCATGTGCAAAAATAGCTAAACGCACATGAGGAAAAAGCAGTTTTTAAAGGTTCAATTTTTACAAAAATACTCAAAAAGTACATTAGCAAAAGGTCCCCTGACTTTCCGGCAACTTTTGGTAGCCTTCCCAATGTCGAAACAAGGCTCATGATAGCTCGTTGGAAAGCTATGAGTGTCTAATTTCTGTAGAAACTATAATTATCCCAATATGGTGCCTAGAAGTCCTCCAAAAATAGGCCTGTGTGTAAAAAACCAAAAAATAAGGTATGCTGATAGACCGGGTAGAGTGTAGAAAAAGCGAGCATTTTTCATCATTTTGGGGGAGCAAATGATCTTAAAATGTCCTGAAAATTGTTGAGTATGGGCTCTTGAAATTATGGCACCCAATGATACCATTATAATCCTTTGATGATCCCCCAAACTGAAATGGCGAAGCCCATGATTTTTGGCCAAAAACCCAAAAATGACAAAAAACCAAAATATGTCGAAATTTGACCAAAATTGGTGAGCATGACCCTCAAGAGTTCTCAGCAACATGTTATGAAGTAGAGGCCAAAATTTGAAGTCCTGAGGTGTCTTTCCTCACTTTCTATTCCAGGAGCTTCCCTTTAGCCTCCTTGAGCTTTTCTTCAGCAGCCTTCAACTTGCGCCGGACAAACTGATTTAACTTTTTATAATGCCCCGTCATTCTCCTTTGAAGGTCTAAATCCCTGTTTTCCTTCTCCAATTTCTTCTCCAAGTGGTCATTTACTCTCTCAAGCCATGCCTCCGTATTTTTCTCTATCTCTTTTTCGAACAATGCAGTGAGAGGGGTAGATTGGAGAAAGGCATTTTCCTCTTCTTTTTGCTTCTCAAGGGCCCTTTTAAGCCCCATGGTTCTTGGCCTCTTTCGCCTAGGCTGATCTTCGCCTTCACTTTCATCGAACTCACCCATGAGTTCTTCCAACCTCACTTGGGCTTTGGAGGCCTCCTTCTTGTATTTGATCTTCCGTGTCTCATAAATAGCCATATGGACACTCATTTGCTTATTTTGGATTTGCAAAAATTGATTGAAATTCCTAGCTCTATGAAGATCATCCTTCAAGGCATCAATTTGGTTTTCTCTATGGATCAAGAGATTTTCTAGAGTCCGGGCCTCATTATCACTATCATCGCTTTGGATTTGGATGATGTTGAATGCACTCTCTTGTTCATGACTGCCTTCTTCCTTGCCCTTCCCCTTGCTTTGGGTGGCTTTTCTAGTACTCTTCCTCTTAGGCAATTCGACCATGGGCTTCTTTGGCAATTTTCCCTTGCTTCGGAGGGACCTAGTCACATTTGGAGTGACAACTCTAGGCATCCTTTTCTTTGCTGTCCGTGTCTTGGCCACTTTCGAAGAAGAGAGCATGGCCCCTTTCCTCGGAGAGGCAGCTAGCACATGCTCCATGGGCTCTTTACCCTTGCCACTTTGCCCTTCATTTTTCCAATTTCTTGGTTCTCTTCATGGATGTCTAGGCTGTCTTTTTGCATCTCCCTTTGAGGGTTGTCTTCCTCACTGTGCTGCAAAATTTTATCCTACTACCCCTCTTCTTTTTGAGTTTGTTGTTCCTCTTGAGGAGGATGCTGTTCTTCACCCTGAGGTTGCCCCTGTTCATGCTACTGTAGCTGTCGTGTGTCATCTTTTGACTGCTGTGTGTCATCATAAGGATGCTCACCCTCATCATAAGTCTACTGTTCTTCATGATGTTGCCCTTCATCATCTTCCTCATCATCATGGTCATGCTATTCTTCCTCCTCATGGTCACTTTATTCTCCTTCTTCAGGCTCCTTGGTTTGTTCTGTGGTAAACCTGAGCTTTTTGGGAATAGGTCTGCTAGAAGAAGGCGAGGGATGATGAGTAGGAGGTGTAGGGGATGTATGGACTGGAGGAATAGTGGAGAAATTTAGATGAGTGATGAAAGTATCCCAAGAGACCTCTCTCTTTTCAAGTTGATGAAGAATGATGATTTTGATGAGAGAGTGATGGAAAAGACAGGCTATTTGCTGTGAAGGAGGCTTCTTCTGAACAATGGAGGCCATTTTATCAATGCTCTTGTGTAAGAAGAAAGGAAGATTTAGCAATCTGGCCCTAGTGAAATTCATGAGTAGTCAAATGTGATAATCATAGATTCGGGAGAATCTTCCCTCACAAGTGAAGTATTTCATGATGATCTTCAAGAGGGGGGCGTAGCTGGCCAAAAGATATGAGAAAGGGAAAATAGAAGGACATGAATCTCTGTGCTCAGGATTTACAAAGGGATTGTAATATTCTGAGTCCAAATGGCTTTGCTTAAACCATTTCTCACCAATATAGGGGATTTTAGTGGCCTTGGAGATGGACCTTGGAGAGAATTTGAAGTCAAGGCCTGCCAACTGGAAATGCTTGTCTTGAAACCTTAAAGCGCAAAGGTGTGTCAAAGGAGAAAAGCTCTTCACCTCTTGCACTCTTTGACAAAAATATAAACACCCCACCTCATGGAAATTGAACAAGACTGATGGGTGGGCATTCACTTCTTCAATGGAAGTAGGCTCAAATCTCTTATGCAATCCACTCCTACTATCCTACCTGGGAGGCATCTTGTTCTGGATGCTCTCTGCAAAACCAAACTGCCTCAAAAAGGTTTTCAAGAATGTGTTCTCAAACAAAACTCTGTCTTCTTTGTCAATCACTGTTTGATCAAGGCAAATTTGCCTCAAATGCCGTGTGAAATGTTTTCTTTGATATTAGGTTTTTGCTCCTCCCAAAACATTGCTCTTCCCCTTATGTATGCCAAATCAACAAGTAAATTATAATAATATGCACATAGTCAAATAAAAGTTACACACAGTCAAACGATTTCTGTGTTTGGGTAAGGTCATAGAGCCCTTGATGTTTTGGTGTAAGCAAGGCAGCCTAGTATTTTAGACAGAGAAAAAATACTCCTCCTAATCAAAAACACCTTCCTTGTGTTCACTATTCCTCGCCCATAGTTAGACAGAAAACCTCCAAACTGATTTAATAACTTCACTCACTAAATTATGCTTCATGGAACAAAAGAGAAAACACTGGTTTTTGCTTTTTTACCACACAGAGGGGAATTTTGAAATGACAAAACACTTATACAATGATCACTGTCGTTGAAATTAGGCCCATTGATTTTCTTTTCAAACCCTGTTTTTCCTCCCTTTAAACACTGCCTCTACCTTTCAACTAGTTTTGAGGGCAGTTTGTTAGGTCTTTAGACATCAGTAAGAACCCACCACTTTCACTATGTCAGCTTGAGAAATCATAAACCACAATAAATCTCGAGTTTTAAACACAAGATCAATCCTCCTAAGCACTGTTTTTTCCGGGCAGTTTAGGATTTTTTGAAGCTGAGTAAACTTTCCACCAGTCTCCCAATGTGACATACTTTGCCAATAAATTTTAACAAATCACTTTGAATTTCCTACCAAGACCTTCACTTTTTCACCAAAATTTTAGTCTTTGAAAAACACAACGTTGATCACCCTCTTAGAAATTTGAATATACCAAGGAGGCTCATAAAATACCTTGAAAATCGATGGTGGGCTTTGCTTGAGGATTTGAGCAGCTTCAAGATTTGTTTGGAGGCTTTTTGACCATTCAAAACATGCACGACACGTTTGAAATGAGAAGGCGATGTGCAATAGAAGGTTGTCGGGTCGTAGACGGGCAGTCGTGACCGGCGCCTACAGGCGCGCCACGCGCCGCTACAGGCACACCACCCAATAGTGTAACCCTTTGGGAAAACTTCCCCTGAACCCGCCGCGAAACTCTACAGGCGTGCTGCGCAGTCTTCAAGCCCGAAAACTCTGTGAATTTGCCCGAACACTTGTTCTCCGGTCTCGTGAACAATAAGAGGAGTGTTGCTTTGTGTTTTGAGAATGTCAAATGGCTTGCAACGGTCTCCTTATTCTCTTTTGAACGCAAAAAGCCAACTACCTTTGATTTTGACTTGTGAGGGTTTTGAAGGCTTCTTCTTTAAAACCACTGCCTTTGTTTATTTGAAAACAAAACCAAAGTGATTTTGAATGTGCTATAAGGGGCCCGTACTTTAAATAATGTTGGAAAAAAGGATGTGCATGCTATTTTAACAGCTTTAATAGATATGAACCTATCCACTTATAAGAAAAACATTCAAGGGCCAACTCCTTTCATTGTTTTCTTATAAAAGGGGAAAACATGTCCTTCCTCTACTTATATTTGCTTGTTAGAGGGAAACCTAGCTTAAAACCACATAGTGACAGTAGATGCATTCTCCAAATGGATTTTCTCTTTGATTGTGAGGTGAAACTCAGTTGTAATCACCTGGGCTTCACTATCACCTTTGACACATTTCTAGAAAGAACAGGCCTTCATTCGTAATGGTGGTATGCTCTATTTGCTTTGAGTGTGTTTCCCAACCTTGAAATACATACCATAATTCATCTTGCACCTTTATGACCTTGTGTATCTATTTTCAGTGCCTTTTTGGGAAAACTAAACTCAAACTGCCTTTGTCTATTATGATGAGTTTTTGAAAGAAATTTTTCATGAACAAGAAGAACAGGACCTTTTGAAAAACAATTATTATTCTTTGGCCTGTGTCATGACCCATCTCTCAACCATCAGTGAAGTTGTTTTATTTGGGCTCCAGACTACTTTTGAAAGAAACTCTAATAAGAGATAAGATCAACCTCTTGGATTATAGTAGTACCCCTGCTTCCTTCTTTGTTTTTAAAATCATTTCTCTATTTATAAACCTTCAACTGTCTCCTACTGTTCTTAAAAATTGTCTCTTGGACAGAGAAAATCCTAAAATAAATCACTACCCTAGCCCTCTACTTATAGATGAAGGAGGCCTATTTTGTTAAATGCCTGGTTTCCTTTATACATGATGGCAGAAGTTAGTTTGAGACCAAAACTGTTTGACTCCTTTGGCCATCTGCTTAATAATATTTCTTCAATGATGATCATCCTATTAGCTTCATATTGTAAATCAATAATAATGGAGCTTATGCAGACAAATCTTTGAAAAGCACCACTGCTTTGCCTCCGCCTTTAACATCATTTTTATTCATAAACCCTTAGTTGTTGTCTCTCTGCACCCGAAAAAATTTCCTTTAGTCAGTGAAATTTCTTAAAATCAAACTTTATCCATTGGCCCTTTGCTTATAGATGAAGAAGGCACTCTCAGTCTTCAAACCCTCTGCTTATAGATGAAGGAGGTTTTTTAGTCATGCCATCTCATTAACCTTTAACAGTGTTATTTTTCCTTTCATTGTCTTTTCATGTTTGAGCCAATGAAAAATGAAAAATTGAAAATAGTTAGGATGAGCACTTCTCTGAGACATGTAATTTTGCTTTTCAAATGTCTCTATGCCTCTTTAGGCATCATAAGAAGTTTGGTTAGTATTTGCAAAGCGCTTCTTGTCGTTCATAATTTAATAACCTTTGACTGTGCTCGCAGGAGCTTAATGAAACAAATCTCTGCTCTGTAGCTGCATCCCAAGCTCAAAATCAAATTGAGAAGCAGTTGTCTTCTCATGTGGAACCAAATACTGTCTTCTGGGAATGCTGGTATACTTCTGTTCTTGAAAGATCCATTAAAACACTGTAGAACCACCTAAAATCAATTTGACCTATGATACATGTATTGCTGAGACTTGAGGGTTTATGAGTGGCACAACCTAGGGTTGTAACCAACTTTATTTGCAGAATGGGAAGGTTCTTTATGACTGGTCTATAGAAGATAGAGGTTCTTTGGCTTTAGGATAGTTTTCCAAGGGAGAAATTCCTAAAGCGCCACTACCTAACTTAGGGGAGACTTCTTTGGACAGATTTGGATTGTTTTCTTTGGAGCTGATGGACAAGCTAGTATGGCTGAGGCTAGATAGGGCTCGATAATGAGGTTTCATCTCATCATGGGCAGACTAAAAGGTAAGAGGGCAAAAAAATTTATGGGGGTTTTCCAGCTGGCAAATTTGACAATTTTTTAGATCAGCTGCTAGAAAACTTGATTGTTACAGCTAGTCATCACTAACAAGTGAAAAATATTGATGACTAACAGAAGGTGGGCTGCATAGCTGAATATGATGGATCAAAATTTCCATCCCATGTTGTCTCTCTCTCCACTTATGATAAGTGTAGAGCTTCTGTTGAATATGGGCTACAATAATGTTTCCTTCGTGGAGCAAAAAGGCAATAGGGTCCTCAAAGATCCACCCTTTGGTTCTTGCCCAAATCCTTCCATACAAAATGAATATGACATTATCATCATATGGAACCAAAATAAGAATAGTATTGAAGGTTTTACATAGTGCTAGAAGGTATCAACAGTTTCTCAAGTAGTCACAGCGCAGTTTTGCCAACGACAGTTTCAGAACATGATGTGGCAAGTTGTCTCCCAACAATTTGCTAGTTGTACTTGTCATCACACTTACTAGTGAATAGTAAATGGCATTGGATATCAACTCAAAAAAAATAAAATAGTACAACACTTTCCCAAAGCCATACAAGAAATTTCTCTCTCCATCATAGATGTTGGTCCCAAAATGATTGTGAAGCCAAAATAGAAGCTTGCCCTCTTGTGGAGCAATGCATTGTATAAAGATGGTAAGAGAATTACTATGTTAGATAATCAATAACTACAAAAACACAATTATTACCATGTACTAAGAGTAATCTGATAATAAGACCCATGAATGAGCCCTCCATGGTGATATGACATAGTCCCATGAAGAGAAATGAACTATGTGCTGCAAGTAGATCTTTCTTCTTATGCTTGAAAATCCAAGTCAAGAAGATCATATCATGGTAATAGATGTCTCCATCCACTACTCCATCAATATCATCTCCTTCATGCCCATCAAGTGCATCATATGTGAGGTGATCTTGGGAACACTCCATCAACAAAACCAAGCTCCCAAGTGACAGGGATGTTGGCCTTTGTAATAAGGCTCCTGTCATCTCATAGCTCCATCCTTTGACATCCCACATGTCAAAGCCACCAATCATAATGTTGCTATATATGGGAGATTCCTTCCCAAGTGGAAGTACCTCTTGATCCTCCAAGGCTAAGGAGTAGCCCCTTTGCACCATGATAGTGCCACCTCCTACTCCTACAACATCATGCAAAGTATGGGAGAATATCAGCCCATACTCTCTCAAGAACAACCAAATCAACACCAACTCTTGTTGCCTCCCCACACCATCACCATATAAATCATGGAGTAACAACATGATAGTTGATATGAAAGATATCACATCACCCAAATACACCCAAACTCCTTGCTACCATATGATGTAAGGGCCATGCCAAGTTCCAACCACCAACCAACTATTTGAAATAGAATGTGTCATAGGATGACCAAAATATTTCAAGAGTAACCAATGCAGACTTGCCTCCTGCTGCCCAGTGTCATAAATTTGCAAGTGGATTTCCAGCCTCTTTCTCATCAACATCACCCATCCAACCAATGGTGAGTTTCTATCATCATATCCAAAAGTGACATCCTTCCAATGGAGAATACCATCCTCCCAAATTAGATTTTTGTCTTTGCATTTCATGGGATGTTGAAATGCAATCTTCTAGAGATCTCCAAATGAAGACCACTCATCAATGACCAAGTTGACCCCATAAGGATCCAAATATACTGAAGGAAAAATCTTCTCATTGAGAAATGGAGTGCTCATCAAGAAAGATCCATCCTAACCGTTAACACTCGGAAAATCGTACAAGCTATAAGACGACATCAATTAATGTCAACCAAAGGATTTATAGGGTAAGAACACATTATGGAATCAAGAAGTATTTAAAATCTCTAAGGTTGTGAGAAAATCAGATTTGAACTAGTCATAAATGCTGAATTGCACGCTTTATCCTTCGAGAAGAGCGCCTTCTATGCGCCTTTTTGCTCGATAAGCGCACATTCCTGGAAATGGAAAAAAGTCGCTTTCTGAGACCACACCAAGCAAAGGATAGTTACTCCTTGTGTGAAAGTTGCCTAAGGATAGCCACCAATGCCTCCTTAAACACTATGTGAGCACACAAAAGAATATTTAAGCACAAAATGGAATGATACCTCTCCCTTGGGTCATTATCCATCATGTACCAAGGGAGGGAAGGAGGATTTGAAACTCAATTATATAAAGCCACCAAGAGATGAAGAAAGGGTGATCACATTGTTATGCTGGCCAAAGTTGCCCAAGAAACACCAGCAATGTGTGATCCGGAGCTGGAGCTAAAATGGACTCCGATCAAGTAATAATTCCAACATCTATCCTACCATAGCAAAGAGAGAGAGAGAGACTGCACGAGGCAAAGCTTGAAGGTAACATCTCAGACGGACCTAGAGCTATCAGGCCCTTCTAGTGGGTAAAATTTCTTCTCCATTTCAAACATTTAATAAGAATAGGCCATCGAGCCATCATTTGCATTATTATCATTTTGACTCTCTTTATAGCTTCTATGTATTTGTGTTTTAGTTTTAGTTTAACCAGAGCATACTTTAGCATATTTTTTTTCATTAAATGTTATGCTTTTGAGCTCCCCCACTTTCTTCCTGTTACCAATATTTTAAAGAGTAAACCACACTCTTTAAGCTGGTGCGATTTCGTACACTTGTGTGAAAAATCCACCACAACAAGATTGGCGACTGCACTGACGTGTTCCAAGTTTATGTGGTTGTGCCATCTTTTGCAAGAGACCCTTTTTCTATGCTGGAGTGGAGCTAACAGTCCTCTGATCCATCTTACAGTCCCTAGACTCACTGAAGTGACAGACTGAAGAAGGCATCTCCTAATATTTTTAATTACAGGATTTTTGCGTGCAGTTTTTCCTCATAGAGGTGCATTGCATTCGTTCAGGATTGACCTGCGTGCAGGAAGGCGCACCTGTCAAGGCTTTTTGTGCACAAATTGCAGACTGAGATTTTTCTCCCCATATTCTGCATTTTTCTGCTTATAATTGTGCTGGGCAGCCCTGAATGTATCTAACAACACTTGTGTTGATACCTCACAGCGTCTGAGCACACACTTTTTGCTTCTTTTTGTAGGTATTGAGTTACTTTTCATTTAAGTTGTTTTTTTGCAAAAAAGTATTCACATAGTTTAAGTGGGGGATGAATTAACCATTGCTTTTTGAAAAATTTACGTTTTTTCAAATTCTGGTATGCACACTTAATTTAAATAGTCCAAGTAAGTGGCCCAAGACCACACATGCATAAGCTAGTGTAGAAATTGTTTAGCTTAAATTCAATTTTTGCATTTAGGAAATTGCGGGACTAGGATTGAATTGCCGATTAGAGAAAGTAATCTCTACTACCTTTGCACCATTTGGTGACCCTAGGCAAGCATATGAACGCTCTACATTTGCGATTCACCAACTCCCTTTAGTTACTCACATAGATTAACTAGGAAGATTTGGAAGCGGCCCATTATCCGCAAATGATTTCCATTTGAGCAAGGAACAACGTAACATAGTTTAACTAGGGGAATTTTGTAAAGGATCACCGATATCCATATGTTCAAACTATGATATTTTTCACCATGCGCTCACACACACTCACCCACTAAGCAAAGTAAGCCACCTAAAACTAACTTAAAATAACTCACTAAATTCTCCCCACAGGGGCCACAAAATAATTTATAGATTAAGTTAGGATCGAGGGGGGAGGCATCCAATAAGCCACCTTGATCACACTTCATATTGAAACATAGAATTTTTGTATTTAGGGAGCTTTAAAATCCACCTATCATCCCACGAAAAATAAAACCCAAGCGCGGAAAAGACCCGATTCAGACGGGGTTAGGCTTAGGCGTAGTGCGTGCGGTATCAGTTGGGGCTACCTAACCCAACTGATACTCGGTACTATTAGCTGACTACCAAGAATTCAAAGACTCAAATTCCCACGTGGGACAGTGGTTTTTAGTGGCCAAAACTAGGGCATCCTTTACCCTATAGGTGACGGTGCAGGCAAGCGCCAAACCCTCTACCCTTACCTTGGTGGATTCTCTTCGGCTGACTGGGGACGTCGCCAGCTCTTATGGGATGTTGTGCCAACACTCACAAGAAATATTCTCAAGGCCCAGTTACTTTGGAGTGTGTGAGGATGTAATAGGTCTTCTATTATTTTGAGTATCACGTGCAAACAAACAAAACCATTTTTTCTTGATTGATCACATAGATTAAGTTAAAGGGAAAATTCATTTCATTTTCACTTTGTTTTATGTATGTGGCCATAAATTTTTCGTGATCACAAACTCGATCCCCTCAAATTTTTCCAAAACCTAACCTAGTCGATGCTAAAATGGTCCCAACAGAACCTCGTCGTTCCAGGCATCTTTTGGACCTCTCCCCATTACCAGGACAGGTTCCAGGTCTTTCGCCATTTAGGCGTCAAAGACAGAACATTGCCACAGTCATTGGTTCATCCTTTCTTGGATCAACCTTAGTTGGGAACCCTATTCGGTCTCCCAACACCACACCGCACACCACTCCCCCCTCATCCCCTAGGGGCCAGAGGAGTGCATCCCATACGGGAAGCCAGTTGAATTTACATTAGGGTACATCACAGACTAACCCTCGTTCTAACCAGAAATTTGTGTCTTCACACGTTGCCATGGCGTCAACCTCTCAGTCACCCTTCTTAGTCGCGTTGAATCTACCCGATTTAACCAAGCTCACAAATGACCCCATCGCACACGACCCCAATTGGCCTCCCATGCCCATGAAGCTTCCTTCGGATATACCAAAGTTTGAAGGTAAGCAAGTAGAAGACCCAGGTAATCATGTAATGACCTTTCACCTATGGTTCTCATAGAATAGCATCATTAACGATACTATTCGTTTGAGGCTATTTCAACGCACTCTTACGGGAGTGGCCATGAAATGGTATGTGGAGCAACCACCGCTTCACATGGAACCTTTAGCACCCTCGCTACCATGTTCACATACTTTCTGCCTCCTATCTACCACGATTCGGAATGGAATTACTAACTCATTTGCATAACTCTCCATCCATATCTCAGACCATCTCCATGAATGGAGGCGGCATCGCAGTTTATGCAAAGCTAAACTCGACGACCGGGTCCTTTTAGGTGTATTCTTGAAAACTCTGATGGCGGAGATTTCAAAGGATGTGGCACAATGCAACCCCACATCCGAAGAGGATGCAATCAGTAAAGCCCAGCAACTTGAACTGATCTATACATAGTCAGGATACATCTACAATATCCTACCTAACACCCCACTCCTACAGACTTATCAAGAATTACCAGACGCGTCTAACTTTGCAGACAGACTAATTGGTTCAAAAACCCAAGAGTACTTAGGCAGAAGCAGTCAAAATCATGGCTACACACATAATTCTACCCAGAACATGTCTCAACCTGGATTTCAAAGTCATCATATGCCGCAAAAAAATTTGACTAATAGGGCGCAAGCGTATCACCAAGGAGGACCTTATCCTCTGGATAAGGGGACCCAGTACGCAGGAAGAAAAACTGACGGAAGAGCTCCCCCCCAACGGCCAGGTACAAACACGGGATAGCATTATGCTCAGTCCCAAACACATGACCCACCTACGCAAATCTACAGGTGAACTTTGTGCGCCTATCCCAAAATCAACCACACCGCATGATCAGAGAACTACCCTTCCCAACGTGGTTAAGAAAAAAGATAAAAAAAAAAAATCCCAAAGGGAACCCTAGACAGTGGGGCAGAAAGAACCAACAATGCTCATCATGATCCCAGGGCCGGAGGTAACTCCAACCAGACCGAACTGTGAGCCAAAGAACCTGTTTTGGCATTAGTGATGTAATTTGTTGTCCTTGATGGCAACCTACTTGATGAAGTTGTCCTTGATGGAAATCTACTTGATGAGTTGCCTATGATAAGAAACCTATTTGTTAAAGATGTAAGAATGATGTATCTACAGATCAGTTCAAATGTGACAGAGAAAATAATTCCACCAAGTGCCATAGAAATGGTAAATATAATATGTCACAATGTATATGCGGGTTTGTAAAGGCCAAGTCACGTATGTACACGGATAAGTACGTCACAAGTCGTGTATGCCTGTTTATGCTCCAAAATTATAATACCAGGGGGCTTTACCATGGTATTAGCCCACAGTATTGAGCATTGTATTATCTATTTGATTCCATCCAGGATTACCATCAGTAGTTGAGTGGTTTTGATTCATGGTATTGGTAAAAGCTAATTCTATATAAGGAGAAGAAGATCATAGTGCAAGGTGTGCATGAGTAAGGGTTGTTAATGAATAAATTTATCAAAGGAATATCTGCATGGATGAACTCTGGTTTTAATTGATAGATATGAATCTATGATGCACCCATGGATTTAATGATGGTTCAAGATCTCTAGATCTAAAGATGGTGAAGCTCTAGTATGATCTACTGAAGAAATGATGAAGAACTAGCTCAAGTATGCTGAATAAAATGAAGAAATCTGGTATGAAAATTAATGAAACATGGTCTGCAGTACGTCTGAGGGTTGAAGCCTTCAGTATGGAAGTAGAATCTTCCTGCCAATAGAAGTTGGTGTTATGTTCAGGGGGTTGAAGCTCCCTTCCAGGAGTGGCTGGTAAACGAGAAGAAAGGGGGTTGGAGCTCCCTTCTAGTAGCAGCTGGAAAATGAGTAAAGGTTGTAGCCTTCTGCAGGTAGAAGCCTGCGTACTGATATGATTCTTCATCAGTACAATGTTGTAAATAGTTTTCCATATAATAAATTTTGAAGACAGAGACGACAACAGCGGTGGTTTTCTCCCGAATTGGGTTTCCACCTTAAATATTGGTGTTCATGTGTGTTCTACTTGTGTGATGTTTTATACTGCTGTTACTGCACATATTTACTAATGATCTAACCTGATGCATAACTGGTAAATCTGATTTAAATACTATTTCTGAGAAGTTTTCTAAACTAGAAATTTATATTAGTATACGCTAGTTTCGTTCATCATATCCGCGTGTATACACGAGTTCAATTCATAAAAGCGGCGTATGGAATTCTACAAAATAAAAATTTAAATTTATAGATATGAGCTCTAAACACTGATTCACCCCCCCCCCCCCCCTCTCATTATTTTTCCCAACAATTGGTATCAGAGCAGGTCCTTCTGAATAATCTTAGCCGTTAGAAGGAAGATCAGCCAAGATGAGCAATCAAGATGGAATAGCATCTATCAGGCCTCCACTTTTCAACGGAAAAAATTTAATCTCCTGGAAAACACGGACAAGATCCTATCTTCAGTCTCTTGGAGTAGATGTATGGGCTATTGTTGAAGTAGGTTATCAATATCGAGCCTCAGTTCCAATAGATGAAATGGTAAAAAAGAACTATGAAACAAATGCAAAGGCGGTCAATGCACTATTGGGGAGTCTGACTAAATCAGAATTTCTCAAGGTCATGCAGTTGAATACAACAAAGGAAATATGGGACAAAAACATTCTAAGCTATGAAGGTGATACAAAGGTAAAAAGTGCTAAACTCCAAACTCTCAGAATTCAATATGAAAATCTAAGGATGCATAATGAGGAGAGCATTGCCAGTTCATTTTTATGTCTAGATGATATTGTAAATCGTATGAGAAATTTGGGTGAAACCATAACTGACACTACTCTGGTTGAAAAAGTTTTAAGATCTCTAACTTCAAAATTTGAGTCAAAAGTGTCTGCTATTGAAGAGAAGCAAGATCTTCAAAATCTTACTATTGTTCAACTTCATGGCATTCTAACTGCATGTGAAATGAGGAAAGGAGGATCATCTGAAGTCAAAGAAGTCGTCTTTAGAGCTTCTACAAAAGGAAAAGAAGTACAAGAAATAGAAGGATCAGGGTATGTTTCAGAAGAAGATGAGGTAAATTTTGTAAAGAAGCTCCAACTTGGCACTGGAAGGTTCAGAGGTAAGCTTCCTTTCAAATTTTTTGCTTGTGGAAGAGTTGGTCATTATGCTGCTAAGTGTCCTCATAAAGAAACACATGAAAAAGGAAAAGAAGTAGCAAGAAGAAATAAGAATCGATTTAGCATTAGAAAAAGTTATTATACTCATGAAGATAGTGATGGGTTATCAAATAGTGAGGAAGAATATGATCAAGATCTTAGACTTCTCATGGCATTTGAAAAAGAGTCTAGAGAAGAAAAGGATACTTTTATGGATGCTCTAGAAGACAATGATTTTCTTGAAGAAATCAATCAGCTCAAAATATGTTTGGAAGAAAAAAAAATATCCATAGAAACTCTAAAAAATCAGCTTGAAGAAAAGGAGAAACACAATGAGAAATTAGAATGTGAAGTAGTAAGTCTAAGAAAATAAATTGAGAAAGTAAAGACTTTGAATCTTAGATTTGCTAAAGGATCTGAAACCTTAGATGAAATTATCAAGGTACAATGTTCTCCTCTTATAAAGACAGGTCTTGGATATGTCGGAGAATCTTCTCAGTCTTCAGCACCAAACTATCTAAAAGCAGCTATAGCCAGCCTACAACATTCTGCCACTCAGCAAGGAAACAAAGAAACTTTACAGGTAAAGCATGACCACCTCAATACAAAGAACACTAACAAGAATACCTTTCAGAGAAATACCAACCAACAGGGAAACACAAATAGAAGGTTCAATGATCGCAGAAATTTCTCCAATGGACAATGTTTCTCATGTCATAATTTTGGTCATAAAGTTGTTCAATGTGTTGCATACAAAACCATCATGACTAGAGAAGTAAGAAAGAAAAGAATTGATACTGGAATAAAGAAGAATACATATAACAACTTTTCTCCTCTTCAAAATGAAATTGAATGTGCTTATTGCAATAACTTTGGTCATGAAGAATCTAAATGCAGGAGAAAACTTCAGCCAAAAGAGCATATACCTTCAACTTCCAAAGTATGGAGAAAGAAGGAATTACAGGTTGAGAACTGTGGCATAGCTTTATTTGTAGAAGGAGAATAAAATCAATGGTACATTGATAGTGGATGCTCAAAACACATGACAGGTGACAGAAATAAACTTCTTGCATACAATGCTCTAGAAAGAGAAAAGAATGTTACTTTTGGAAATGATACTCCTGCTGTCATTAAGGGAAAAGGTTTTGTTTTTCTAAAGGAAAAGGTGAAAGCTAACAATGTTATGTATGTGGATGGATTAAAGCATAACCTGTTAAGTGTAAGTCAAATGTGTGATCAAGGAACTGAAGTTGTCTTTAGCTCAAAAGAATGTGTGGTACATGATCTTGATACAGGAAAAACAATTATAAAAGGAAATAGAACACCAAGCAATTTGTATGTATTGAAAAACTGTAAAGAATAATGTTACTTGGGTAAATCTTCAGAAAATTGGTTATGGCATAGAAGATTGGGACATTTGAGCTTCTCTCAAATCAACAAATCTAGTAGACTCAAAGTTGTTCATGATCTTCCCAATATTACTCTACCTAAGAGTACCATATGCAAATCTTGCCAATTCAGTAAGCAAACCAGAGTGTAATTTAATGCCAAAGAAGGATGAGCAAGTAAGCCTCTTGAACTCATTCATACTGATATATGTGGACCTATGAGAAAAAGGTCACCCTGTGGAGAAGAATACTATATTCTGTTTATTGATTATTTCTTTAGAATGTGTTGGATTAGGTTGCTAAAACACAAAGATGAAGCATTCGAAAAATTTCAGATCTTCAAAGCACTGGTTGAAAATGAATTAGATCTAAAAATCAAGTGTCCTAGATCTGATCGAGGAGGTGAATATATATTAGATGATTTTTTTGATTTTTGTGAACAACATGGCATAAAAAGACAGTTTTCTGTAGCTGGTACCCCACAACAAAATGGTGTAGCAGAAAGAATGAATAGAACAGTTCAACAGATGGCTCGGGCTATGCTTGATGATTCAGGAACACCTAACACATTTTGGGGAGAAGCAACACACACTGCGGTAAATATTCTTAACAAAGCACCTGTTTGTGTAAACAGTGATAGAACTTCATATGAGCTATGGTGTGGTAATCTTCCCACTGTAAAGCATTTTAAAGTTTTTGGAAGCAAATGTTTTATCAAGAACAATGATGGAAAACTTGGCAAGTTTGAACCTAGAGCAGATGAAGGAATATTTCTTGGTTACTCTTCTAGAAGTAAAGCATATAAATGCTACAATAAAAGACTTCAGAAGATTGTTGAATGCATTGACATTGTAATTGATGAATCTCTCTCAGCTCCAAAAGGGGAAATACAAACAACAAATGAAGATGATGATGATGTATATCTTCCTGCATCTAATAGAGATAATATAGAAGGTGAACCCAATGAAGCAGCAGAAGAAGATCTATCTGAAAAGGCTCCATCCAGGTATGTTCAAAAGAATCATCCAGAATCTCAAATTTTGGGAGAAAAGGGATCAGGTGTCCAAACAAGAAGAACTCTTGTAGGGTCTACTAGCTATCTAGCATTTTTATCCACCATTGAACCACAAAATGTCAATCAAGCTAGCAAAGATGAATGTTGGATTCAAGCCATGAATGAAGAACTTGATCAAATTGAAAAGAATCATACTTGGGAACTAGTTCCAAGACCTCATGATAAAAATGTTATTGGAACAAAATGGATATTCAAGAACAAGTTAAATGAAAATGGAGATGTTATTAGAAACAAGGCTAGACTTGTTTGTAAAGGGTATGCTCAACAAGAAGGTATAGAATTTGAAGAAACATTTTCTCCTGTAGCTAGACTTGAAGCCATCAGAATGTTTCTTGCTTTTTCAAGCTTTCAACAAATCAAAGTTTATCAAATGGATGTTAAATCTACTTTCCTCAATGGTGATCTAGAAGAAGAAGTTTATATAGAACAACCAAAAGGATTCATTTTGGGCAATGATGAAAAACTTGTTTGTAAACTTAAAAAGGCTTTATATGGTCTTAAACAAGCTCCAAGGGCATGGTACTATCGTCTTGACAAATATCTTGATCAGCAAGGATTTTCAAAGGGATCTACCGATAGCAACTCATACACAAAAACTGAAAATGATAAACTATTGATTGTGGTTGTATATGTTAATGACATCATTTTTGGAAGTAATGAAGAATCCATGAGTCAGAAATTTGCTTCTATTATGCAGCAAGAATTTGAAATGTCTTTACTTGGGGAACTAACATTCTTTCTTGGATTACAAGTGCAACAAGCAATAGATGGCATATTCTTATCACAAGCAAAATATCTTAAGAAAATTCTGAAGAAGTATGAGATGGAAGATTGCAAACCTGTAAGTACACCAATGATAACCGGGTGTAACCTCAGTTCTCATGATGATTCTTCCACGGTGAATCAACCAGAATACAGATCCATGATTGGAAGTCTACTTTATCTCACCGGGACAAGACCAAACATTATGCATGCATTTGGGATTATTGGATGATTCCAAGCTAATCCAAAAGAGTCTCACCTTCAGGCTTTAAAAATAATATTCAAATATCTACAAGGAACTCAAGACTTTGGACTATGGTATCCAAAGAATGTTGATATCACTCTTCATGCTTACACAGATGCAAATTGGGCTGGAAATGTTGATGATCGGAAGAGCACTAGTGGTGCTGCATTCTATATGGGGCCCCGATTAGTATCTTGGCTCAGCAAGAAGCAAAGCTCTATTGCCTTATCTACAACAGAAGCATAATATATGGCTGCCGCATCATGTTGCACACAACTTCTTTGGATGATGCAGACTTTACAAGACATTCAAATCAAATGTTCACCTCCCATATCCATTATGTGTGATAATACAAGTGCCATCAGTATCTCAAAGAATCTTGTTATGCATTCCAAGACCAAACACATTCCTATCAAGTATCACTTCTTACGTGAACAAGTGCTTGAAAAAAAGGTGAAATTGGAGTATGTTCCCTCCAAAGAACAAGTTGTTGATATATTTACTAAACCTCTTCCCACGTAAGCATTCGAATATCTCAGACAAAAGCTGGGAGTTGTCTCTGCCGCTCAGAAGATCAGACCTACTTAAATTCAGAAGATTAAATTGGATACGCGGATTTCATAAAGGACAGTCGTGTATATACGCGAGTTTATATACATAAAATAGCGTATGGGTTTTTGCTGGCACAATTTTCTGGGTCAGAATTTTCAGAACAGTTGTGGTGTTGTTGGTATCTCTGGTGATATTCTAGTTCTCGCATTTTTGTTTCATTCTCTAATATTTGTTTTGATGAAGATGCCTTGATTATTTGTTGTTGAAAGTGTTCAGGGTGCACAAGCTAAGGGGGAGCACTTGTCCTGTGGGAAAGGATGCATTGTTGACATTTTAAGTGTTTGTTGTGGTCTGATCTCATGATTGAGATTCATTGGAATTGTTTATAAAAATTCATTTGATGAAAAGGTCATGTTTAGATCTATGATATAAATTGTTATATTCAGTTATGTAAGGACTTGGTAAAATTTGCAAACCCACTTGGTTGGGTTGTTGAGTCAAAATTTGTAAACCCACTTGGTTGGGTAGTTCAGTCAAATATGTAATTCCACTTGGTTGGATCATTATTGTAAGTATAAGTCCTTGGTGATAGGAATGGTCATACTTGGTTAAGTTATAGAGTCATGTACTTCATTGAATAATCTATCTAAAGATTCAGCATGAACTCAGGGGGAGCATGGTAAATTCAGTGCAGTTCAGGACTACAGAGCTCATCTTTCTACAAGGGAAGAGAAACCTTGTTTTGGTTTTGATCTGCCCCTTTTCCCTTGATGTCAAAGGGGGAGAGTATCATGGTGTTTGAATTATGGTTACGATTAATGTATCTATCTATTGTGGTGATCAAACCATGGTCGCCATCAAGTCCAAAGGGGGAGATTGTTGGCAATATGATGTAATGTGTTGTCCTTCATGGCAACCTACTTGATGAAGTTGTCCTTGATGGAAATCTACTTGACGAGTTGCCTATGTTAAGCAGCCTATTTGATAAAGATGTAAGAATGATGTATCTACATATCAGTTCAGATGTGATAGAGAAAAGAATTCTAGAAAGTGCCAGAGAAATGATAAATATAATATGTCACAATGTATAAGCGAGTTTGTAAAGGCCAAGTCGCGTATGTACGCGGATAAATACATCCCAAGTCGCGTATGCCTCTTTGTGCTCCAAATTTATAATACCAGGGGGCTTTACCATGGTATTATCCAACAGTACTGAGCGTTGTATTATCTATTTGATTCAGTCCAGGATTACCATTAGGAGTTGAGTGGTTTTGACTCATGGTATTGGTAAAAGCCAAATATATTTAAAGAAAAGAAGATCTAGTGCAAAGTGTGCATGAGAAAGGTTTGCTGATGAATAAAAATTCTCTAAAGAATATCTTAGTATTTAACCTATTTTGACTGATAGATCCTGTCTATGATGCACCCATGGATATAATGATGGTTCAAGATCTCTAGATCTCAAGATGATGAAGCTCTAGGATGTTCTAGCATAATATGTGAGGAAAAACCTACAAGTCTCAAGAAAATGAAGAAATATGGTATGAAAATTGATGAAACATGGTCTACAGTGGGTCTGAGGGTTGAAGCCTTCAGTATGGAAGTAGAAGCTTCCTGCTAGTAGAAGCTGGTGTTATGTTCATGGGGTTGAAGCTCCCTTCCAGGAGTGGCTAGTAAACAAGAAGAAAGGGGGTTGGAGCTCCCTTCCAGTAGAAGCTCGAAAACGAGTGAAGGTTGCAGCCTTCTACAGGTAGAAGCCTGCGTACTAATATGAGTCTGCATCAGTACAATGTTGTAAACAATTTTCCATATAATAAATATTGAAGACAAAGACAACAGCAGCAGTGGTTTTCTCCCGAATTGGGTTTCCACCTTAAATATTGGTGTTCATGTGTGTTCCACTTGTGTGATGTTTTATACTACTATTACTGCACATATTTACTGATTATCTAACCTGATGCATAACTGGTAAATCTGATTTAAAGACTATTTCTGAGAAGATTTCTAAACTAGAAATTTATATCATTATACGCTAGTTTATTTCAGCATATTCGCATGTATATGCAAGTTTGGTTCATAAAAGATGCGTATGGAATTCTGCATAAGAAAAAGTTAAATTTATGGATATGATTATGGATATGAGCTCTAAATAATGTTTCACTCCCCTCTAAAGATTTTTCACAACAACTGCCCAAGGCGCATGGAAAGGCCACTCCCTATTTAATGTAACTATTCTTGTTTTAACATACGCAGTATGGCCACCATACTCACCACCGGTCCCAAACTCCCCGAGCTTAATGTATAAAAGCTACGTATCAACCGTAATGAACACAAATTCTCCCTAGCAAACTGCAAGATGCAAGAACCTTTCCCCCATCAAGGGACTAACAAGATCATCAGAAGAAAACCTAAACGATTCCGGAAAAGAACTGGGAAGAAATGTTTACAAACTCAAAATCTCAGTCACTTACACACTACCAGACACTGGGCACATCGTGGGCTAGTACTAGCGCTATCAACGTACCTTTGACCATTCCAAAGATCCCTATAGAACCGTTGCCAAAGATGGAAAAGGGACCTAATAGGCGAGTAGGTAACTACTCCAAAGTGGCCCATAATTATAGCATCATGGATGATTTAGCTCAATCACCCACTACTATGTCCGCGTTGGAAGTACTGTAGTCGTGCCCCAAGAAACGGAAAGACCTACTTTCTACTTTAGGCACTATCGACCCTGCCGATACACGCATGATGGCTTTTGACTTAGACAAAGCCACCCCGAGGCTTCCTTCCATGGTCACCTTCCAGATACCAGTATCAGTACAGAATATCACCATTCACCGATGTGTCATTGATGAGGGTGCATCAAAATGCATCATGTCAAAAAATGTGAGGCAGAAATTAGGATCCCCCAAACTCAAACCTTCTGTCATCACGCTCAAAGCATACGACGGTCGTCCCTCGACTCCCGTCGGCCTCTACCAAAATGTACCAGTCTGCTTAGCCGACAAGATGGTCCACATAGACATTGAAGTCTTGGACGCTGACTTGGATTACAACATACTCCTCAGATGAAGTTACATGTATGCCATGTCTGCCATATCATCCTCCATCTTCCGCGTAATAATGTTCCCCCATGAGGATCAAATCGTTACGGTAGAACAGCTAACACATAGTGAAATACATCCCCTAACCAACATGGATGTAATTCTACCCTACGTAGATACGGCTGTAGATGGTCTTTCACGGTACCAAGAATATGGCCCTAGCCAATTCCAACCATCATCCATCCTAGGGTCATTCCTAGGAGATCCTCCCATTATCCCTAAGGTATCACCCGATGCCACAGGGGCCCTGGTGTGGATGATGTCCACATCAAACACCGAGGTTAGTCAGGACACGACCTCAAGCAGTAACAAAATTGAGGCATCGGCCACTCTAGCCTCTCTAGCCTACACTGCCTCCCAAACCCCTTTCCTCTACCCTCCAGCTGGCTTCATCTCCCAGCAAGTTTTGGAAACACTAGTGTTACCCAACATATCGTTGGCATTCCCAATTTGGTACCTTGTTCCCCCTTCTGGAACAGGAGCCACCAATGTTACTGCCATAGGGTTAAAGCCCCTCAGTCCATAGGAGCCCCCACCCACCCAAGAAATGTTGGCAACCATCCCCGCAAGGGAAGTTCCCATTATGAAACCGATTATCACTACCAAGAAAACCACAAAAAGAGGAAAGAAAGCGTCGACCCCCACCATGCAAAAGGATTCATCAGCCTGCGCTATATGTGATTTCATAGGACACCCTACCCACATATGTCCGAAGTTAGACGAGTTAAAACCACTCCTCGGCTCTGAAGCAGACATCTCGACGCTGTGTTCCCGTAAAAAGGAGCCTGCCACAAAAATTAAAGGCAAACTGTTGCATACCAATCACGCATGCACTCTCTATGACACCTATGGGCACTATACTCACCATTGTCCATAGATACCACAATATAGGGATGCCTTACACACGGTCTAACAATCCTATCAAGAGGATCCCTCCATTCAGTCTATCGGCGATGAAACTCGTACCATCCTATACCTGCAGGAGGAGCGACAGTCACCAGAAAGACAACCATTTTCCCCTCCTCCCCCCAAGCCACCATACACCAACCAGGGACAGGGGAACCTGGTTGCCTCATCCTCTTTATTTATCACGTGCATCGATTACTGCAGACGGTTTGATCAAGTCTTTGACCCAAGGTCACCTAGGCAGCAGTAATCTGTATTCGGGGAGTGACCATGCACGTTGATTCTGCAGACGGCTTGATCGCGTCTTTAACCCAAGATATCATAGGCAGCAGTAACACCCATGATACTCAGAGAGTTACCAAGTAGGTAGATTCTAAAGACGGCTTGATCGGCTCTTTGACCCAAGATCTCCTAGGCAACAGTAACACCCAAGATCTTTTAGGCAGCAGTAATGCCCATGGCACTCAGGAACTTACCAGGTAGGTAGATTCTGCAAATAGCTTGATCGGGTCTTTGACCCAAGATCACCTAGGCAACAGTACCATGTGCATCGATTCTGCAGATGGTTTGATCAAGTATTTTTCCCAAGATCACCTAGGGAGCAGTAGCACCATGCACGTTGATTCTGCAGATGGTTCGATTGGGTCTTTGGCCCAAGGACACCTAAGCAGCAGTAATCAATACCCTGGATACTCATATGATTCTACTTAGAACGTATCACAACCTACCTATCATGAAGGTCACCCCAGAACTCATATACTAACCAGGGACAAGGGAATTGTTATTCCCCATTCCCCGCACAGAATGGACCAATGGAACAACATAATGCGCCAATCAATATAGTGCAACCCTTCCTAGGCTCATCAACAACCATACAACCAGGAGAATTATGACAATCCTCCAAATGTTGCAAAAAGAAGCCGAGGAACAAACAAAAGGGAGTTCCTGGATAGGGGGGAGTAACTGGCAACACCCCCTGATCTCATTCTGGGGGAAACCCAAACTGAAATCAAAACTAAGACCTAAGTAACAAATCCCAAGGAAAAATTGGAGCTTATATTATCTGATCACCAGGCCAAAAGTAGCACTATAATCAGCACTCCATAACAAACAGAGGCGATGCCACACATTCGCACTCATGAAAAAATAAATTTTCAGCACCAGCAGGTATGCCCTCTCTCATATTCCTTTTTAAAAGATCATGCCTTTCAATTATATTTGATGAAAATAAGATTCTTTCACTTGAGGTATTTTTTTTTTCAAGAAGAACCCGAAATCCGTCCACAACACCGTATACTGAAAATTATGGAACAAGTATCATCCTACCCCCAGCATGATAGAGTCCCACAAAAATTTGCATATCCTGACATCATTTCTCCATCAGAAATAAACCATAGGGTCCTCACACCCGACCGTGTCTATCACCACCTCACCCTACATATGATAAACGTATGTGTTAGTCGATATAGCCTCCCCTCCATGGCGCTCGTCACCCAAAGTGGACCATATATCACAGCACAAGTGATGCCATGACCATACCATTTCAGTCCAGGAAGCACCTCACGCCCATCCATCTATCATGCATAAGGTCAATTTTTCCATTCAAACTCAAAATCCCCTTCTCGGATGACCAGTTTGTAGAAGCAGATTGAAAGCGCACCTCTGCGCATCACATTTGGCCCACCATACCTCCATCAGCATAATCCCATCTGCAACATGTTTTGCTTCATCAACCCTGCACATGAGACCAACCAATGGGACCCCTACCCCCAGCAAAAAACCGTCCTCACACCTATAGTGAGTGACCCCCTTTTTCATGTTTTGGGGTACCCATATCTGTTTTTTGTACAAACCAAACCCCATTATTTTATTTTTTTGGTAAGTGTACAAAAACTGCAAACAATGCCCTTCACCACTTCGCCCTCATATGTCACCTTTTCCCCCATGGCAGCAGTCCCTCATTCCCCTTGGTTGGATTATTTCCCCTGTGCACACACCATCACGAAATTCATACAAAATCCACACCCACCCGGAAATCCTACCAACTCCAAGGATTTTCCTTCGAAATAACTATGATCGCGCTGCCGCTAAAGTATACTTCAAACCTCGGGCCACTGAATCCCCATCATCCATTTTCAGTCACCTCTCACCAACATGCCTATGTTAAACCCATCACATCTAAGTTCCCGACTCCTCAGGTCGGAAACCCATGGTTTGGTTAAGACTTCCTTTTTGTCGACCTCGACAATTCTTTTCCAAAAAGGAAGTAGTACCTTGGATCACCCCTCCCCATGAAAAGGGGCATCCTCGGGTTGCACTGTGGGAGACATAATTTTCCACAGATGTCATCGATCCTTCTGACATTTGACTATAGCAAAAGCTTTCATGTCACAATGGTATCGTACCTTACAAACATTAGACATTGATCAGATCTGTCGAAGACCCGTGCCTCCATAAGCGTCTCTGACAACAATGGTTACACGGGAAGGTCCCAAACAATACATATGAGTACATTGTGTAGTGATATGCCATACCAAGATTACACATATGGGTACCACTTTCCACCTATATTCAAATAAAAAATGCCCCTGAGGGCGTCAGCAGTCATCGTTAACAACCACCAGCATCACTACCATAGTAGTGGCACAGATAGCACATGTATCTGTCAATTTTGTTTAACTAGCCATAACATCATGAGCATGGGACATGCCTACCTCGTTGAAATTTTGTAAATATGTTTTATACTTTGTCTGCTTGCAGGGGGTCCCTTAGGCCATGGTTATCTCGGGAACGGTGCAAGGTGTTGTCAATTCCAAAATCCACGCAGGCCTCTCTCTCTCTCTCTCTCTCTCTCTCTCTGCATACGATACAGAAAAGAAACTATAATGAATTTTATCTATACAGCTCTTCCTAGAAATCACACATTAGGGGGAAACTATTAACACTGGAAAATAATACAGCAAAAGGCGACATCAATTAATGTCAAACCTAAGGATTTATAGGGCAAGAACACATTATGGAATCAAGAAGTATTTAAAATCTCTAAGGTTGTGAGAAAATCAGATTTGAACTAGTCATAAATGCTGAATTGCACGCTTTATCCTTCGAGAAGAGCGCCTTCTACGCGCCTTTTTTCCCGATAAGCGCGCATTCCTGGAAATGGAAAAAAGTTGCTTTCCAGGACCACACCAAGCAAAGGACAGTTACTCCTTGTGTGAAAGCTGCCTAAGGACAGCCACCAGTGCCTCTTTAAACAATATGTGAGCACACAAAACAATATTTGAGCACACAATGGAATCATACCTCTCCCTTGGGTCATTATCCATCATGTACCAAGGGAGGGAAGGAGGATTTGAAACTCACCTATATAAAGCCACCAAGAGATGAAGAAAGGGTGATCACATTGTTATGCTAGCCAAATTTTCCCAAGAAACACCAGCAGTGTGTGACCCAAAGCTAGAGCTAAAGAGGACTCGATCGTTGGCCACCCAACATCTTAGTCCACCACAACAAAGAGAGAGAGGGAGACTGCATCAGAGGCAGAGCTTGGAAGGCAACATCCTTGCATCGATACCTAGAGCCATTGCCTAGGGGCCCTTTGGCAAGTGGGTAAAATTTCTTCTCCATTTCAAATGTTTAATAAGAAGAGGCCATCGAACCATCATTTGCATTATTATCATTTTGACTCTCTTTATAGTTTCTGTATATTTTTGTTTTAGTTTTAGTTTAACCAGAGCATACTTTAGCACACTGTTTTTCATTAAATGTTATGCTTTTGAGCTCCCCCACTTTCTACCTGTTACGAATATTTTAAAGAGTAGACCACACTGCTTAAGCTGGTGCGATTTCGTACACCCGTGCGACTAATCCACCATGACAATAACAATGGAAGATAATATGATTCTCATCAACCATCTGCATATCCTCTGCTATACATGTAGAAAGGTCATTGGAATGCTCCAATAATGGTTGGGCCCCCAACTCATCACTGATGCTCAATGACAGCATTGCTGATCTCCATGATGGTGCATATGTTGTCTTTAGATCATACTCTATGTTGGACACATAGTCCTACATGGCATGGTTCAGGACGATACTCATCCCATCCTCCAAGAATCTACACTCCAACCCCAAGAGTTGTGTGCAACTCAACAATGGTACACTAGGATGACTGTATTTCTCCTCCTTGAATAATTCAAGGTTGCTCAGCATAGTAATATTTTGTTGCTCTATATCAGCAATGTACTTTGACCCTAGGTCATGCAATGGTACATTCCCACAATCCTCCATATGATGTGCTGAAGCAACAGAAAATGGAAACATGTGCATACCTCGGTAAAGCTTGGGAACATCTTGTACTGCTACAATGGTTCCTTCCTATAGTGTGATGGCTTCCCCAACTATTGATGATGATGGCTGCTCCTCTATGGCTGCATCAGCGCTGGTACAAGTCCTCCTCCTCATGCATCTCTAGAATGGTGCATGGGACTCTAGATGTCAAGAGATCAAGACTACTTTGCAAAGGTGCAAGTGTTCTTTCTCCTGATGTAAGTGCTCTTGCAACAAGTGGTGGTGAAGGCTTCTTCTCCTCTGATTTCTTCTTGCCAAACTTCTTGATCAACCTTTGAGTAAAATCTGCAAATGTAGTCACTCTTGCATGACTCAAATGGCTGAACCACCAAATGTTTGCTTCACCCTCAAGGTGCAGCGCTGCAATCTCAATAGCTTCTTTCTCTAATACTGGATGTAGCAGGAAAAATGCATCCAATCTCTTTCCCCAAGCCCTTTTTGTGCATGAGGATGACCCATCAAAGGTAGACAACAAATCTATTGCCCTTCTTCCTTCTATTACTGCAAGGTCTCATTTCTTCTTTGAGCTGAATGAACTGTGGGAGAGTTAGATTCTCCTTGAAAGCTCTAGGTTGAGACTTATATTCTGCAAGATACTCACTTAGAATCTCATGATCTAAGTGTTCTCCATATCTATGCCTCTTGTCTTCAAAAGAAAAGGCCATAGTATGTTTCTTTGGAGCTCTATTCAATACCGTATCTTCTTTTTGCTGATAGGAATTACATGTACCTTCCTCATCTTGAAACCCTAATGTGGCCCTTCACTTCTTTTCTCCATTTTTCTCTGCTTGACCTCCTTGGTGAGGTCCTTCTTAGATCTAAAAATAGATTATATGAAACTCATTCCTTCCATCATTCTGATCTCTTTCTCCTTCTCTTCTTCTTCTTATAGCATATTGGTTGAAAACTCATAGGCTAAGCCAAGATTATGCTCTATTACCACTGTAATATTCCCAAATGTGGAAATCAGAAATACAAGCATAGAAAACAAAATTTTCAGAAATATATGAAATAATAGTTAAATGAAGCCCATGGATCCATTCATTTATACATTATATTAGCCAAATACAAAAGGATATTTGAAACAAATCATGGTAGCTTAGTTAAACAAGCCTCCCAAGCCATAATAGTCCAAAAATCATGCAAAAAGAGGGGTTGCAACCATGAATTAAAGCTAGAAAACCCTGACAGCGTTATTTTATTTCTCCTACAATAGCAGTAGCTTTCACATCAGATGTAGAGATGCTATGTGCATAAAAATTTAGATCTATATCATATCCATGCACTATACAAGCTCCTCTATAGAACCCCTTGGGGTTTTCAGCAAAATACCAATTACACAGTGTAGATCTGAGATCTAAGACTATAGATATACTGAAAATTATAGATCTTGAAAGTGGATATGATCTGATATGAACAATAAAAGGATCTCCTCCAACAGATCTCCAAATTGAAGGGCAGATTCCCAACACTCAGAAAATCACCTCCCCAATGGTGTGCTGAACCACCCTACAGCTGCTCCTTCAGAAATTACATAGATATGGATATCTTCTGCACTGTAGGGATCAAAATATAGTTGGCCTAATGCCAAGATCTGGAAATGAGGCTCAATGCCTTCAATATTGTCCTCCCAATGGAGTAGAAAACTCCTCCACTGAAAAATGAGCACTGACATGGCCTAGATCTGAATATCTAGTCTCCACTTGCTATAGCTTACTGAAACAACCAAACCCTCAATAGGATCTACGCTGTCAAAGACAGGTGAGGCTTGGCCTTAAGCCAAATAGTGGAAAATATGGTGCAAGACTCCTCCAAGAGCTAATCAATGGAAGAGGTGGGATTCCCGATCAGGAACACCCAATGCTAAACAACATTCAATCTCAGCTAAACAGCAAGAGAAATTATATATCTAAACAGACCATATAATCAGAAAATCATAATCGTAAGCTAACCTCATATGGATGTCATCCTCTTCATTATAAAAAATGTGAGCCTTCTCACCTTGGGTCCCACTCATTAGGGTTTCCACCTTCATGCAATTAATATCCCTCCAAAACTGCGATGTCCCATCATCAATGCCACTCCTCCATAATAGTGTTGTTGGATTTGGTCAACCTTGACTTATTCTCATTGCAATTCCTCCTTCCATACTCAAGGTGGCTTTATTATAACTATCTAGATTGATCCACATTCCCACTGGGTTATCTCTATTAATGTTCCACTTCCTCCATACTAGCTTTGTTGACTTGGTCAAACTTGACCTTGTCCCCATGCATTAGCCTTTGTTCACACATGAAGTACTTTATCCAGTTATGAATATGATCCCTTTTCCCATTAAGAGGGATTTATTTCTGCAACAAATATTTATGGGCCTTCCTACTCATTTATTCATCTAACTATGTGTTAAGAGAAAAATTAATATTCCATTTAGTTGCATGCTAATTTAGGAATATTACACATACCTATGGATTTCTTAGTGCTTACTCTATATTCCCATAGAGAATTAATCAACTTCTTGTGCCAATTATTCTTATTTTCTTCTATCAACTTATTGATGATGTTTACCAATGATTTGCTGGATGATTTAGCCATCCCATTAACTTGCGGGTAATATGTTTTGGAGTGCCCGAGCCTTATGTGGTACTTGTCACAGAAATCAATCATCTTCCTGGATTTAAAATAATATGCATTATTTGTGATTATTTTCTGTGGACAACCAAGTTGTGACAAAATATTAGACTCAATAAACAAAATTATTACCGCATCTACAGCCTGACTGGTGGGGATAGCCTCAATCCATTCCATGAAATAATCGGTTGCTTTCAATATCCACTTGTGCTGAGCTAAAGATGAAGGGTGAATCTCACCGATAAAATCAAGACCCCACTACTGAAAGGGTGCTTGAACTTAAATGGGTTGCAAGGGAAACAGTAACAACTTCCTCTTTCTTTGAAAACTCTGACACTCATGGAAACTCATGACAGTTTTGTAGACATCAGAAAATAAAATTAGCCAATAAAATCTATCCCTAAATATCTTGTTTGTTGTGGTATTCCAAAAGAGATGATCGCCACAATCTCCCTTGTGAAAATCATTCATTAACTCATTTTCCTCGCTTTCAACTAAACAATTAAAAAAGACTCCTCCCGGATCTTTCCAAAATAATGCATTATTAAGAATACAATATTTCAGAGCTTTTAACTTCAATGATCTACTCTCACTCTTTGACACTTCCGGTGGAGGATTCAAATGTTGCAGTACATAAACAATGTATGAATACCAAGGATTTGAAGTGAAAATTTGTGATCCCTGAGATGTTGAATCATCCACTTCTTCAATTGAGACTGCAGCAATGAGATTGATTTCCAAAGAATGAAAATTGGACTCTTCCATAAGCTTCACCAAACCTTGTCTCTTGATCATATTCACTATTTTAATTTTGAGGTCATACTCCAACATTGCAGCAATCCATTTTCTCTGCCTACCTTCAGGGTCAGGTTGCATCAAAACATCTTTGACTGCTACATTTGCAACATAGGAAACAATATGCGAGTGAAGAATGTACACCTGGAAATTCTTCAAAGATTTTACAAGAGCCAGGGCCTGTTTCTCAATGATATTATATCTTAGTGCTACATCCATTATGGTTCAACAGAAAAATGAAATTGGTTGTTATGTTTTTAGGTCCTTCTTCTACATTAGGATAGCATCCAATGTGTGCTCAGCAGTAAATGAAAAAATAATGAAATCCACAGTATAATCGGGGCTGATCAATATTAGAGAATGGGACAAAGAGAACTTGACTAAATTGAAATATTTCTTAGCATCTTCAAGCCACTTTACCTCAAAGTCCTTCTTTAACATGTTAGTTATCCCCCATAAATGTTCAGTGAGGTTAGGAATGAACCTTGTCAACAAGTTGATCTTACCATTAAAAGACTGAATTTATTTCTTGTTTCTCGAAAAAACCAACTGTTGGATTGCTTCAATTCTTGAGGGGTTTATGTGGATGCCATCCTTTGATATGATATGCCCAAGTAACTTACCTTCTTCCATGGAAAACAAACTCTTTTTTGGATTCAAAAAAATACTGAATTTCCTGCACCTCTGTAAATGTAGGAGATGAAGGGGACTAGGTGAGGGAAGTATTTATGGAATTATGAAGGATGTAGATGAGTGCAGGGGAGTAGGAAATTTAGGGTTTAAACACTGATTTGAGACAAATTGACTTGGAAGTTAAAAATGTAGTGAAAACCCTAGATCAGGGAAATCCACTGAAATTTTGAGAAGACTGATGAAAAAGAGGAGTGCCAAGTGATACTTACTTTTCCAATAGGTACTGGAAACCCTGAATTTTTGAAATGAAACCTTGAAGATTCTTACTTTTCCTCCAATTCTAACAATCAACAATGGATGCCAAAATCATAGCGTAGGCGGAGAATTCAGGTTTTCAAGGAGAAATTTGATTGTTCTGAAGGATAAAATTCACTTTGCCAGTGGTGAGATGTCTTATGAGAGTGCAATAAGAATTCAGTAGTTAACAAGTGTGTATATAATTGGGTGATGGAATCAAGAAAAATAATTAAGAGGGTTCCACATTGATTTTTGTAAGCATGTTTAAACTAAACATGTGGATCTATTATGTAGAAAATTAATGGAGAGATATTTTAAAGATGCCTCTAAAATACAAAATAAACCAAGTAATAACCTACACCCATGAATAACTGGAAAAATTACATATAAAACTATAAATAAAGTATATGAAAGTTGTAAGCCTTATTTATTCCAACCATACATTAATTTTCTATTATGATTTCACCAAAAAAATCAAAAGTGCCTAAACACTTTGCAATTAATATTTAACTTTAATTAGGGTATTCCTCAAAATATAACATGAGCTAGGAAATTACAACAATAAATCTCTTTTAATAAAATTAATGATTACACCAAAATAAATGGAAGATTTATCTTCAACCTTTAGGATTTAAGTGTTCTTATTGGAACAAACTTAATCTTTTTCAAAAATTATATGAATATCCTTGTATTCCTAATTTCTAATGATCAAATCCACTAAAAAAAATAAAAAAATTGATAATGAATTACCCTTTGTCATAAAATGAAAATCTAAGGTCTTATAAAGTTTGTCATAACTTTTTTAGTTTTCATGAAATACTCTAAATAAATAATATAAAAAACTTAATTGGGCTAAAATTAAAATTAGAACTGGCTCTAGTAATTGTAATTATTTTCTAGATTAAAAAAAAACAATAAACCTTTTTTCATGAAACTAAATCTTATATCTAATTTTTTTGACCACTTAAATATAATTTACTTTATATTTAAATTAAGAATATTAACTAAATATTAAAATTTTAGAAATTTTTAATTTTATTGTAACCAACTTATCTATAATCTAAATAAATATCCATTTATATTATAATATGTATTTTAGTTAGTCTTTTAACCACTCTTTCAAATATATAAAAGAATGCTTTGAAAAAAATTTAATGTGTATTTTGGAATTTTTTTTCTTATCCACCCTTCAAATCTGTAAGAACGTTCTATGAATAAATTATAATCCCAATGTATCTATTCATCCATAGAAAAGCTATTTGGTCATACAAATGCTTTTTACTGCCACATGATCAGCTCTTGAAGCAAGGCATTCCTATGCTAACTTCTTTCCTCACTGTTTAAAATGCCCCTGGACTAAGGTATGATGTCAACTTCTAAAGCTTTGGTTAACCACTTCCTTGCAACAAATGTTATTTTTCCTATTCATCTCTATTTATGTGATTTTAAATCTTAGTTTTTACCTTGAGACAAATATGCCCAACTGATACCTCAATGTGAAATCTATCTACAGTCGTCGAACCCTCAATGAAACTCCACACCTTTATCCTTTTCTGCATATGATAAGAAATGCTCAACAAAGCTTAAA
>JAXQQM020077649.1:0-140201 GCA_034641835.2 Pinus albicaulis | reverse complement strand
GATATAGTTTGAAGTTTGCCGATTTGTTGACTTTTCCTTTCCATTTCTTCTCTCCACCTGTCTTCAGTCTCTTTTATCTTTGGCAAACTGCCAGGAACACAGTCTGAAATGAGATTAATTGAATATAAGCTGTCATTTATGAATTGCGTGAGATTATTCATTATATTTCCGGCCCTTGATATTGCTCTATCAGATTTCATTAATTGATGTTCCCATTCTGTAAACAAGATTTCTTTGTGTTTTTCCTCTATCCTAGGAAGATTTGCTTCTTTTCCCTTTTCTGTATCCTGCCAGTTGAGAAACTCATAAATCTTTTCATCGGCATCATCTATTTCTTGTCTAAGAGTTATGATAGTTTGGATCAAAGATGAAGTAATCTCACAAAAAGGTTCTGCTTGTGACAGTTTTGAGCAAAATTCAATTAACTGCTGAGTCAATAATTTATTAGCCTCAAGGGCTTCCGATTTGAATTCATATAACTTTGGATAATCTTTAAACTTATCCAAAGTTGCTTGAAATTCCTTTTCTTGAATCATTTTTGCCTTTTCCTCATTTTGTAACAAACTCTGTAACTTAGAAATTTCTTCATTTAGCTGCTTTTGTTTGCCTAAAAGCTTTTCATCAACCTTCTTCTTTTCTTCAGCAAGCTGTTTCTCCAATTCTTTAGACCTGAATGTCTGATCCTGTAGTTGTTGTTGCAATTGGCTGATCAGTTGCTGATTCTCCTTAGCTTTTTCTTCCAGTGAAGCTATGTGAAGATCTTTCCGAGTTATTAGTTGAGAAACTTCTACAACTTTATCCACTGTTGCAGCACTATAAGCTCCTGTATACTGGGACAATTTCGTAAGGTCTTCAAATGGATTCATTTCATTGTTCTTATAAACAATATTCATAAACTCATCTGATGGAGTAGAAAATATACCCTTTTCTGTTTTTCTTTTCTTTCTTTGTCTTTTGACAACAGCCTTATGTTTAGGGCTGTAAAATACATCCAAAGGAGGGATCTCCTCACCTTTTAGACCTCCAATGCAAAGCTTTTAGATTTTTCTCCATATTATCAAATTTATCCTAGAAGTACTCTTTAATAGCTCAGTTGAGGACCTAATTGAATGACAGGAGATGACATGGCACATTTAGGTAATACGTGAATGGGGAAGATGATCTAGAGAGCTAGCCACTAATTGGAGTAACCGAGAGACCTTTGAGAGTCAACACTGAGCATGCCCTAAGAGACTGAATGAGGTAATGATCTCTGAAGAACAGAGTGCTAACTTCTAAGTACAAATTTATGTCTTTCCTTGAAGCTAAATCCCACAAATCCCTAAATCTACAAAGGAATGATACCAATTTGAAGATGGTCTTGAGGCAAATAGGTTGGGCTGCAAACTCTGCCCGAACAACAACCTCAGGTACATTATGCTTGCATCAAATGTACCTAAGAAATAGGATCTGGACTCTTTCTAACTTCTCCCAATCAACTCGAGTCTTGAAATAAAATTCAATACATTTACTACCTTATTAGTTATACAGTACTACTGAAAAAATCAATAACAACCTCTAATAAGGCATGTTCGTAAGAACAAATCAGTGAATCTTTTATATCCTTTTCTAGTATAGGTAAGTTCAGAAAGATAGTAAACAATACAAATCCATTTCCTTTTATCTATGATATATCAAATCCAAAGGGTATCAACAAATAAATTCTTAGTCCTAAAAGTACTAAACGTGTAAAACAAGAATATTCTATTATGCAACCCAAGTGACCAAATTAAATATGACGAGTGTGCCAATGATTTCTACCAATCATAATATGGAAATATTTCATGTAAAATTTCTATTATTGGGCAGTGCAATATCTAACACCCATTATTATGTAAAATTAGCTCAAAAATTAGTACATCTTGCTTATAATTTTTTTCATTAACAAGCATGTAAGCAACTTGTATTTCTAGTTGTATAACTTCATCTTTACTATATGCAAGATAATCTCAATAGTGGAAGTAAATAGGACATGTTCCTGGGTTACAAATCCATTTTTTTGCCTTGTCCATTTAAGTTGAAATTGCTTGATATTGACACTCTTTGTAAGCACTTTTCCATCTTGTGGATCATAGAATATCTCAATCAGAATTATAATGCACCTTATATCTTTGACCATTATATGGAAACCTTGGAAATAAAATTTATGAAGCAGACCCAATAGTGATTCAGAACAAATGAACGTATATACAAAATTCGCAATCTGTACCAAAAATATGATTATACAAGTTATTTCCAACAAGGTTTCTGCAGTCAAAAAAAGCTATGAAAGAGTAATGCTTGGAGTACTTACCAAGGTGCTTGAAACTGGCAGTGGCTTTAAGCCCAGTTGTGGTTATACCTGCAGAAATTGTTTTTCCTTGTATTTTGCAAACCTTTCATTGAAGTCAGCAAATCAATACCTAGAATCCAAGTTGATACTTGCCCTCAAATTTTTGGTGTATTTGTGGGGATGCTTAAGACCATTTGCATTGGCAACATTCATCCACATTGCCTTTGTTTTGTTTCTTGGTTTAGTGTTGTCACTATAGATCAAGGGATAACTAAGTATTTTTACTTCGATACTTGCCATCAAATTGTTGGTGTATTTGTGGGGATGCTTAAGGTCATTTCCATTAGTGACATTCATCCACATTGGCCTTGTTTTATTGCTTGGTTTAGTGGGAAATACCTTTCCAGTAGTAGTAACCAGTCTACCTTGCCTCAAACAGGAGCACATTCAATGAATGACACACTCGCACTGTAGACTTGCACTCACTTCAAACTTCTGATTCCACATTTACTCAAGTTTAAGTGTTTATGATTTAGTTATTGAAAATTTATCATAAGAAACTGCTGAAATAAATTGCACTCACTGCTTAAGAAGCATATAATGAATCGCACATGGAGGAGATACCTACAGGGATGGTTGCACGTAATGAATATATTCAAGGCTACACTAATCAGTTTACAATGCCTCCATTGCCAGCTCAACCTTTGCAATATATGAAAAATTTTCAATCTCATATTGTTGGCCCTGGACCTCAAATGCAAAGCTTTTAGATTTTTCTCTATTTTATCAAAGTTATCCTGGAATTCCTTTTTAATAGCTAAGTTAAGGACCTAATTGAATGACAGGATATGGCATGGCACATCTAGGTAATACGTGAATGGGGAAGATGATCTAGAGAGCTAGCCACTAACTGGAGTAACCGAGAGACCTTTGAGAGTCAACACTGAGCATGCCTTTAAGAGACTGAACGAGGTAATGACCTCCAAAGAATAGAGTGCTAACTTATAACTACAAATTTATGTCTTTCCTTGAAGCTAAATCCAAAAAATCCCTAAATATGCAAAGGAATGATACCAATTTGAAGAAGGTATTGAGGCAAACAGGTTGGGCTGTAAACACTGCCCGAACAACAACCTAAGGTACCTTTTTCTTGCATCAAATGTACCTAAGAAATAGGATCTGGACTCTTTCTAACTTCTCTCGATCAACTTAAGTCTTGAAATAAAATTCCATATATTTACTACCTTATTAGTTATATAGTACTACTGAAAAAATCAATAACAACCTCGAATAAGGCATGTTTGTAAGAACAAATCAGTGAATCTTTTATATCCTTTTTCAGTATAGGTAAGTTCAGAAAGATAGTAAACAATACAAATTCATTCCCTTTTATATATGATATATCAAATCCAAAGGGTATCAACAAATAAATTCTTAATCCTAAAAGAACTAAAAGTGTAAAACAAGCATATTCTATTATGCAACCCAAGTGACCAATTTAAATATGACGTGTGTACAAATGATTGCTACCAATCATACTATGGAAATATTGTATGTAATATTTCTATTATTGGCCAATGCAATATCTAACACCCATTATTATGTAAAATTAGCTCAAAAATTAGTACATCTTGCTCATAATTTTTTTGCATTAATAAGCGTGGAAGCAACTTGTATTTATATTTGTATAACTTCATCTTTACTATATGCAAGATAATCTAAATAGTGGATGTAAATAGGACATGTTCCTGGGTTACAAATCCATTTTTTTCCTTATCCAATTAAGTCGAAATTGCTTGATATTGACACTCTCTGTAAGCACTTTTCCATCTTGTAGATCATAGAATATCTCAATCAGAATTATAATGCACCTTATATCTTTGACCATTGTATGAAAAACTTGGAAATAAAAGCTATGTAGCAGACCCAATAGTGATTCAGAACAAATGAACGTATATACAAAATTGGCAATCCGAACCAAAAATATGATTATACAAGTCGTTGCCAACAAGGTTTCTGCAGTCAAGCAAAGCTACGAAAGAGTAATGGTCGGAGTACTTACCAAGATGCTTGATAATGGCAGTGTCTTTAAGCCCAATTGTTGTTAAACCTGGAGACATTTTTGTTCCTTTTATTTTGCAAACCTTTCATTGAAGTCAGCATGTCAATACCTAGAATCCAAGTTGATACTTGCCCTCAAATTGTTGGTGTATTTGTGGGGATGCTTAATACCATTGCCATTGCTAACATTCATCCACATTTCCTTTGTTTTATTGCTTCGTTTAGTGTTGTCACTATAAATCAAGGGATAAATAAGTATTTTTACTTTGATACTTTCCATCAAATTGGTGTATTTGTGGGGATGCTTAAGGCCATTTCCGTTAGTTACAGTCATCCACATTGGACTTGTTTTATTGCTTTATTTAGTGGGAAATACCTTTCCAGTAGTAGTAACCAGTATAATTTGCCTCAAACAGGAGCACATTCGACCAAGGACACACCTGCACTGTAGACTTCACACACCTAGGCTGTAGAATTTACACACCCACAACTTACACACCTGCAACTCAATAATGATGGGTTACAAAGAGAAAAAAAGATGACTTCCAAAGTCTCTTGCTGGAATATTTATACCAAGAGTTGACATTATCTTGCCTCGCCTTGAAAATAACCTGTGCTCTTCCACAATCCAACCTGTTCTCTTGCACCACATGAATTAAGTTGAAAAATTTGAGAATATACTGGTGAAAAATCTTGATGGTCTCCTTGGTGCTGCTCTGGTCTGATGTGGTCTCATCGGCTCTGCTCTATCTAAAGGCCAAATTATTAAGGGGTAAAATTTTATGTAAAACGCCTAAATGGGTTCTAACATGCACGCTTCCTAGGGTAAGGAGACACTAGTGGTTAAGTGTAGAAGACCTTCCTTACGCTCTTTTGTATAGTGAATAAAGACCCAAGGAGGGCATGGTAGGAGGGTCGATGGCTATAAGAAACATGATTAGTGTAGGAAGGCGAGGTGATCTCGTTGACCAACGATTAAGGGTGCTATTTCCCTCTTCCCTCTTACCTAAAAACTCATTTTTATCAGAGGATCAGAATGAAGCAAACATACAGAAGGATCATCGTTGTCTCTTGCTCAAAAATGACAGAAAGGATTGAGGTTGTATCTTGCTCAAAAATGATAGAATGATTAGCAAAATGTATTTTATAGAGATTAATTTCAACCTTACCCTCGATTTGCAAACCAAGAAATCTGGCTATTGCAACCAAATCTGTATCTTGCTCGAAAATTACAGAAGGATTAACAAGCTATAATTTATAGAGATGAATTTCAACCTTACCCTCAATTTTCAAACCAAGAAATCTGGCTATTGCAACCAAATCAAACTTCAAAACTTGTAAATAGAGGTGAATCCACCCAAATTCAATGAGTCCAACCTCCAAACCAAGCAAATTGGGCCTTTACAATGTAAATCTAGGGTGAATCCCACCTTTTCAATTTTTATCTGCTTTAATTTTGAGGGCTAAAATATAATAATTATTCATTTTTTAAATAAATTTTGGGCTAAGTTGTTAACTATAGAAAAAATGGGTGCAATATAAAAAATTCGCCTCCTCAAACTATAAAATCCCTTAAATTTCGCCTTTGGGCTAAAATTCACCCCTAAAATTTTCCATGATACCCTCCCAATCAAAACTCTTCAAGATTAGGGAGTAGATTTTTTCTTACTGCATGTAGCTGGAAAGGAACTCCTTGTGTGCTCTTTGTAGTATTTCTTGCTTAAGCTTGGAGGCTTGAGACAAGAATACTTTACCAAGATGATAGATGACCCCTTCATGGACCAAATAGCCTCCTCCTTGCTTTATGCCATCTAAGATCATCCCGGTGTGCAGATCTTTGGAGTACTCCACAAGGAGTTGAGACCTCCAATATGGATCTACACTTCTCAACAAAGACAACGCTGTTGATGCATCTATGGTGGTGCTTACCTTGTTGCTTCTTGTTTCTTTGGCACTATGCATGCCAAAGTTGTTTGTGGGAAGGCTGATCCTCCCCCTTTCTTCCTCCCACAATGATGTGACTCTTTCTTCCATTGTTTCAGCACTTGGTGAAGCTTTCTCCATAGAATCTAATGGCACCCCAAGTGGCTTGACATGATGTAGGAATGTCCCTTGCAGCATTCTCATAAACATGAGAGAAGGAACTGTGAGGTCCTTGCTCCCACTTCAAAATTCCATCTTTTTTGTGTGGGTAGAAACACCAAGTGAAGGGTAGGTGTGCATGCCTTGAATGACTTGTTGTTTCCCACTTTTCAAATCCACCCATTCCATCTGCAAGGCCTTCCAATCAATGGTGACTTTTCCCAAAGTAATCAACCACTGGACACCCAAGATAATGTTGGTGTCTAGTATGTCCACTACAAAGCAGTGGTCTTCCAAAGTGTAGGTCCCCATAGTCATAGAAAGTGATGGAACATACTGCATGCACTGCATAGTTCTATCTCCCGGAACCAAAACAAAGAACCCATCAAAAGTATCAGTAGGGATCCCTCTCCTCTGCACAAAATGAGCATCAATAAAGTTGTGGGTTTCCCCACTGTCAATCAGAATAGATAATCTTTGGTTCATAAATGAACCTTTCACTCTAAGAGTCAAATACTTGGGCACTCCTCTCAAAGAAGCAAGAGTCCCACTGGTTGGAGAAAATGCTCCTTCTTCTTCTCTGGATGAGATGGATCCTCCTCCTCCTCATCACCAATGTTCTGATCTCTCCTAGGTCGATCATTTCTTTCCTCCTCCTCACAATCAGAGAAGACTTCAATATAGTGTGCTCTTCCAGCAACGCATCTATGTACCAATACCCATGGCTCTTGACAAGTGAAACATAATTTCTTTTTCCTCAACTCCCTCCGGAGATCATTGTCAAGAATATTCTTCAGTGATCTCTCCTTGGGTGGAGCAGCTTTCCCCTCCTTCCCCTTAGAAGAGTGAGTGGCTTTGCCTGGGAAGGTTGACTTTACCCTTGGAAAGGCATCTAGAAGATCTCTAGTTCTCTCAATGGCATCATGCAGAGTGATGGGCTTGGTAGACTTGACCAACCCATGCAAAGGTTCTTCCAGGCCATCAATGAACATATAGACTCTCCTTGCTACTGAGATATTTGGAACCATTATAGACAACCTCAGGAATTCAAAGATATAGGCATCAACATCTCTTGTTTGTTTAAGCTTTGCCAAGCTTATGAAAGGGGCCTCCAGATATTTCCGATCAAATCTCTCCACTAGTCTCCTAGTGAACTCAGCATAAGTGGACACATTGTTGTGCCCCATGTAGAAAGACCATGAAACCACCAATTGTGGGCTTCTCCCTCAAAATGTAGTGCAATAATCTTGATGGATTCTACTTCAGGCACTTTATTCAGCTGGAAATAGATGTCCAACTTCTCTACCCATGCTTTATCAGAAAAATAGGGTGATCCATCGAACTTAGACAAGAAGAACCTGCCCATGGTGTGGTGCCTCCCATGAAGGAAACCTCCATATATGTACTGTTGCCATGGCCTCCTATGGTCTTTGAGATGGAAGAAGTCTTAAAAGATCAAGTTATCCTTGAAAATTTTACTTTGTGAATCATATTCTACAAAGTAGCCTTCCAAAGATGTTGGCTCTTGCAGCCCTTCATTCTCTACAACCAAGAAGGTAGGCATTGTAGGGTGTTGTGAGATCTGCGGGACTTGTGGCAAGCTCACAAGTTGAGTAGTCCTAAACTGAGACATTTCTAAACTAGAGGGTGAGAACTATAGGCTACCTGGCCTACTATAGACTTTGCCTATAGAACTTGGAATAATCCCTTTCAGGAATCTCAATAAGGTCTTCAATGAAAACGTTATATAATAAAATATGAGCAATAACAACGCAGATAAGGGATGGGATCCCCTCATTTATGCTGTATCTAACTTATATATAGAATTTCAGCTGAAAAAAATCATTTTAAGTACATTAAACAGATCTCCCACAGTCAAGACTAGCTAGAAATCAGCCAAAGAGAAGAGATGTTACAACATGAAAACCCCAACTACTAGAATTACGCAGTTTTGACTGAAACTCAGAGGAGGATAGAAAAATATCTGATACTTTAGAGATATAACATTAAATCAGATTTATATTTGAGCTGATTGCATCTACAACAGATTGCAAAGAGAACTAGGGAAAAATCCCTTCAAAAATTAGAGCTGCAACTAGGAATAAACTGCAGAAATACATAGACAGCGTGATTTTTCATATGGTTCAGCTTCTGTCATTAAATTTCCGATATTTGAGATATATATGGATGAAACATTATATATAATATAGATCTGGAAACTATATGACTTTAAGAACAAGATCCAATTGGAATTACATCAAAATATTGCATAATAAGCAGTAGATCTTAATTACAATTTACAGTGCTGCAGAAAACCCAGAAATTTCTGAAGATAAATTTTATTGCTGAAAGAGATCAGATCTATAGAGACATGGATCAGCAACCCAATCCATGGATCACCAAGGGAAGGCAAGTCTAACACCAAGAGATCTTCCTCCCAACTGATAGCAAACTGAAACAAGAAAGCCCTCTCACAAAATAATGTAGTATTGAGAAAAAACTGCACAAAGGGTGAAGGAGACTGAATAAACTTGAATGAAATTATAGATCTAATACAAAATATGGATAGAATATCTCTTTGGAGGCTGAAGAACACACTCCAACAGAGAAAGCCTCTCAAAACAAGCTAGATCTAAGCAGATCTAGAATACCACTTGCTACAAAAGATAGCAGCTGCAAAACCCTCAATGGGCCAGCGCTGCTCATGAAAATAGAGCTTGGCCTCACACTATATAGTGGCTTACTTCAGCAAAAAACTCCTCCAATTATCCTCAAGGGAAGAGATGAAACCCCTAAATAGGAATTCCAATCACAATCCTCCACTAAACAACAAAGAATGGTATTTGTCTAAGCAGACAAATACTTCAGAAATATGATCTATCAACAACCTCTTCATGTTGCTCTCCTCCTTCTTTTATAAGTTGAGAAAGCTCTTGCAAACCCTAAACCACTTTGATGAGTTATCCCTCTTCACGTTAGAGGCTCCCTTCTAGAACTGCGCAGTCCCTTTTGGAGATGCAATGAACCTAGACAGTGCAGTTGATTTGGTCAAGGTGGACCGAATCTTTGGCTCAAACCTCTTTCACACCTACAAGTGATTATTTACATATGCCAGATTTGTCTTTGTTCACATGGGCATTGATTTATTCATAATTTTTAGGAGTTTTACATGTCCTCCTTTATTCATTTATTCATAAAACATAAATTAAATCAAAATTGAATGTCTCCTCTTAGCTAAGGCTAAGTAGGAACATTACACTGTGACACATGCTACAAATGCATATTAAAATTATGCCTATACATTTTTAATGTATAGACCCAAATCGATTTTTAAAATCAATTTTATATGGTGTATTATGCTTATACATATTTTAATGTATATAAATCAATTTTAATGTACGCTACATATAGTTCAGCTGTCCCTTTTTGTATTATGCATATAACTCTTTTATTGTATATGTATTTTTTATTTCTTTTGTCATTATTTTATTTCTCCTCCTTGATACGTATTTCCTTTTCAGGATGTTTTTTTGAAATTCTCTTGAATATCATTATGTTATCTTCATGCTTCTCTCATTGAATATCCATTTAATAATTTTTTAAGTCTTTTTGCTAATAATTTATTCAGCCCCCTTTTTTTTAGGTTTAATACATGATGCATTTGTTACTTTTTCAATATGACTCATGTTGAAATGACCATTTAAGGTAATTTCAAATCCATAAAATATAGTCAAAAGTATATCATTGTATATCAAACAAATATATTATTGCATCATTCACTAACCCTTGCTTGTTTTGTAGACAATTTTCCTTATGAGGAAAAAATTTGAGCCACAATTTTTGATAAAAAATGCTTATAAGATATGTTGGAGGATATGTAGCGTATATGGAATTAATGTAGGAAAATGAAGTTTTTAATGTAGAATATATGGTATGGTAATGGATATAATAGGATAGTGAGAGTAGGATAATGAGTGTAGGTATGACAGGATATTGGATATAATAGGATAATGAGGGTAGGATAATGAGTGTAGGTAGGATAAATGTAGGATAAATGATGATGTTAAATCATAAATGTAGAATGATGAAGGTAATAGGATGCATATCCAAGTTAAATTAGTTTAACAATTCTAGAAATATTTTCAAAATCAAAGGTTCTAAGAACATTTTTTTTTTACTTACTCTACTTTCCCTTTCGCAAAGCTTGATGTTCATACTAATTTGATGATGAATTTTTTTGGTTCGTCCAAATTTGACTCCTAATGATGGTTCTTCAAATATGCATTCAGATGAAATATAGACAATTGTAAATGCTTACTTGAACCTCTTGATATTATGTTATTTCATGTTCTTCTTGACATCTGTTATTGATTCAGGTTCCTTCAAATGAATGTTGATGTTGTTCAGGTCCCTTCTACAATTTTTAAATGATGTTTTAGGTCCCTTCTGCAATACAACTGGTTAACTATTTGCATAGTTTTGAAACTTCCCCCTTGCTGATGTTAATAATTGTCCTCAAGTCTTGGAATTCTGGAGGATTATTTCTATAAAATCACAATGAAGTAAAAGTAAAAAAAAATAGATAATTAATATTGGCCAAAAAAGTTGGTTTTCTGATATCAATTCGAGTTTGTATTGTGCCAGTTTCCTAGATTTTCACAAACAAACTCTTTTATTATTATTTTTAACTTTTTCTATTTTTTATTTTCTTTTTTGGATGAAGGTGAGGTATAATGGAGGCAGAAAGTATGGAATGCTTCTGAAAGTAAGATAGGTTTAAGTCATCATCTAAGAGTAGATGGATAGATAGATAGAAAATAGGTCTGGACTTCAATATGCATGATTGCGGAACTTAGCATGCAATATGGTAGATGAATAACATCATGAAAAATATGGCTTATGAAAGGCTTCTTTGACAATGGATGTGACTTGAAATGGTACAAAACTTGACTTCTTCTTATTATTATTAGCTTCATGTCTTTTTCCTCAATCTTGATCTCCTTGTAGGGTTGTTGGTGTTGTTGGTCAGCCACTGAAAGTAAGCTTCATGAGTTTTGAGTTTCATTAGATGAAATAAAAATTAGGTGAATTTTCACTTTTATTTTACCTAAAAATTTGTATTCATATTCTGAAATATGACCTTTTTTTTTTTAATTGACTTTTAAAAGTCCTTTGTCCATGGAGTTCTCCTCTTAAATCTTCTTATGACCTGCAAAAACATAACATTTGCTTGCAATAAAATATTAGATGATGGAGGAAGAGAGGAGTACAATATCTCTTCTTCCAAGTAATATGTAAAGCAATGCTTGAAAACAAGTCCAAAGATGATATACAAAGAAAATTCATTTGTTTACCCCTTGAGGAATGGTGGCCAACCTAGACCTCCTAGCGGTATTTTGTTCACAAATTCTTCGTTTTATGTAAAATTAGATTGATTACAAAGCCAAGTTGAAGTGAATTAATATGGATACCTCCAGTATAAACAGGTTTTCAAAATGGTTTAAATTTAATTTATAAAAATGATGAGAAGTACCATGTGTAATAGAGATTCTTGTGAATTTTTTACTAGACCAATAGTCACTATTTGGAGTGTAACTTTTTCTTTAAAGATTATATTGAAGTGATTCCACTTGGAAATTAAATTAGATTCATTTTTTTCTTTCCATTATAAACATTTTCTTAAAATCATTAGTTTTTATATCATAAAATTGGTGATGAACATACCTAGGAGGAAATGTTTGACTATGTTCATTTTAAGGCATGCAGTCACTAAATGTGGAATAAAGTTTTCACCTGGCCTTAAAATGAGATGATTCAAATTTTTTCATAAAATATAATTCACTATATATCTCCCTTAGAAACAGTGTTTTAAAAGAATATGATTTGATATGTGAAATATTCCAATGAACAGTCAAGACCTAAAATTGTCACCATGCAGATTTTTCGAAAAGCAGTTAGTATTTTGAGCATAGATTTTTCATATGATGTTGGATTGAGGTGATTAAATTTGATTTGGAAACTAGATTCCATGGTATATCTTCATTATGAATATAATGTAAAAAAATTTCCATTAGAACCCTCGAATCAATGCTGTACTAACTCTGTCCTCAAAAATTTCACTTGAGACCTAATATTTATTTTGATCATATGTTTTTTGATTTGTGATCCAAATTGAAAAATTTTAAATGGATTTAAAAACTAAATTTCAAGAGGTGCATTGTTAAAAAACTTTCTTTTAAAAATGATCCTATATGGTTACCCAAAATAGGATTGTTCTTACTGCATTTTGCCATGAAATCATTTCAAATGAGTATTGAGCAATGATGCGAAGATTTATTCATGATATTTTAAACCAAAAGTCTTATTGTGAACTCATTTTACCTATTTATTTATTTATTTTATTCTATCCTACTCTATTGTATAAAAATAAGTCATTCTCTCAAGTATAAGAGAATTTCCAATGCATCCATTTGCGTAGCAAGATCATAAGTAAACTCACATATAGACTTGAAACATATTCTTTAATGAATGTTTGGACATGAAAATTTATTTATCATAAATATTTGATGCTAAGGAATATTGAAAAATGGAGTGGTGTTGTGACCTAATGACTAGTTGAAACCAAGTGTTGAAATGATCTTTGTTTGCTTGGCTTTCCTTAATTGTCATATCAAAAAGCTCTTATTGTGGAACTTGTTCAAAATAATGAATGCACAAGGGATCTTGTGATGCATATGATATATATTCTTCAATTTTTTGCTCTATTGTTTGAACTTCATTGCATGTGATCCATAACTCATTGATCTCTTTACAAAGATAACTAGAAGAAGCTTCTAGGTTCTCTTCTTGTGGATCCTCTTCATGGATGCTTTCTTCCTCTTCTATCTTTTGAAATAAAGATACATCCCTAGTGACCATTCTAAATTGTGGAAAAGGATTTAAGAAGATCCTTGTGGTGCCATACCCTCCTTCTCTAATTGACTTATTTAACATCATGTTTTGTAGATCTTGTTTTGTTTTGTTTTGAGATCGGGTTTTGTTTTGTAGTTGGGTTTTGTTTTGGGGATCTACCTTTCTAATTTATATGTCTAAGCATGAATAACCATAATGAAAAGTGTTTTTTTTTTAAATTTTTATTGTTGTTTTTTTTTATTTGTTTATTTTCTAAACAAACTTCATAACCAAATTTATCTATTTGTTCTTCCTTGACAACGATGCCAAAAATGTTGAGTCAATTTACTAGGTAAATTAACATGAGTATTTAATTATCAATCCGGGTTTGTAAAACTTGGAAGCATGTCCAAAATATGTGGATTTCAACTAAAGTCAATTTCAGAAGATGAATTATTGAATTTTAAGGAAATGCATATTACAAATATAAAACTTAACTAAATAATTTCTAATTCATATGTAATAAGAAGAAGAGGATGCTCCTAACTTAGGAGAACTAGGTTGACCTTCTCTACAATACTACTTCATGAACAGAAATAAAAAATCACGAATGAAAAATAGATTAAGAAGCATAAAAGAATAATAGAAGAGGCTCCTAACTAAGGAGGTCCTTGTTTTCCTTATTTATAAACTCATTCATCATTAATACCATTGTATGAAAAATGGAAATTCAGAAAATCACTTTAAAAAAAAGCAAGAAAGATGAATTCTAGTTTCTATTCTATGATCAGATAGAAGGAGAGTTTAACTTAAACACTAGTTTTACCCTTAATATGAAGATTATAATCTAGATCAATATTTATTAGAAAACATAACATATCATCATATATCTAATTAATTGATTTAAACATGAAGAAAAAATAGTTCATGAAATTCAACTAAATTAACCAGAAATTGCACTTAGCTCGGTGTGGGGGGCCTCCACCCTTTCCTTGCACACTGAAAGTACTTCTCAGCTACTGGAACTCAATAAATAATTCACCATATATAAAAATATAAAAAATATAGAACTGGTTTCTTCAATTAACTCACAAAGTTCAGAAATATCAAAGTGAAATCATAGAAATTCTACATGTTCATGCCTTCATTGTTCTTGGCTTAAATAGAAAAATATGAAACAAAATTGACTAAAATGTCTCTAACAACCATGTAAATCCTTATCCCATCTATGTTGGTCGAGATCATCCATCCAATCACTCAAAATTTGGAAAATCCCATAAAATACTAAATTTGGTCTATTTCCTAGGGATTTCCTGAATGACAGGCCATGTTTGACCATCTTTGACTGGGCCTGTTTTAGCTTGGTTTGACCGAACCATAGGTACACGTCCATCCTTATTTCCAAATATTTCTAAAATGTGTTGAGATCGTGCCCAGGTTTCCTACAAGTATGACTTCAATGAAGCCATTACAAAATTTTTTAGTTATGTCCAAAAATGCACTTAAAACCCAATTTTTACAAAAAATTCTAAAAATTGAAAAAACATAATTTATTTGCCTAAATATGCACAATAAGGTAAAAATAGGTCATATTTGGATGGTATAAAGTGGAAAATGATAAAAATCAGGTGGATTTTAATAAGCAAAATTTGATAAAAAACGAGGGCCAACAAAGGGTGCAACCGAAATCTTCGTAAGTCGATAACATCTATCCTATTATCAGGTAGATGTTACCAGTTTGATGGACATTCAAAAAATTAAACCAAAAAATCTTGAGAATTAAAAATGCCAAACTAAGATGATATTCAAGTTTTTTATGTTTTGCTAGAGTAACAACCCAATAAAAAAATTTGAACAATGGAAAATTAAAGATTCAAGTCTGCTTATTTTTTTAAAATCCTTACTCTTGTGGAAATCATGCTATAAAGATGAGTTGTATGAAATTCAAGCACCTATCACAAAATGGATACTCCCAGTGAAGATGAAATTTACAACTTGCATCCAACAGTTCATTTTCAATGGTTTGCATACTATACCTATAGATGAAGCCTTCAGAGGTTCGTGAAATGTTATGAATTATATCTACAAAATATACTACTTAAACACAGACAATCAGAGAAACAATAAAATAATCTCACTTGTGGTTAACCTAGTTTGGAATACTGTAGTGTAAAATATACATAAAGTTAGTCCAAAAACATGAAGATAATAATTGACTAGTATCCATGTTTGACTATTGAAAATATTCTTACTCATTTGTTTTCATCCTTAGGGATACATCAAGACAACTCAACTCAAAACTGTGAAACACAACCAATTAGTGCCAAAAAAGCAACATGGTCACAAATAACCAACTAATACCCCAAATGCTTGTTCATCTATCATGATCTGTAGGTTTAGGAAGAGACACTATAAAAGCAAGTGGTGGATCAAAGACATCAAGAGATATCATCTTATTTAACATGCAACTTTTCCTTGTTCATTTACAAGCGCTGATGAAAAATGAGAGATTGAAATCGCAAGTTTTGAGTGAGTGAGAATGAGTGAAAAGGACTCATGGCTAAATATTGTAGACTTTGCTACACAGTTCAAGTTTTCATATGGTTATCAACATCGTTATGGCATTCTACATGTAATATGTGATTAAAATAATTATATCTGAAAAGATACCTAATTCATGCTGAAGTTTAATATATGAAATTCTTGAAAGGGATGAAAAATGCTAATCTGCTAAAGATAAAAGACATGCTAATTTTTTGAAAGTCATGCGCCATTCTCATCATGTTAATTTGCATTTACATTTTCATTTCTTATGATATGTTTCTTGTCACAATTTCATTTACCTATGTCCTCAGTGTCATGAACAAATGGAAGATGCAACCTATTTGTTGGATATTTGGTTAGGTAAAATTTTTATGGCAACTTCTGATGCAAGAAGAAGTTGGTATTATAACTGGATGAGCAGAGATATTTCTAAAATTTTCAGAGGACCACCAAGAGCTTGAACAATAATCAAGTGATAAAAATTTATATTGTAAGATATAGCACCCCTATCAGCACTCAGAAGTACAGTGAATCAATATGTAGCAATTATATCTTAAAGAAAACACCCATACCACAACAAAAATCGCGTTTGCACCAGTAGCACTACTACACTATCACCCATAGAGATCATACTAAGGTGTGCAAATGTAATAAGAAGAGCATCGTTGATTTTCAAGATTAGATTGGCGGAATTGTGGCTTTAGGAGGAATGGTATATTTACCTGATCCTTTGATAGAAGGAAAGTGCACCATGCTATTAAGTTCTAGCTTGTAACATTCAAATTCAATTTTTGGACTTTCCTGGATAGAGATGGGAACCCATTCTTGTTGAGTGCGGAGGAAGGGTTTTTTTTCTTGAAATAAGAAATCATGAGAATCGTACTCCCTATCTCAATCTATTCGATAATGTGATGCCTCAAAGCCAATACTAATGCAATGTCATGGAGAAATAAATTGAGGCCATAGGGCTAATACTAGTACGATGTCATAGAGACAATTGAGCCATTGTATAATGCGTTGCCACAAATCAAGCCACGGGCTTAATGATCTAATTCACATAATATAATGATTCAAGCCATACAATGGGAATTATTGTAAAACAAATATCTTCATACTGTAGATCTAGGGATGGCATACACATATTATTCTCCATAGGATCAGTAATCCGATATTTCTGATATTTTACCAAGACCTTCAATGCAAGTGATGTAGTCAAACCTTATTCTAAGGAGGGTCGAGAGACCTTCTAATCATCATCAACAGATAAAAACCAATTTCTTTAGCGATACATAATTTGTTGTTGAAGTGATTGAAACTGAGGTCAAGCAGCCTTTAGTTGTGCACTGTAGAGGTAAGAATATACCTCAGAGAAACCTGTAACTCTAGTGTTTTTAGTAAACCCACATAAAACCCTCATAAATTGCCTCTTTTCTGCGTTGATGCTTAGATAAGAGCACCCTAGTTTTGGATGGTCTACTAGGTTTTGGCTAAGATGTCAGGCTATCGATGAAGGCGAGAAACATCTTACTTCCCCCTCAGAGGCCAATCCGGCATGCATCTCCATAGCTATGACGATAACCATCTATCTCAAATGATACAAAGGAGTAGAGCATCCCTCCTTGAAATCCCGTAGAATGGCCACCACATGGTTCCACTTGCTCTGACTCATGAAGGGTGTATTTTTTGCAAGAGAGAATAGGGATCTTGAGGTGAAGGGTGAATTTTTTTTGAGGTGAGAATTGGAATTAAAATAAAAAATAAAAAATAATAATATTAATATAAATAATAATATTAATTTTTTTTAATTTTTAATTTTTATAGCATTAAATTAAAAATTGAATATAAATAAATAAGATATTAAGGCGTATATAAATTATTTAATATGTATAACTTACAAACACACTTAGTATTTTTATGCAGTGATATTTATGTGTGTTAAGAGTATAAACTTTTTGAAGTTTTATTTATTTATGTGGTCATATTTAAATTAAAAGACTCAGAATTAAAATTATATGGTTTCTTCTTGTTTTAATATAGACATAAAAAAGTGTGATAACATGGCCTCTTCTAAGGTTTGAATTTTTTTTTTTTTTTTTAACCAAGCTTCCACCTATCACAATGTGGCCAATTTCCCAAATTTAGCATTATGAGAGTGTTGTAGCTGCTATAACACCACCCAAAATTTTGGGCATATTCAAATTTTGTGTTCCCCCCATTTTTCTTGCTCAACCCATTAGGGTTTTGATTATAATATTAACTGGTTACTCCCCTCTCCCCATTTCTGTCGAACTCTAATGATGTCCCCATTCTCGCTTTACATGATTCCCCCACACATAATGTGTTTCCTCAAATTCTGACCTTATAACTACATTAGGGTTTCGAAGGTGTGTCACTTCGGGGACATACCAAGAGACTCCCTTGGCTTCAAAACTTATCTTTCCCTAGTATGTATTGCAATCAGCAGAAGCACTACATGTGGACAAGCATGACTTCATTTTTGGCTCCCCTTATGCTGACTATACTAGGGTTTGGGAGAAACCTTAATTTGGCAAGAAAGTGACCCCCCTTTCTAATTTTAACCTATCCCTCTAAGACACAGTCTCATCGACATCACATGACATTATGGTGAGATTTATTGCATAGCATGTCGCCCTTAGCCCTCGACTGGTCCTATGTCTCAACATGTACATTAGGGTTTTAAATAATTATATATTTTCCCCGACATCCTTGAAACCCTAGGCATTGGTGATTGAAGGTCCAACCCTCTCATGAATTAATCCTTACTCTTGGGGGTGCTTATCATCTTCACCTTCTCATATTATCTCAAAACTAGATCACTCATATGCATAAGGTTTTACAAAGTACCTCATATAGCATTAGTTCTCATTCCCTCTCATTTCATTAGGGTTTGGGCAGCTAGTTATTGTCTTGTTTGGGTAGGTTTGGGTTGGCTTGTTTGGTTAACAACTCATTGTACAACTAAATGAAATTTTGAATTCAACAACCTATGAAATTTGAAAAGTAAGGAAACTAGACAAGAAGATTCACAAGTTTCCATTTGAAAACCTGAAAACATGGTAGCAAATTTTTTTATTTACGCTCAATTCCTAAGCTGGGTACCAATAAAGTCTTTGAGATGTCACATATAAGAAAATAACATGAATAATAAACATATTTTCAATAAATGCATGAAAATAGATAATTTTTATGTATCTTATGAGTCCATAGGTGATAACCTAGTCCCAAAAAGAATATCAAAATTGACAATTACTCCATGAAAAATATAAACCAGGTAGTAGGAGTCCACTCTAGAGACAAATCCAACCCAAAAAGCCAAAAATAAATTTTATGAGGGATGAAAATGGCACCAAAGACACCACAAAAGGTGTCCAAGACAGTAAGAGTCATCTTCCAATAGTTATTAACCTCTGTCAACCATCTAAAATCGTAATAATGTTGATCTTCCTTACAATGAAAGTTGCCTACAACAAGTAACCCAAGGCATCAACAATGCATAAATATAGATAAGGCACCAAAGGATGGCCCTATTGAATCAAATAATGTAACATTATCCATAGGGATAAGGCTTTGTGACAAAAAGGAAGACCAAGGGATTGATGAAAAGATCATTCATTATACCCACACACCATGAATCATAACCTAAGCACATCAACGTATCTTAAAGATGAAAGAAAAACCAACTATATCATAGGATTTTCCAAGTCAATCATCAACTTCAGGCATTGTTTCCCTATCTCTTTGACCCACTCCATTTCCTTCAGGGTTGACCAGACCCCTGGACAAACTTAGTCCACTTCGATCGCACTACATACTTGGCAACTGACCAGTTACTCAAAATGAGAGCCTTTGGCACAAGTTTGTAAGAAATGGTAATCAAAGTAATAATATTCCAACCACCTATACAACATCTCATTTCATTCTGAGGAATAGGGTTCATCAAGCCATAATTGAGACTTGAGAGACTCAAAGAGGAACCTAGAAAAATAAATCTACATCTAAACAACAAATATGATCCCCAATAAAATCCCACGTGAACTTAGAGACTTCATAAGGAAAACCATACAATATTGAGGACTTTACACTTTGCATAGAATTAAAGGAAGCACATAAATCATCTCTCATAATATCTTGAACCAACATTTCATTGTCCCCAATAGTGACCTTGCACAGGATTATCATGCAACAAGCATCTTGGGAAACACACACACTGTTTTTCAAAGAAAGAAGAGAAAGTATAGACAAAGGGATACCACTGCTACATATGTGAAATATATAAGGTCCATATACAAAACCCCACCTCCACACTTGTATCCTTCACACTCAAACATGGTCAAGTCCCCCTTAAAAATGCATTAAGTTGTCAAAAAAGAAGAGGTCATCCAATTCCACAAATATTCTTACTCAAAGCTAAGGATAGGGGCATACAAAACAAAAAATGTATGACATGGTCCTAAATCAAGAGCATGACCCAAACATGCATAACCAAATCAAGAGCATGACCGAAAACGTTGCAACTCCATCGAACGCCATCCCACTCCATTGCCCAACCAAGTCGAAGAAGATTTACTTCAACATTCTCCTCCAAGACTTCAAGTTCAACATGAATCCGTGGGTGCTCTTCTTTCATATGTCTCAACCTATACAAGGTCCGAAAAGGCCTCCATTAACATTCTTCCTAACTTGCCTTGTCTTGTTATACAACTTCAACCGTGACTAATGTCTTTCCCCTGCCAATGTTTCACTGATACCAACCAATATAATGTCCAAGCTTCGATACCAACTGCAGCCCTATCGTTGTATTCCTGCTTCAATCTTCAGAAAAGCTCAATTCACCCTGAATCGAGCTCTGATACCATATGTCACAAAGTGGTAGTGGTACGAGTGCTTCACTCGTGTGAGGGCACCCAAGGAAACTTGTTCAGGTGGGTCGAGTCGAGTCATGTCGTGTGAGGGCGCTCATGTCAAAAATGCTAAGTGGTGACCACTCGTGTGCCTTGTACACATTCATGCAGCCCACTTTTCATTTTCTCGCATGAGCCTTTGTTCAAGTCATGTAGGTTAGGCGTGTCGTTAGGGTGGGTCGGGTCATGTCGTCCAGGTTATGCGTTTGGGCAGGTTGGGTCATGCCATTCGGGTCATGCGTTCATGCGAGTTGGGTCATGTGTTCATGTGGGTCAGGCCGTGAATTTAGGCAATTCAGACTGTGTTGGGTCGTGTCATGGGACCATTTTAAATATGGTAAGTTGTGACCACACATGTGCCTTGTGCACGTTTTTGTGGCTAATTTTCCAATTGATCCCTCGTGCCTTCGTTCAGGTTGTGCATTTGGGTGGTTCGAGTCAGGTTGTATTAGGGCAGTAGTGTTAAAAATGCTATGTTATGACCACCTATGTGCCTGGTGCATGTTCGTGTGGCCCATTTTCCCTTTTCTCACTCGTGCCTTCATTCGGGTGGGTCGAGTGAGGGCGATCGTGTCAAAAATGCTAAGTTGTGACCACCTGTGTGCCTTGTGCATGTTTGTGTGGCCTTCATTCGGGTGGGTTGGGTCATGTCGTGTGAGGGCGACTGTGTCAAAATGATAAGTTGTGACTGCCCGTGTGTCTTGTGCACGTTCATACGACCTGTTTTCCTTTTCCTCCCTTGTGCTTTTGTTCAGGCGGGTTGGGTCGGGTCGTGTGAGGGCACCCAAGGAAACTCATCCGAGTGCGTAGGGTACTGGGGTCAGGTTGTGTGAGGGCGCCCAAGGAAATGCATTCGGGCGGGTCGAGTCGGGTCATGTGAGGGTGCCTAAGGAAACGTGTTCAGGAGGGTCGGGTTGGGTCAGGTCGGGTCGTGTCGTGTGAAGGTTCCCAAGGAAACATGTTTAAGCGGGTTGGGTTAAGTCAAGTTGTGTGAGGGCACCTAGGGAAACACGTTCATGTGGGTCAGGTTGGGTCGGGTTGTATGAGGAAGCCCAAGGAAATGTGTTCAAGCAGGTTGGGTTGGGTCATCTAAGGGTGGGCATATAAAAAATGCTAATTTGTGACTGCCAGTGTGCCTTATGCATGTTTGTGTGACCCATTTGTAATTTCCTCCCTCGTGCCTTTGTTCAGGTGGGTTGGGTCATGTCGTGTGAAGGTGCCTAAGGAAACACATCCAGGTCAGGTTGGGTCGGGTTGGGTCGTGTGAGGGAGGTCGTATCAAAATTTCTAAGTTTTGATTACCCCTGTGCCATATGCATGTTCGTGTGACCCGTTTCTTGTTTTCTCCCTTGTGCCTTCGTTCAGGCAGGTCGGGTTGGGTCGGGTTGGGTCGTGCCCTGTTAAGGTGCCCAAGGATATGCATTTAGGCAGATCAAGTCATGTGAGGGCATCCTAGGAAACATGTTCAGGTCTGCTCAGGTCAGGTCGAGCGAGGGTACACAAGGAAACACGTTCGAGCGGGTCGGGTCAGGTCGTGTCACGTTAGGGCGCTGAAGGATATGCATTCGGGCGGGTCGGGTTGGGTCAGGTCATGTGAGGATGCCTAAGGAAACGTGTTTGGGTCAAGTCGTATGAGGGCGCCAATGGAAACACGTTCGTGTGGGTTAGGTCAAGTAAGGTCGGGTCATGCCGTGTGAGAGTACCCAAGGAAACGCATTCGTGTGGGTCCTGTAGGGTCGTGTCTTGTTAGGGTGCCCAAGGAAGTGCGTTCGAGTGGGTTGGGTTGGGTCATGTGAGGGAACCCCAGGAAACGCGTTTGGGAGGGTTGGGTCGGGTCATGACGTGTGAGGGCACTGAAGGAAACACATTCGGATCAGGTCGGGTTAGGTTGTGTGAGGGTGTCCAAGGAAATGCGTTCAGGTCGAATTGTATGAGGGACGTTGTATCGAAAAATGCTATGTTGTGACCACTTGTGTGCCTTGTGGAATTTCGTGCAACCCATTTTCCATTTTCTCCCTTGTGCCTTTAGTTGGGCAAGTCGGGTCGGGCTAGGTTGTGTGAGGGCGCCGAAGAGAACATGTTCGGGTTGGGTTGGGTCAGGTCCGGTCTTGTGAGGGTGGTGGGCTAGTGGCAGGTTCTAATGATAAGCTCTAAAACTTTGAAACAATTCCTCTTAAATCAGGAGTTAATTCTATAGGATCCTGATCTTTCTCAATATCAGTGGTTCCATTATTTCCCTTCTCTTATTCATTTACCACATTTGGCAAACCAATAAAACTCTTCTTTTATATGGTAGAATTTCTAACTTAACCAATAATCGCAATTTCTTTATTTTTTTATTTGCCTTAGTGACATAAACTGAACCATATTAGATCCTTGCTTTAAAACTATCGTGTCCATTCTAGAGTTTAAACCCCTCGCATGTTTGAATGCGAAATCAATTGGATCTCTAACTGATTAGATGGTCACAACTTCCCGAATTTTAAAACTCCACTTAATATAATTTCGGGTCCATTTGAAATGTTACGTCTCATGCACCTTAAAATGCGATAACCGTCAGATCGCAGATTGGATGGTTGTGATTCCTCTTAGACTCCTTACGCACTACTGTTGTTTGATTTCCTCCTCTCCACCAGATTTGACATTCTGATAAGTTATTCCTTAATATTGTGAAAACAAACTGATAATCCTTGGTTTAACAATACAAGCAAACCATTCCAACTTCACAGTGATGCGGAATTTAAATGAAAATGTACACACAAAAATCAATTAAACAGAATTCAAGTAGAATCCAAAATCAAAAATATTTCAAAGGAAATAAAACCTCCGGGATTTGACATTCATGCACATATTTCTTAGAGATATATAGAAATATCGATTTCTATCATTCAAACCTTCTACAGCCAAAATCCCCATTCACGTTGTCTAAACTTACATAAATAGTCCACACAAAATTAAATTGATCCCATTCAAAGGATAGAATTTGCCTAAATTTAGATAAAATCACTCTGCATGATATTTTCCCTAAAATTCTCAACTATAACTAAAATACATTGAGCTAATTACAAAGCAGTTCAAATCCCTAAGGAATAGTGCTCTGAATGTGATCGAATAAAGTGCTTAAGCAGTTTGATTAGCTTTTCCTTTAGATTGACTGTTAACTAAAGAAAGCTTTTGAATGAAAGATGAAATAAACCAGCAACAAATAAATGATTAAATCACAACAATAAATAGAGAGAATAAGAAGCAAACAGTTGATTACAGAGTTCGTCCCTAGTGGACTACATCTCCAGGTATGCTTTCAAGTGGGCGTCTGTTTTTATTAGGATTGATCTTGAGGAATTTATTTACACTTAAATGAATCAGAATGAATGTGGTCACAGGCACTTCTAGACTCTATAAACAGAAATTACTCTCTCTCTCCTTTCCGACGCCTGTCTCTGCGCTCAATTCTGACACCCAATGACTGAGCAATGCTGCAAACAAATCTGCCTATGTCCTTCTGAAATTGAACTCAAAATGCACATTGTCCTTCACGAGGCTTTGTCATGGTTTATATAAGCTGTACTCGAACCTATGTTTACTCCATTTAGCAGCTGGTTGAACAAATCATGTGATAAGGGTCTCGAATCCCTATCATTACACAAACCTAGGGATAAATGATAAGATTTATTAATTACCTTAGCACAAAAGTAAATCTAAAAACCCAAAATAAACATTATGTTATACGCTAACACTAGCAGTCAGGCTAACTGGGCGGAAATAGTTAACTTCCGGCATGTCAACAAGCAGAAATCCCTCGAAGGTTTTGGTCATCTCCGGCGGTTGCTCTGACAGGTTAGCAGACAACTGCATGTGACAGCATTTCTAACGGTCGTGGCATAACTTTAGTGGCCACGGTTTGACTCTCGACGGTTCGGTTTTATCTGCTGTGGTTACAACGATACCTGTCACATGTCACGTGGTCTTAATACTAACAATCAATAGTCTTCGCTGCGGTCTCTGCATGGTTTATAACTTTCATCCGCTGCGGTCTATTTCAAACCCATTCACATTGATAAAAATCCTTCCGACGTGGTTTTCATACCTGTCATATGTTAATTTAATCTCCGACACAGTTAAGATTTGCAGTTGGCAAGCGCTGTTTTATTATTTGGTCTTATATTAATGTTTTTTTAAACCAACTCCCGAACCTTATATTAAAAGGTTTATGGTATATTTTTTAAATAGGTTTTAACTTTGTGCTTTAGGTTTAGGACTTAATGTTTTTACAGCATAATTTATCATGGTTTGCACTAGGACTAGGTTTTGACATATGAATAGATTTTTACCATAGCGCTTAGGTCCTAGGTTGTCACTAAGAATAGGACTAGGTTAGAGCTTAGGATTTAGGGCTAGACTATTTTGTTAGGTTTTTAAACCTTAAGTCTTAGTTTTGACATATGTTTTAGGTATTTAGGAATAGGAATTTACATTTCATAAGGTATTTCACCATAGGAAACCTTAGAACTAGGTCCATAAATACCATGTCCCATTTTACACCTTTTTCATCCAAATTCGAAACACATGACGACCTTGACACTGAAGGACCTTTTCACTAGTGCATTGATGAAACTGGAAGATTGGAGACTGAACCGAACATCGAACTGCTGGAGCTGACTAGATCTTTTTATCAACTGTAATTGAACAAGATCCTCCTGGATCAAATAGTTCAAACTCTATCTGCCAAAATAGTAAATCGACAGCTAAAGGAACCCACTCCTTTTCTTGTAATTTTTTTTTACATTTTTGGAATAAAATTGAACTCCTTTTCCTCAAGGTCTCATGCTCCTACATCAAATTCATGAGGACAAAATTCTTCATGGGATCCTATCCATGAGTTCCTCTACATAACTGCCCAATTTCTGTAGCACGGTTTCTGTCGTCCAAGTAGCCTCTGCAATTGGTTGATATTTCCACTTGACCGAATACTGAAAACATTCTCGTCCTCTTGTTTTCTTAGATAATATTTTGTCTAAAATATTCTCTGGCTGCAATGTTTTTGCTGTGGGTGATTGTTTCAACCAATTTATCTCTTCATTGTCTTCAGTTGTATCATCTGTGTCTCTGTCTTCATACCTGTACAAATCAGAAACATTGAAAATTGGAGATATTCCAATGTCAGGGGGTAATTTAATTTCATATGCATTTGCAGAAAATTTTCTCAATACTCTGCATGGTCCAATTTTCTTAAATTTCAACTTATTATATGCCCTTTTTGGAAATATTTCCTTCCTCAGGTGTGCTAGAACCAAATCTCCAACCTCAAAGTTAACTTCTCTCTTCTTCAAATCTACTCTACTTTTGTACTTGATGTTGCTATCCTGTAACTGTTGTTTTACCCGTTCATGTATTGCTTGAATTTCTGAAGCAAAATCTTCTCCTTTAGCGCTTCTCATTTCTTCTTTTCCCAAATTTCTTAGTTCATACACTCCTCTTGGGTGCATTCCATAAACTATGTGGAATGGATTCCGTCCTGTAGTCTTGTTAGGAGAGTCATTATAACAAAATTCAGCTTGTGCCAAAATATGATCCCATTGTTTAGGATGTTCACCTACAAGGCTTCTCAAAAGATTACCCAAGATTTTTTTCACCACCTCAGTCTTTCCATCAGTCTGAGGGTGATAAGATGAGTTGAAACTTAGTTTAGTACCAAGATTTTTCCACAATGTCCTCCAAAAATGACCAAAAAATCTAGTGTCTCTATCAAAGGCAATGCTTTTAGGTAACCCGCACAACCTTACAATCTCTTTGAAAAAAAAATTAGCAAAATCAGTAGCATCACTGGTTTTATGACATGGAATAAAATGTGACATTTTAGAAAATCTGTCACATACAACATAAATTGCATCATTCCCTCTCTGTTTTAGGTAAACCCAAAACAAAATCCATACTTACCATATCCCAAGGTCTATCTGGAATATAAGGTAATGGAACATACAAACCTGTGTTTTGATTCGTTCCTTTTGCATACTGACAAACTTTACAATTTTTCACATACTTCTCCACTTTATATCTCATCTTTGGCAAAATATAAAAATGACTTAGTTGTTCATAAGTCTTGTCTACACCAAAGTGTCCACAAAGTCCACCACTACGTTTCTCCTTAATTAAATTTTCTCTCATAGAACAATTTGGTATGCATAGCTGATTTCTTTTAAATAGCATACCTTCTTGCATCAAAAATTCTAGCCACTTAATTCTGTCCAACAAAATAGGATTATTGCATGCTTCAAATGCCTCTTTAAAATCCAAATATGTCTTATAAAATTCTTTAAGAAAATCAAAACCCAACACTTGAATTTGACTTTCTTGAACTAAAATGCTTTTTCTACTTAAGGCATCTGCTACTTTGTTTTCTTGGCCATTTATATGTTTTAATACAAAATTGAAACTTTCAAGATATTCTACCCATTTTTCATGTTTCTGATTCAATTTTAGCTATTGCATAATATACTGCAATGAATGATTGTCTGAATAAAGCACAAACTCTTTAGACATCAAGTAGTGTCTCCACTTCTTTAAACACTGCACAACTGCATAAAATTCCTTGTCATAAAAAGAATATTTCCTTCTTGTCTCATTTATTTTTTCACTGAAATAAGCTAAAATTATGTCTTCTTGACTTAACACATCTCCAATAGCTTCCCCACTAGCATCACATTTCACTTGAAAAGGTTTGTTAAAATCGGGAAAAATTAAGATGGGCTTTTCTGTTATCTTTTGTTTCAACAACTGAAAATTTTTCTCTAATTCATCAGTCCATATAAATGGTTGTTTGTCCTTCTTTATAGTGTCAATAATAGGAGCATTTATCTTACTAAAATTCCTTATGAATTTTCTATAAAAATTAGCAAGACCATGGAAACTTCTTACCTCAAAAATACTCTTAGGTGAAGGCCATTCTATGATTTCTTTTATCTTTTCTGGATCCATTTTCAATCCATGAGCAGAAACAATAAAGCCTAAATATATCAACTCTTCTTTCATGAATGAACACTTTTTAAAATTTACCAGAAAATTTTCCTGGTGCAACTTCCTTAAGACATAATTCATATGTCTCATGTGTTCTTCTTTATATTTTCTGTAAATTAACATATCATCCAGATATACTATTAAAAATTTACCAATAAATTATTTCAGTACCTCATTCATAAGCCTCATAAATGTACTAGGAGCATTTGATAATCCAAATGAAATTACCATCCATTCATACAATCCTTCATTTTTTTTAAAGGATGTCTTCCATTCATCTCCTTCCCTTATCCTAATTTGATGATAGCCACTCTTTAAATCCAATTTTGTAAAATATCTTGCCCCACTTAAAAAATCCATCAAATATTTAATTCTAGGTAAAGGAAATATATACCTGGTTGTTATTTTGTTTATTTCTCTTCAGTCAGTGCACATTCTCCAACCTCCATCTTTTCTTGGACTCAACACTTTTGGCACTGCATAAGGACTCAAAATCTCTATGATCAATCCTTTATCTAACATTTCCTGCACCTGCTTCCTGATTTCTTCATTTTCTGTGGGAGTCATCCTGTATGCTACTTTATTTGGCAAATTTGCTCCTGGAATAAAATATATATGATGGCTGATCTTTCTAATAGGTGGTAATTCATCAGGAAAATCATCTACAATTATATCACAGTAATTTTCTAGAATATTTTGAATTTCGATTGGTAAATCAGAAATTTTAGTGGAATTAATTACTACCTTGGGTTTGTAAATTAATGTAAAGTTTACCTCATGATCTTCAATCTGCTGTAGATATTCTTTTCCACTTGGTAATAGAGCTTTCAGATCAAGTATTCTTGATGCATATTCTTCTTCTATAGGCAAAAATGTATGATTGACACCATCTTTACAAAAATTGTATGTGTTATTTTTACCATCATGCATAGCTCCTCTGTCATACTGCCAAGGTCTACCCAACAATATGTGACATACGTCTGTAGGCATGACATCACACATAATTTTGTCTTTGTAGCTGCCCAACTGGAATTCTACTTCACACTATTCATTCACTAATAGCTAATGTCCTTTCTGAAGCCATGATACCTTGTAGGGTGTTGGATGTTTCTTTGTCTTCCATTTTAATTTCTCCACCACTTCTATAGAAAACAAATTATTAGTGCTGCCACTATCAATTACCATTTAACAACATTTTCCTTGAACTTTGCACACACTTCTAAACAAATTTTTTCTCTGTGTTGGTTCAACAACTTCCTTTGTTGGTTGTAATAGAACTTTGTTAACTACCAAAGGTTCTCATTTCTCTGGTATATTTTCTGCTTCTGGTACCTTTTCTGCTTCCTCTTCACTCTGAGAAACAATTACATTTCTCTTATTTATCCCCACATTCTTTGGACATTCATAAGCTCTGTGTCCTAGCTTATTACATCTATAACATCTGATTTATCTTCCTCTGCATTTGCCTCCTGTTCCTCTGGAAAAACTCCTTCTGCCACTTGCATCACCTTCTATGGGTGTACTTTGAGTTGAGCTACTGCTAGCTCCTTCTATATGTGCTGTAGATCTTCATCTACCACCTTGACTTCCTCTTCCTCGGAAAGTACCTCTACCTCTCGAATATTGATTCCTCATGAGTTTTTCTTCAGCCTGCAAGGCCATATGATAAGCCGCTTCCATTTTTTTAGGAGACAACAGAATTATCTCATCTTGTATCTCCATTCTGAGACCATTTATATATCTTGCAATATGATCTTTTGTATCTTGAATTTGTCCTGCTCTTATGCTCACTTTGTAAAATTCCTTTGTATATTCTTTTACTGTCATTGACCTCTGTCTAAGATTCTACATCTATCTAAATAATGAAATTTGATAATCACTTGGAAAAAAAATACCTCTCAACTTTGCCACCATCCTGTTCCAATTTTTTATTGGCTACTTACCAAGTCTCCTTCTTTTTGCCCACAATCCATCCCGCCAAAGTGTTGCATGTCCTTTCAATTTTGTGATAGAAAATTTCACCATTTTTCCTCCTTCCATTTCTTCATAATCAAATAACTTATCCATGTCATTAACCTAATCTATCAACTCCTCTGGGTTTAAGCCTCCTGTAAAAACTGAAACTTCAAGACTGGGTTTAGATGTGGATCCAAACATTGATTTAAAAAATCTCATTTTAGGAGTAACTTCTGCAGGTTCCCCCTCTTTTGCAGATTCAACTTCAGGCTCACTGACATCTCCAACATCTGCATCTCTTTTATTTTCCATTTCCACTACTTCTAATCTAGTTTGTATCTGTCGCATAGCTTCCAACACTTCAACATTTGCAACTGGTCTTCCTCTTCTTTGACCATAACAACCTCCTCTTCCAACCCTGTAATCCATATTTCCTAATATTTGAGATCTTGCTCAGTGTCTAAAGGCTGCTCTAATACCACAAATGGTGGGCTGGTTGCGGGTTCTAATGATAAGCTCTCAAACTTTGAAAAAATTCCTCCTAAATCAGGAGTTAATTCCATATGATCCTGATCTTTCTCAATATCACTCATTCCATTATTTCCCTTCTCTTAGTCATTTACCACATTTGGAAAACCAATAAAAATCTTCTTTAATATGGCGGAATTTCTAACTTAACCAATAATTGTAATTTCTTTCTTTTTTTATTTTCCTTAGTGACAGAACCAAACGATATTAAATCCTTTCTATAAAACTATCAGATCCATTCTAGAGTTTAAAATCCTCACATTTCTGAATGCGAAATTCGTTGGATCTCTAACTAATCTGATGGTCACGACTTCCCAGATTTTAAAACTCTACTAAACATAATTTCGGGTCCATGTGAAATGTTAAGTCTCGTGCACCTTAAAATGCGATAAAAACCGGATTGTGAATCAGACGGTTGTGACTCCTCTTAGACTCCTTACACACTACTGCTATCTGATTTCCTCATCTTCGCCATATTTTACATTCTGATAAGTTATCCCTTAATATTGAAAAAACAAACTGATAATCCTTGGTTTAACAGTACAAGAAAACCATTCCAACTTCACAGTGATGTAGAATTTAAATGAAAATGTACACACAGAAATCAATTAAATAGAATTCAACTGGAGTCCAAACTTAGAAATATTTTGAAGGAAAAAAAACCTCTGGGATTTGACATTCATGCACAGATTTCTCAGAGATATATAGAAATATCAATTTCTACCATTCAAAACTTCTACATCCAAAATCCCCAGTCACGCTATCTAAACTTATATAAATAGTCCACACAAAATCAAATTGATCCCATTCAAAGGATTGAATTTGCCTAAATTTAGATAAAATCACTCTGCATGATATTTTCCCTAAAATTATAAACTATAACTAAAATGCATTGAGCTTATTACAAAGCAATTCAAATCCCTAAGGAATAGTTCAAACCCTATCTACCAAAACAGTAAATTGACAGCTAAAGGAACCCACTCCTTTTCTTGTAATTTTTTTTTGTATTTTTGGAATAAAATTGAAGTCATTTTCCTCGAGGTCTCATGCTCCTGCATCAGAGGGTGACCGTATAAAAAATTCTAAGTTGTGACTACCTGCGTGCCTTGTGTATGTTCATGTGACCCATTTTTTGTTTGCTTCCTTGTGCCTACGTTCGGGTGGGTCAGGTTGGGTTAGGTCATATGAGGGCACCCAAGGAAACACGTTCATGTTGGGTCAGGTTGGGTCGTGTAATGGATTCCATATCAAAAATGATAAGTTGTGGCCACCCATGTGCCTTGTGCACATTCGTGTGACCCATTTTCCATTTTCTCCCTTGTGCCTTCGAGGGGTTAGGGGTTAGGGGTTAATTGGGTTAGGGGTTAGGGGTTAATTGGGTTAGGGTTTAGGGGGTTAAATGGGTTAGGGTTTAGGGGTTTAAATGGGCTAGGGTTTTAGGGGGTTAAATGTGTTAGGGTTTTAGGGGGTTAAATGGGTTAGAGGTTGAGAATTAGGGTTTAAGCGGTTAAGGGTTAAGGGTTTAGAGGTTTAGGGTTTAGGGGGTTAAATGGGTTAGGGGTTAAGGGTTTAGGGGTTAGGGGTTAAGGGTTTAGAGGTTTAGGGTTTAGGGATTAAATGGGTTAGGGATTTAGAGGTCTAGTGGGTTAAATGGGTTAGGGGGTGGGAATTAGTGTTTAAGGGGTTAGGGGTTAAGGGTTTAGAGGTTTAGGGTTTAGGGGGTTAAATGGGCTAGGGGTTTAGGGCTATATGGGGTTAAATGGGTTAGGGTTTTGGAATTAGGGGATTAAGGACTATGGGGTTGTCATAAAACATCTTCACAACTTGCCCTATATATTAAGAATAAATCGTTGCTATTGTGACGCTAGTTGACCAAGTCAACTTTGACTTTGTCAAAGGAAAAGTCACTAGTCTTTTAATATCCATCGGCATATCGATGCACATAACATGGGCATTGCTATAGTGATGTTGTCTTCTATTAATGTCGTTATTGCAACACCCTAGCTGGGTGTGTCGCAATAGCGATGATTTTTCATAATGTCACAAGAGCAACAACGTTGCGATCGACGTCACAAGAGTGACACCGTGTGTCGGGATTAAAAAATTGAGAAAAATTGGGGAAATTTTCGACAATACATCAAAACTTTCAGAACTAAAGTGTCAGAAAATTGACCATATGTACTAGTGCTAGGATTCAACTCCTTCCCAGCAAGTCTAGAATTCACTTCCAAAGTTAAAGTTGCATCCAATGTCCCTTGCTACAATCCTACACCACTTATCCTCTCAGTGAACAGTTACCGTCTCATTATTCCAGGGCACACTCCTAATGTGCATATGCTTCCATATGGAAATGATAATGTCAAAAAAAATCCATCCCTAACCTTCCCTTCTCTACTACACAGTCCCTTGGGTAATTCGGTCACCCCCTTCCGTGCAGTCACTCACCTTCCAAGTTCCACTAGCACCCCCATCTCAGGCACTCCATCCCTTGGTAAGGCTTCCTTGCATCAGAAGATACAAAAACCAAGGTATATACTTGCCTCAAAACCATCATACTAGTCGTAGCATTCTCATGGAAATAAATGGACACTATTGGGTACCAGTGTACCACAATGGTCCTGCTCCTGAAGTGCTTTTCCAACATACTATTGTCTATTTCAATTCCTCCTGTTGTGGCTATTAATGCTTGCAATTAGTTTCAACCACCCAACCGAGATTTTCATTGCTTCCTGTACCAAGCACATAACTACCTTTAGATTCAAAATAAATTGAAATAAATTCACATCATACCTCATCTGTAGCTCGTTAATAAGGTACACTTGCAATTTTGTTCACTTCCTATCACAACAAGTCAAACTAGTTGTTCAATCAAATCATCATGTATAAACATATCACATTTGGTTAGCTCAAAATGCAACCATCGTAGGTCAAAATAATGAATTGCATGCAATCATCATACACCATAATCATAATTTACATGTAACCATCATAAGTCAGAATCGTAGATCACATGCATAATAGAACTGAAATAAAATACTGATACTTATTCGTCATTGGTCCCTACTTCTTCCTTTGTTATTTCTATACACACCGCGGATCGGTTGCGACACCCGACAAGTACCCAATTCATTTTCTTCTCTTCAATCACGTACACATACACACAATGTACATCACAACAGATACAACCACATATGACATACAACACCATAAAATACATGCATCCACACTGGCATATAGCACATACACCTACACTTAGTGTACAATACAACACAATACATACACCTATACAAGCATACAACAAATACACCTACACCCGATGTACAATAAAAAAAATTGCATACACCTACACTAGCATACAACACATACACCTACACCTAGTGTACAATACAACACAATACATACACCTATATAGAGTACAACACAACGAATACACATGTCATGATACCATGACTATAATATGCACATACATAGTACCGCATGCCCGCAACACAACATGTATGACGTGCACACAATACCACATGTATACCAATACCATATGCACAACATGTACACAATACCACCTGTAGACAACACTACCTGCACAACATGTGCAGAACATCACACATACATGGCACCACCTGCACAATGTGTACACAATGCCAAATGTACACCATAACACCTTTACAATGTGTACACAATACCACATGTACACAACACCACATGCACAACATGAACATGACACCACATGTACACATCGCCACATGCATGACATGTACACGACACTACCTGCGCACAACACCACATGTACAACATGTACACAACACAATATGTATGCAACACCACATGTACGATCATGCACTAAACACCATATGTACAACATACATAAAAAACCATATGTACATAACACCATATGTTCAACATGAATACAAAACCATATGTACATATAACTTCATATAAAAATGTACATAGCACCATATGTACATATTATCACACATCTTACATGCTGACAACACTATATGCACATAACACCACATATCCAACATGTGCACAGTACGATATGTACACAGCACCGCATATCCAACATGTACATAACACCATCTATACCTAACACTGCATATGCAATATACACACAACACCATGTATACAATAGGCATATAACATGCACAACATATACACAAAAATAATACGACACATCCCTATACCACACACTAACCCCACAAGCAACCTTGCTTCTAGTGTCTTTCCACTATCCATGCTTATCCTAGCATGTCGCATATCACACTACTTTCACTTCACTGATGTACCCCTCAACAATACCTATCCATAAAATAAACATAATAATAGCACAAGCATATAATATCAATTCATGTCCACATGATACCAACCTCATAGATCTCTCAAAGTTACCCTTCCCACTTGATTCCTTATAATACCAAGAACCTCTTCATGGCATTCACCGGCAGAAGAAATAATTCCTCCACAAGAATGATCTTTGAAAACCCTGTCAAAGAGTGACATAGATACATATATATAATATTGCATAGAAAAATCATAATCTTGTCATACAATGACACACACACACACACACATAAACATTAGCATTAAAAACTCATGATCCATGATGACCCTATCAAGCACGACATACATACTTACATATACATATAAATATGGGTGTGAAACATCATGATCCCTAACCATATAGTCAAGAAACTGCATTTATATATATATATATATATATATATATATATATATATACACACTAGTTAAAAACAATCCTGACGACCCAGTCAGTCAACGACACATACATACACACATATATGCATATATAAACATCAACATAAAGAAATCATGATCTCGCTAGAAAATGACATGCACATATACATATATAAACATTATCATAACCATGACCACAACATAATTACTAGATATCAGAAGGTCAAAGTTAAGAGACTCCCTTTATGTGTGCACAATATTCACAACATTGAGAACAACAATTCCCAACATATCCAAGGCATCTAACACCTCATCTCCATTCACTTTACCCTTTCCTATTACCTTTCTCATGATAGTCCTTCCATTGTCCATTTACACCAATGTATTCAACGAATCCAACCAGCTGCCATGCTCTTACCTTTAGTTTCCCTTATACATGCACCGAGCTTCATTTGAAGCTTGCATCACTTGTTGGGTTTCATTCAGCTCTCCCAAAGCTCCATTACTTATGCCTTTCCAAACCAATTCCCAAGACTCAAAAAATAAAAGGCAAGCACAAGAAACAAAAGAAGAAAACCATGGAAAACCAATAGAAATATGAAACCAAGAACAAAGTGGCATGATCATGTATTAGACACAATCAAGACCGCAAATCAAGCGCAAATAAATCAAAAAGACCAAAAGCACAAGACTAGAAGCAAACATCATGACTCAATCCCCATGGTTCCTAATACTTCCAAATGAAAGCTCAATCAGAGCCTTCTTCAAGATTTCATGGCAGTCTCTTGCCATGTAATCCCCTACATCATATTGCCATAAACACATAATTATCAGTGCATAAATAAACATAACAACATGCTAGTTACCTTACCTTATTGTGCCAAGTACATTTCCTTGTAACTGAATACATCCATGCAATATCTCAAGGGACTCCAATTCCCTTGATGGATCCAACTATAAATAGAAACTAGCTATTATACCTGACAAATACATGTTGAAGAGTATAACACATATCAAGATAATGTCAAAGAAAATCAAGGTTAAGAAGACATCTTATATGCAGAGCACTCATTCACTTGGAATTGGGGTTTCCAAACATAGCTAAGGAATTCTTACCCAATTCCTTTCTTTTACCATTTAATTTTCTATAATTGAGTCTTATCATATGCTATCACATCACCCATATATTATTTATATAAACAATTCAACTATTACCTTGTCATGCTAATGCCAAGAATTTTTCCCTATAATTGTTCACACATGTCAACCACATGTTCCAAATATCAAGACAATCATATCTATCAATTTGAAATCAACCTTTACCAAGGCTAACAATTGTGTCATAATCCATAGTATACTACTAGTAATTAGACGCAATGCTACAACTGTCGCCTATTATACTCAATCACATATCAACTATCTCAACACATATGTGTTAGTACAACCATCTTAAAACAATATCATTTATTCATGCAACCTTATAGACTCATACTCATATAATGTGATTAACCAAAAATTCAACAACAGATAGTGACATAATAGACACCAAACACTCAAAAACCAAATAAACGACATAATCAAATATTCAAACACCGAGTAGATGAGATAAGAAAATTCATAACTTGATGTATCTTAGGGGAGGCTATCTTGTCTGCACAATCAATCTAGATTAGCACGATATAACTTCACAACATATCACTCAAACAAAAATAAGGCAATGATATCCATAACGATAACTAACTAAAATTTTCACATCATAAGATCATAAACATTTTTTCGTTCATGCGTAATAGTCACATATGTAAGATCAATCTAGATTAGTACAACAAAATGTCACAAATAATTTGGCTATACCTGAATGTCATAACCCTAACCATTTTCATAGGCCAATCCAATTTAGCATGATACATATAACATCAAGATATTAATGATATAATCCTAATCATAAAGTTAACTAACATATAACAATAATAATTTAACATATAACACGATCATCAACAACATATAACATAATAATTGAGCTATCTACAAGTTAACATATAACATGCTCATCAACAACATATAACATATTCATTGAGCTGGCTACAAGTTAACATATAAGATTCTCCTCAACAACATATAACATAGTCATCAAGTTAATACCATGCTTGAATAACCAACACATGTACATATGATCACACTAATTAACTAACATCTATCATGTATGTAACCATAAAATCAATAGAATGAAAGACATACACATAACGATAGCTCATACGACTACATTGATCAACTAGAATTTATCATATATGTAACCATAATAATAATAGAATTACAAACATATAAGCAACCCTAATTCTTACAAAAACCATGAATCACATACCTGCATGAAAAATAGACAACTTGTACGACGATCTTTTCTTACCCCAAAGTCCATTATTGAAACATCACTTTAATGATCTACATCTCCTGCTCTATATTATCCAACACATTAGCATCATAACAGACCAATATCATCATTATGACCTAATTGCATAAAATGACCTTATGCATAACAACCTTAACCATGAAAATTCATTCATAAAAAAATATAGGCACCGACATGCATAACAAACACATATACAACCATACACTCATGACGACACATCCCACAAAAAAACCATGAACCTTCACGTGGAGGAATCACTACAACCATGATCAACACCATGAAAATTCAACAAATGCATAGAATACAAGCATAAGGGACACATATGCAACTGAATTGAATATGTAATACTACCCATCCAATGTGAGGGTTGAACCATGCTCTGTTACCCCTCTGTAACACCCTCCTCCCACATCTACCCTAGTAACCAGCCAACTGGGGTAAACATGCGATGAGATGCTACTATCATGATATTCAACCTCCTAGGTGACCTTAAGGAAGTAGAATTGATAGAAACACATCACACAATCATTTAAAATCAACAATAACACCCCCAGGAGACAACCCAACCATTCAAGCATCCTACCACTAGGTCCCTCTATTATTTTGATCTCTTAGACCTCTGGATGCATTTAAAATCTTCCATGCCTACGTTTGGGAGGCTATAGATTCATGCACAAGCCTACATGATTTCATCCAGGGACTATTTCCAGCAGTGTTGTGTGACAGTCCGTGAGATTTAGGGCACCTTTCAAGCCCAAAATTTCATCCAATTCCCAGAACTTGTTGTAACTTCCATAATCCATTAAACACATGATGACAAGGTTAAAAAAACAAAGCTAACTCCACGACTAAGCCCGACCATCCAACAACCAAGACTGACATTGATCCAGATCTTGGGGGGAGGCCCCCAAGATCTAAAAATTTGAAATGGATCTGACTAGATCGCAAAATTACAATGCCAGAAAAAAAAAAAAAGGAGAACACAAAGAAAATAAAACCACAAAGAAACTTGTTTTATTAAAATAGAGAATAACTGGAGAAGCTACATTGTGGTGGACAATCTGCCCTTTTACAAACTGAGGCTTGTTATTTATAGCATTTTTTGAGTTACAATACCATGTGTAGATACTATAGGTGGATACCATGGGTATATACCACTTACAATACTATGGGTCAATACCATGGGTAGATACCACTTACAATACCATGGGTAAATTTCATGTGTGGATGAATACCATGTGTGGATACATACCATAGGTGGATAAATATCATGGATAGATGTCACTTACAATACCACGGGAAAATAAATACAATGGGTGGATGAATACCATGGGTCAATGACATTTACAATACCATGGGTAAATTCCATGGGTGGATGGATAACATGGGTAGATGAATACCATGTGTGGATGCCATTTTCCATTCGGATCATTCCTTCCTCCTTAAGAAGCAATGGTCCCCATTGTGTGAAGTTCCCTCCTGAGAAGCCTTTGTTGAATATGAAGAGCCACTGAAGAGAAGGGTTTTGTGTAGTTAACCCATAACTCTGATGAACAAAGATCCGAGGATAGAGATACCCTATAATGCTTGTGACCAACTGTGATATTGACAGTGTGCGACCTAGAAAATGGACTTCGATGAAGTGTGGGTTTGTGGATGAACCAAAACAATGAAAAACGAAGATTCGAGGATAGAGATACCTTGTAATTCTTGTGACCAACTGTTTTACTAACAGTGTGCGGCCTAGAAAATGGACTTTGATGAGAAGGATTTTGTGTGGTTGACCCATAACCGTGATGCTGATTGTTGATGAAGTATCATGTGCCTACATAGCTTGGGGTGGGAGGAAACGTCTCTAAATAACGCAAGACGAATTCTGCTATGCTGAAACTGATGAATGTAAAGCAGGTGCCTACTAAAGCGGGGTGGGAGGGCACATCTCCAAAGGGAACCCATTCTGAATGCTGCTCCAAATATAAAATGAGAATAACTCAGTCAATATAACTCAGAATATTTATTATAACCTATTTTTGGAAATTGAATGATCATTTTGTATCTTCTCATGTGCTTCAAATTGATATCTAGAGACTCTGGACTCTCAAATTCGCGTTGGAACTGTCACGTCGTCACAAAATTTCTGAAAAAAAATAGCTGATTTTAAATCAGCGATAAATCCCTCGTCCAAACTCCAATTCGACCAAATTTTTTTTTGAAATCGGGTGATTTTTCAAGGGGAGAATATATCTGTAACCATTTATCCAAAATTTCCCATTTAAAATTGCAAGAAATGATAGGAGATCTGCCATCCATGAATTGTCGTCAAAAACATTGCTACAACATTGCTGATTTTGAATCAACGATATCTCCCTCATCCGAACTCCAATTCAGCCGATTGTTTTTTTGAATTTGAGTATTTTCTTGCAAGGAATCCATATATGTTCTTATTCTTTTTTTTTTTTTGTAAAATTTTCACCAAAATTTTCAGATCTGATCTTTAAACTTTCCGCCCAAGAAATTCATGGAGTTTGTTGAATATTGCTGCCAAAAATTGAAACTGAAATATGCTTCAAACCCTCATTCCCATGGATTCGTAACCTGAATATAATACCACTGATCTAGATCTTGGGGGAGACCCCCAAGATTTAAAAATTTGAAATGGATCTGACGAGATCTGCAAAATTACAATGCCAGAAAAAAAAGAGAACACAAAGAAAATCAAACCACAAAGAAACTTGTTTTATTAAGACAAAGAATAACTAGAGAAGCTACATTGTGATGGAAAATCTACCCTTTTACAAATTGAGGCTTGTCATTTATAGCCTTTTTTGAGTTACAATACCATGTGTAGATACCATAGGTGGATACCATGGGTCAAAACCATGGGTCAATACCATGAGTAGATACCAATTACAATAGCATGGGTAGATAATACTTACAATACAATGGGTAAATTTTATCTGTGGATAAATACCATGTGTGGATACATACCATGGGTGGATGAATATCATGGATATATATCACTTACAATACCATGGGCGAATAAATACAATGGGTGGATGGATACCATGGGTCAATGACATTTACAATACCATGGGTGGATGGATAACATGGGTATATGAATACCATGTGTGGATGCCATTTTTTATTCGGATCAGATATTCTGTCAAACACTTGGAATCAACTGCAATCTAGAGGTCTAGATAAAAGATTTGAGCATAGGAGTCTCATACTTAATAGAGAATTGTTAAGAATCATTTTTGCTACATCACACTAACTGGATTATAGTATATTTAGGCACAGATATATTTTTCATTCAATTATGAATCAAAACATGATGAGAGGCATACTTCATCACCATCATAAAATTCAATCATAGCCATCATATAACAAACAAAAATGACAAGCACATAAAAACCATATAATCAATAGAATAACAAGAATATTTACCCATCAATACAAGGGGAAAATATATTTTATTTCCATAAGAAAAATGCAACCAAGTCTGGGACTTCCATGTTCCACCTGGCCATAGCCATGGCTAAGCCAAATATCTCTTCATCCAGTCACCCTCATACAAAACCCAAGAGGAGCTCCTTAATGATAGAGTCATGTGGCAATTTGGAACCTAGGTATTGTGGGCCTTTTGAGATCCTTGAGAGGATTGGTCCAATGGCCTACTGACTCTACATTGCCACCAATAGTGAAAGTACATGAATTTTTACATGTTTCATTAGTTAATATATATGTACAAGATTTTGATCATGTTATTGATTGGTTTTTATTATAGGTGGAACCCAATTCAGAGTTCCAGCTAGAACCTCAATGCATTTTGTAGCAAAAATAACTCAAGCTCCAGAACCAAGCAATATAGAATGTTAAAGTGCAGTGGAAGCACTTTGGGCCCTATGAGGCTACATTGGAGATAGATGATCAGATGCAGGCTTTTTATCCTTCCTTATTTTCTGGTTGAGAAAATGTGTTTGGTACACGTGTTTGGTTTTATTTATATCCATGTGTGTGTGTGTGTGTGTGTGTGTGTTGTAAATACTGCAATGAGATATGTTATAAAACTCCATTAAGCACTATGCTGTAAATTTTTCAGCAAGCTGTGTTATAAAGCTCCTATAAGTGTTGACAAATATATGGAAGTATTTAGATTAGGATTTTTCAAAATATTTCTTTTAACTTGACAAGTTCTTGTGATGTCTTTTAATTCTTCTTAATTATGTTAGTATTATTATCCATCATCAAGACAAATGGAAAAAAATGAAGATCATAAACACAAGAAAACAAACATAATATGTAGGCGCTCACCGAGGGAAAAATGCCTATGAAGGGAAAAACCTAATCAAGCTCTTCCACTATAGATTCAAATCATATTGAGATAACCAGGACCCTTTTGAACAAAACACAAGTTCCTTCCATTCACCAAGTCAACTTCCATGTACTAGCTTCTTTCATTTAAGTCAATTTAAGTCCACTCCTTTAAAGAATTTGGCTTACAATGCACTTCTAAGGCTAGGTTTTTACTTTCTACCCTATAATAAGTGGCAGGATATCGACTCCAAAAGGTCTCCTTGTGATGATAAAAAATTTATTCCATGTGAGATAAACAACTTCTTCTTGGACACTTTCGCACTTTCTTTTTCAGATAAACTTCATGAATTGAATCTTCTCCAAAATTGGTTGAGTATCATGGCTATATGTATAGTGGTTGTGTATTTATTATAAGGATGACTTAACAAAGTGATCGAGGCTGAATCATTAAGAAAAGAAGCCAACTTGGTGGAGGACATATAGGAAGCATAAAATATTTTTTCTCTCTTAACTTTGAGGATCCCAAGAAGGGTCTAGAATATAATGATAATGATAGTGACTCAAGATATAAACCTCGGAGCCTACAATGGAGGCTTCGACCTTTACACTATTGACCCAAGAATGAAATACATTCTTTAATAATTCAATTTATTTTATATAATTTTTTAAGACAAATACATGACTCAAATACAATTATGAAGATCAACACTAGTTACATTCTTCAACACTCCCTCTTAACTAGGGACGTTTTCGTAATTACATATATATAGAGCTACATGGAAGATATTAAAATAATATGTTATACAGAGAGTCACAACACACATAGTGATATATATTAGATATTTTACCAAGGTATCTAATCATGTGGGACTAAGGTGTGTTCCAATCTTTAGCCACTGGAGGTACCATCAAGCTTTAGCTCTAACACCAACCCATGGATCTAGGAGCATATCCAAGGTCGAAGCTCCAAGACCAACAAAAGCCTCCCTACTTCGGGATTTAGACATCATAAAAGGCTGGCCAGATGTCCTTCCAAGCACCCAAAGAAACTTCATGTCTCACTATAAAATAAAACAAATATATCCACCAATCAAAACATGAATTAGGGGAATTTTGAGGTTTAAATCGGGTCTCCTAAGAAAAATGTACGACCAAAATAAAATTTATGAGAACCAATAGGATTAAAGATGATGATGTCAACCATGGGGGGTGATTCACCATTTTTGGAGCAAAAAAGTAAAAAGATTAAAAAACAATAAAATAATAAAACTACATTTTCAACACGTATTTTCAACTTATCTCCCTAAGGGTTTACTCAAATTTCGAGTGAGAGTACTCGTTGGATGCAAAATCTAATTCCTCATCCAGGGAGTACGCATGTTTCATACTTTTGATGAACCTTGTTACATGAAAAATGAGAAATACATGAAAAAATGTGATTGCAATCATGTTTTTCATGTATTTCTCATTTTTAATGTAGCAAAGTCCATCAAAAGTATGCAACATCCATATTCCTTGGATGGGAAAATAAATTTTGCATCCAACAAGTATTCCCGCTCGAAATTTGAGTAAAAACTTAGGGAGATGAGTTCAAAATATTAGTTGAAAAAGTAGTTTTTTCTTTTTTCCCTCTAAAATTTGATGATGTAATCAAATATTATTTTATTATTTCCACTATTATTTTATAATTTCCTTAGGACGCCCATTTTAGACCTCAAAATTCCCCTAATGCTTCAAACATTCAATATTCTTATGGAGGATATCCTGCACAATCACAATCCCAATAAATAATAAACTTTCTATATATATATATATATATGTTTAGCACAAAATTTTTGGGTCTTTAGTTATTTTGGTGTTGCTTAAATCATCATCATATTATCCAAATACATCTTGTCAAAATTTTACTTTTGTAATTTTCCAGCAACACATAACTCAGCCTCAACAATTTTGAATGTTACCTTTTATGTGCAACTTTATCAATCATGAACAACTTGTCTGTAGTGCTTTAGCTATTCTCCAATCTCAATCATCCTTATGATATTTATATCAAGTTATAAAATCAAAGAGATTAACTTTTCAACCAAGCTCCCTCTCAACTAGGGAAATATACACTTTTCCTTTATCCAAGTTTCTTCTTAACTAGGGAATAAGTTGATCGACAATTTTATTCTTTCAACCACACAAAATATTTATTTTGTATCACATCAGAGAAATTAAATATTATAAATATTCATTCCTTCAGGAACATCATCCCTTATAATGAAAACAAGATCATCTATTCATTTTTAATGTCATCATCTTTCTTACAACTCCCTCTTTCGATCATGCTCATTATAAGTCATATTTAATTATGAAAATCTTCAACATCTTCAAGATTATGTTCCCGCAAATATTTAACAACACGTACAACCATGTACAAATAAATGAAAATATGAAGTCAACTATACCAAAATGGAAGCATCGAAATAATCAAGCTTTAGACATCAAATACCTAAACCTAGTTGGGTTCATAGTCAGCAAATGTTAAGTATTTTATTTCTAGATTTTAAAAACTTGCTAGGGTTTTTTCCATAAACCCTAGAATCCATAAATGAAAGGATATCAAAAATCAAGTTAGCATATTAAAATTTAATATCTATGGATTCATTCTTATATCAAACTCTTACTATGGTTTTCATTGTAAACCCATGATACACACATCTAACTTCAAAAATTAGATATAGAACAATTGATTAAAATAGAGTTTCAATTATGATGAAGCTAATACACCCAAGTTTTTGTTCATAGGATTGATTATTTTAATGGGTTTTACATAAACCAAAATTTAGAAAAACCTAATCTACGGGTTTTATTATTTAACTTATATATTATTGACAAACCCTAAAAGGCTAGGGTTTTTTAAAACATAGAGTATAATTTTATTTATAAACTTTTCCAGAAAACCCTAATTAGACTAAGGGTTTCATTATCATCATAACATAAGCATCAATATGTTAGGGATTTATAGTGAACCATAAAGGTTGGGATTTCACCAAAAATGATAAAACAAAAGATAATATGATAAGGGTAGATTAAATCAAATGGTTAATCACCCTAACAAGAATCCTTATGATGGAAAAGCATAAACATAAGAAAGTTGGTGATACAAGGAAAATTTGGAAATATTTTTATTTTTTAATGAAGAAGTTTAGCTACAAAATATTATGGTTTTAGACATACCTTGAGTTTCTCCTTTTACAAACCTTGTAGGATCTCCTTGAAGTGCTCCCTTTGAATTTAGCCATAATATTTATACGTGGAATACTTATTAACAAATACAAACAAGAAAAATATGTGATACCAAAAGCATGATGTCAATTCGAAAATATGGGGTTTCCATGGAAAAATGGAGGATGGAATCCTAGGGTTTCCAAGTACAAAACCTAGATCTAGTAAGAATCAAATTACCATCCTCATCAATCATCACTAGGGTTTACTATAGACCCTAAAATACCTATGAACACTAGAAAGCAAGGGTTAGTGTTTATATGGGCGAGCATACAAGTTAGGGTTAGGGTTTAAATATCACTAGAGTTTCTCATGTACCATATAGGTTTTACAATCCTAGATATTAAGGAAATGGAAACTACAAAACCTAGAACCAATTCAACCCTAAAAATATGTTAGATTATTAAAAAAGAATATACATAGTTTAAAATTATGTACCTTTATCCTTCATAACCATGGAGGTTGTTTCAAGTCTTTTTATTGGAATCCATGCTAATCTTATTGTCTTTAAGACTTCCAAATTGTTTCTTCTTATAGTGGACAAACATTCCTTTGACTTTCAGCGACAAGACTTCAAGCTGATCTTTATTACTGCTTTCAGGGAGACTATTCATTCTCAAATATATTATTCAATTTAATTCAGGAGCTTAATGTATTTTCTATCACTGCTATAGTAATGTAGAGTTAGGGTTGCATCATTTCTCACCTTGACATGATTCATGATTGCTTTATGGCTTTATGGGCACCCATTCCTACAGACTTGGACAAATTCACTTAAAAACAGTGTAAAATCCCCCATACGCGACTATGCCCGTGTTTTTCCGCGTGTATACGCGAGTTCAGCTAGACTTTTCCGCGTATGCCATTAAAATGATTAAAATATATATAAAAAATCCCTAATTTCGCGCTGGGTTGATGGTTACTCAGGTAGTTCAACCACCCCAGCCCGTGGCCAACTGTTTCCAACTGTTGAAACTACTTGGAGGGACTATAAAAAGCCCTCATGTGTATGGCCTAAGGGAGAGAGAATTATTGATATTATACTCTATTGGTATTCCCTATCCAAGTATGATTCCCCGTGCCTCCTGCACTTTCCCAGTTCATTGTAGGAAACCCTTGTTTCCTTGAGATACACATCCCTTTATATGTTATCTCGTATGCACCAGGTTGGAAGGAGTCTTAGCGAGGCAAGGGCTGGACGGATCCGGACGACGGTCTGCGAAGGCCTTGGAAGGATCAGGTGATCTCTCCTCTTGATTACTTTTGTACGTACTATTTATAATACAGAAGTATCATGCTGTTCCCAAAATAAACGTGTTAGTGTATGCTTTAATGTATGAGAATATTTGTTATACAAGCATTCATTATGATTTATTTAATGTTTTATATGAATCTCACTAACATTTAGAGTAGATATATGCTGTACAACCTGTCCTTTGTGCTCGTTTCTTCTTGTATTTCAGGTTAAGAAGGAAGGACGGTTGCTGGGGGTTTGAACCCTGTGGGATCTTCTTCAACCGTAGGACCTACGGGTAACTCTCTCATTCTTCTCTATTTAGTTTTTCTGAACGTGCATGGTTGTGTGAGTCTCTGTTAAGTAGCATGCCCCTGAAATTTGGAGGTTGTATCCCAACAACCCTCTAGGGTGATATTTCCCCGAAACAGAACTGGCGACTCCACTGGGGATCACATTCTTGTGATTCTCCTGTTGGGTTGTTTCAGTTGTTTGGTAGGTTGCCGACAGTTTTATCTTTCATTTGCAGTCCAGTTTACTTTCTGGCAGACAGTCTGAAGTCCTGGTGTCTTTTCCAGGCTTGTCCTTTTTGTTTTTTCATTATTTTCCTTTGTATACGCACTTTTTTCTGCACACAGTCGCGTATACACGCAATTTTGTCTAAAGGAACCCGCGTATACGCGAGTTTCCCTTAGCACAGATGCGTATGCACGCTGGTTGCATAGCTTTGAAGTAGCGTATACCTAGGCAGATTTTGAATTTTTGGGTTTATTGACTTTTTGGTCCTTTCTGGCTGTGGAGGCCTGTTTATACAGAGTCTCTGTACTTACTGGAGTGTGAAGGAAGTGGTTTCATGTCTTTTCTCTCTTTCGTTTGAGTGAAAACTAGTCTTTTTGGCAAAGTGTTGTTTCTGGTGCTGGCACTTCTGGATTGAGTTCCAAGATCGCTTTCTGAGCATTCTTGGCTGTTCTGCTTTATCAGAACAGAGAGCTTCTGCTCACTGACTCGATCCTATCTTTGTGTTGTGCTTCGCATTGCGATTTTTGCTTCGTTTTCGATTGGTTTTCTTGAGTTCCATAGGCTAGGGTTTTGTTGCAACTTTTGAAGGGCTTTTCTTGCTTCTTTGGAGTCTTTGTTTGCAACGAGTTTTGCACTATTTGTCTAGACTGAGTGGATGATTTTTTGGTCTTCTTTTGCTCTTATTGATCTTGCTACGAGTTAGCTTTATAAGGTTTGGGAGCATTGTTGAAGTTTGTGCTTCAAATTCGTCCCGTTTTGGTTTGGATTTTGATAGTTGTGCTTAGTCTTTTCGAGCTCTTTCCCTATAAAACAAAAAAGCTCAAAAATCATTTGCTTTGCTTTTTGTTTTTGCATTTCAAAGGCTTAAAAAACATTTTGACTTGTTATTTGCTTTTGTTGTTGCATTTTCATTTTCGTTTGCTACAACTTTTGAAGCTTTTGTGAGATTTCTTGCTTTTAGTTTTTGGCTTGATTGTGAGGAGGAGTTGTCTTTTGATTTCTTCTTCTTGTTTTTAAGTGTTTTTGGTGTCCTTATTTTAAGAGTTCTTGATTTCAAGAATTAGCTTACTGGACAACAAAAGAAGAGTTAAAACTGAAGGACTTTTTGGGAATTTCACTCCGCTTTAAGAGATTTGCATCTTAGGATTTACATGCTTGTAGTGATTTGCATTAGGTGCATTGAATCATTTAGTCAATTTCTTAGTTTCTGTGAGTGTGAGTTTGATTTTTGAAAAGAAAAAATACAATTTTTAGTCTCGTAGAACCTGTATAGAGATTGCTCTTCATCGAAAGACAAAGAACTGCATTTGCATGTAGTTAAGTTTTTATTAATTTCTTTTGCGTCAAAACACCATACGTTTCATCTCCATATCCTTGTGACTTAACATAACAGCCATTAAAATAAGCGATTTAATCTAAAATCAACTAGCAAGTTTTTCTAAGTGTCGATCACCAACTAGCTAGGTTGTAGGGCCTTGGAATAGGTGAGTGGAGAGTTAACTCTCCAAGGCCGCTCAAACAAACATAGAAGTTGATTAATTGAGCGAAATCCAACTCCGTGAGGTGGACTGGGAAAGCTCTCATCCGAGAGTCAAGCGCGAGGGGAAGTGAAGGCTGAGAAGAGGGATACCCCCTCTCCAATTGGCTGAATCTGACCTCAAGACCGTTCCGCCCAGCTTCTGATACGGATTGGTGTCCATAGTTGCCACTCCTAGGTTCCACACAGGTGACTGCGGGGGGGAATACCCGTGGTACCTGAGGTAGACGTCGCATCACTTTCAGCAGTACTTCTGGGGGGTGCCCTTGCGAAGCTTGGGTGCTTGAGCCGGCAAAGGCTGTCGTTTGGAGGTCGGCGTAACTGTTTCTGATACCTTCGCTAGTTTTTCTGGGCCCTAATCATCCCAGACTGCTTTCGGGAGGTCCTATACTTCGCTTGCTTGTATTTTGGTGTCCGGTCCTCATCACCCAGAGCGGAAATACTTGGAGGTTGTTTTCTTGCTGTATCTCAGGGATTTTTATTTTAGTGAGTGCTCTTTGCTCCTAGCTTGCCTAGCTTTTCACTTTTTTGAGTCTAATTTATAAAATCTATAAAAGTGGCTGATCAAGCGCCTCGGCGTTCGAGGAGAATCTGGGGGTTATCTCCCGAGAGTGCAGAGCCTTCTTCGAGAAGGCGTAGGAGTGATTTAGCAGGTGGTTACCACCCTGTGGAGTCTGACGCTGTGGAGAGAGATCCTCCACCAAGGTCTGAAGGTTTCGTAGCTGATTCTGGTGTCGGTCCCGAGAGGATCGTTCCGCTCACCTCGTGAGTTTTGTTTCCTCAGGAAGGAGATTTTCAGATAGAAGACGTACCTGAGCCTCCTGCTACAGGTCCATCTCCTCTTCCTCCTGATCATCCGTTTGTTATTCAGTACATCGGACCGGAGTCTGAGAGACCGCCGGATCTTCCATATCATTCTTATCTTTCGATGGCCACGACTGGGAACGCGGCTTCTACCGTGAGTGTTGCAGGCATTCAGACTCCTATTTCTGTTGAAGCAGGGGGCACTATTGCTTCGTCTTCGATTGCTTCTAGTGCTGCTGTGTTTGGCTCTGGGTTCACCCAAGCACACGCTTCCCATTTTGGTCCCTTTTGTTCAGGGATGTCCATTAGTGGAAGTCCCTCTTTTACCTTTTCTTCTGCTTCAGCTGGATCTACGCCCATGTCTAACATGGCTAGTGGATCAGCTTCGTTTCAGGGTTTCCCCTTTGGAACTGGGCACATTCCTAGTTACAATCCTTCTTTAGGGTCATTTCCGTTTACGTCCCAGACCCAGAGTTTTAACCCTTGGTCTGGGGGGAAAAGTTCGACTACTTTTACGGGATGGAATCCTGTGTTTACTACGGCTGTGGCAGGGAACCAGTTCTTCGCAGGTCATCAAGGGAATTCTTCTTTCCCTTCGTCGAGTGCATATCAGTCCTTTTCTCCTCTGTCTAATGCTTGGAACCCCTATCAGGGGCTCTCCTCTTCAATCAATACTTCAGCGGGGGGAACTGGTCTGGGTTTTGGTAACTCGGCGTGGGGAGGAGGTTCTTCTCCGTTTTCTACGAGTTCTTTCTAGCAGCCTGGTGCCTCATCAAATCCAGGCTATTCTTTTCAGAATGTTGGGAATCCATCCCCGCAAGGATGGAATTCTCAGGCTCCGCCTCGCTTATCGTTTCTGGCAACGTTAAAATTGCCAGATTTGTCGAAGTTGACTAATGACCCGATTCGTTATAGTCCGGGGTGGCCTCCGGTCCCGACCAAACTTCCTTCAGACATTCCAAAGTTTGAAGGTAAGAATGGAGAGGATTCGGCAGACCACATTACCACTTTCCACTTATGGTGCTCTTCGAACTCCCTGATCGATGACTCGGTTAGGTTGAGATTATTTCAACGCACCCTAACTGGGAATGCTGCCAAATGGTATATCGAGCTCACTGGGGGCAGTTTCGCCACATTTGGGGAACTGGCTGTCACATTTCTAAACCATTTTCAGTTGCACATGTGAATGTAAGTGGGGCCAGGAACTCTGGCTAATTTTAAGGAGGATAGGAGACGCTCACATTTACGATCACATTCAGGAATGGAGGAGAAGGAAGAGGCTTATCAAAGCTCATATTCCAGGTGAATTCCTTCTCGAGTGGTTTTTGAAATCTCTGCAATCAGACATTTCAAAGGATGTATCCCTATCTGGGGTATTTTTCGAGGAGCAGGCCATTTTTAGGGCCCAGCAGTTAGAATTGATCTATTCTCAGTCTGGGGTAATTTATAAGTACTTGCCCAATGCTCCTCGCTCCAAATTGGATTTGTCGAAACCTAAACCTGGTCCACATGGTGACGGAATTATCGGATCGGTCAGTAGTAGTGCAGCCAGACTGCTTAATCAACTGCAGCAGTTGTCTTTACAATCTGCTCCTTCTGGTCAGGCTGTGCCTGCTGATTCATCACCTTCCCGGTCTTTGTCCATAAATGTTGTCAAACTTCGATCCCAAAGGAAATCAACAATCAGATGGGAGAGGAGAGGACGAAATAACAAGAAAGAAGGTTGCGGGAGGCAATGCGAAATATGGTAAACGGCGTGTTGGTGGGGTCGAAAAGGAGAAAAAGAAGTGAAGTTTCCATGCAAGCAATGTGGAGACCATCTCACACACCTTTGCCCTAAAATTCGAGAATGCTCGGCCTTGTTATCCCGACGGGGTTCTTCTAGTTCCCGAACGTGGGTATGAGCCCTTTTCCCCCGAGAGCGTGATTAGTTGTTGGCGCGAACCAAAATCCTGGGGCTTCCTCTGGGGGCACCCAGGAAGGGGAAATCCCATCGAACATTTTTATGATGAGTGCTCACGCGGATATCGCTACGAGATCCCGTGATTATGGCGGAGAAGAATCTTCGAAAGCTAAGGAAGTTCCTGATGCTACTGAGCCGCTTCACATTACGAAGCCTACTGTTGAGTCTATGCCTCGGATGCCCAAAGCATCTTCTAAGCGATCAACGATTAATCCAAATGCTAGGGCTGCCCAGAACTACTCGATTGTGGAAGATCTGGCGCAGAGTCCTTGTGCTATGTCGGCTTTAGAGGTACTCCAGTCTTGTCCGGCTCAGCGCAGTGCTTTGCTCACTGCCATTGGGGCTATTGATCCGAAAAATTCTCTTCTGATTACTTTTGATATGAATAATTTTAAGAAGAGACTTCCTCATCACATGGCATTTCATATTAAATCGTCGTATCGAAAGACCAATATCTTTCGAACGGTGGTCGATGAGGGTGCTTCTACTTGCGTGATGTCTCTCGCATGCTGGAAGACACTTGGATCTCCCAAAGTTGTTCCATCTAGCACTGTTCTTACTGCGTTCGATGGCCATTCTCACAGACCCCATGGTATTGTCCCAGCTTTGCCCATCTGTGTTGGGGGCAAAACTGTCAACATAGAAGTTGAGGTAGTGGATGCAGCCTTGGACTACAACCTTCTGTTGGGGAGGAACTGGATTTATGAGATGGATGCTATTGCATCCTCATTATTTCGAATTGTATGTTTTCCCCACGAGGGGAGGATTGTCACAGTGGATCAACTGGACTGTCCTCCTGTAGACCTGGATGCGCCTTCTGACTCATCTGTTCCTAATTTGGATAATACTAAGGCGCCTGTTGAGAATCTAGGAGTTGGAATGTATTCCTCCTTGATGGGTACTTTCGATCTTCCTCCTCCTAAGGTTCATATTAATGCTATTTCATCCTCCAAGGCTCCCCTTCGAAGAGAGTTCTTTCGAACTCATTATTTTTCGGACCCTTGGACCTTACCTTCCCCTACGGCCACATTAGCGGAAGGTCAAGTGGGTGGAATGGCATTTCCGATTTCTGCAGCTGAGATTGCATATCGATCGGTATTGACAACACGAGAATCTGATCCCGACTCATCTTTCCTTGGGAAGAGTTGGATGGTGATGTGGCTCGGCTGCTATGGCACTTCTTCGCCGGAGGTTCTTCTGGTCTGCACTCTTCCATGCGAGAAGAGGCTATCTGGAAGCGATGGCAGTGTCGATAAAATGAGTGGGATGATTTGCATCATCGGTCTTCTTCCTACGACGAGGCGAAGTCGAAACAAGTTTTCCAATCTCAGTCCTCTGGACACCGTTTCGGTCTTGAACCCTTTGTTTCGTTGGGGTTTATCTTTGAAGGGAAAATGGTATGATCTCTCCTACTATCCCGGTGAACATCTCCGGGGATCCCAACATTATCGAGAATGTCTTCATTGGAGGCGAATGTTCTAGTGAAGAGGTTCAAATCTATACCGAGCTCTTCAAAGAGTATAGGGATGTATTTGCTTGGTCTTATGAGGAAATTCCTGGCATAGACCCATCTATCGTCCAGCATGAGATCAAGATGTATGAAAATGCTAAGCCGGTCAGGCAAAAACTTCGTCTGGTCAATCCTAGGAAGGTAGCAGCTATCAAAGCTGAAGTTGAAAAGCTACTTAAGGCGGGATTCATTTTCCCAGTTCCTCTGATTGAATGGGTTTCAAACCCCATTCCGGTAGATAAAAAGCAAGGAATGATTCGAGTGTGCATCGATTTCAGAGACCTAAATAAGGCATGTCCTAAAGACAATTACCCCACACCATTCATGGATCAGATTATTGACGAGTGTGCTGGTAACGATATTTTCTCCTTCATGGACGGTTTCTCCGGATATAATCAAATTACTATCCGTCCTGAAGATCAACATAAGACTGCATTTATTTGTCCCTGGGGTATGTTTGCATACAAGAAAATGCCTTTTGGTCTTAAAAACACTGGGGCTACCTTTCAGCGGGCCATGTCTTATGCCTTCCACGACATCAAGAAGATTATCGAGGCATACTTAGATGATCTAGCTGCTCATTCTCGAAAGAGGATGGATCATCCTGGACACCTTCGGCAAACATTTGAAAGATGTCGTTTTTATAAAATTCGATTGAACCCGAACAAGTGCGTTTTCGCGGTTACATCCGGTCGGCTGTTGGGATTTATTGTGTCTAGGGAAGGGATAAGGGTAGATCCTTCAAAGGTTGAAGACAATACTTCGGTTGCCTCCCGTCTTCAATCCGTCGACTTCAAAGTCTCCAGGAAGTCTAATTTTCTTCGGAGGTTTATCGTCGGCTATCTTTGAGATTACAAGGGATATATGAGGCTTGTTGAAAGGAGTTCCTTTCTTTGGGATGACTCGCTCAGCTCGTTCGATGCCTTGAAAAAGGCATTGACCTCACTCTTACCACCAGGTCCACAGATTATGAGATTTTCTTTGTGTCGCTCGTGATCTACCATTGGTATGGTTGTTCGAGAATATAGTCTCTGCTTGAGCATGTGGCCTACCTTGGCCAGGGTAGTGGGGCCGGAACCCCGATACACCTAGATGAAAAGATAGCCTTAACGACGATTCATCTTTGTGCGGCGACTACGGCATTACATTATTCTTTGCAAAACTTATGTCTTGTGGTACCAATCCATTTCAGTTTGTTCTCAATAGGCGAGTGATTGGGGGAAAATACAATAGATGGATTGTGATTTTGCAGGAATTTGATCTTGAGTTTATGTCTGCCAAGTCCAAGAAATATTTAGTTTTCGTGGAATTAATCTCTGAGTTGCCTTGTGGAGAAGAGATATTTATGATGAATCCTTCCCAGATGCAAAATTTGTTTCTCATCTCTCCACAGGATCCTTGGTATGGATATATCATTGTGTATCTTCAGACTATGAAGTTTCCCTCTACTTTTTCGAAATATGAGGGCCGTAAGTTGCATCACTTGGCTAAAAATTACTTGATTATTGGTGATGCTTTATACCATCGAGGGGTTGATTCAATCCTAAGACGTTGCTTAACTCTCGAAGAAGTTGAGGCTGTGCTGAATGATTGCCACAGTGGAGCTTGTGGTGGTCATTTATCACAAAACACTACAGCCCAAAATATTTTAACGTCTTTGAATACTTTGGCCCTCGATTTCCAAGTTGGCCAGATTGGTCAAAAAGTGTCCTTGTCAAGTTTATACTCGAAAAATGCGCGCTCATCCAGCTCCGCTTTTTCCAGTCATTACTGTCGGTCCCTTTACAAAGTGGGGTATTGATTATACTACTTGTAACCTGCCTTCGGCTAAAGGTCACAAGTATATTATTGTAGCAGTAGACTACTTCACGAAGTGGTTCGAGGCTATGCCTACTTTTGGGAATGATGGTGAGACTGCAGCTCTTTTTCTTTTCAACCAGGTTATTGCTCATTTTGGTATTCCTAGAGAGATTGTCACTGATCATGGCAGTCATTTTCAGAATAGCATGATGGCTGAGTTGGCTCTAAAATTAGGTTTCCAGCAGGAACATTCATCTCCATATTATCCATAGGGTAGGTGGTAGACGTGAATCTGTTAGAAGAACAATTCTTAAAGAACCATGATTTCGACATTGCTAGATCCAAGCATATTATACTATATCACACGCACACAGACATATAGGACGTCGATTAGCTGCATAGCCAGCTGCACCAGTTTCGTTCAGTCATGAGGTGGAGATAAAGTATTTCCCATTGAATGCGAGATTCCTTCTCTCAAATTAGCTGTTGAGCTTCTTCCTGACACTTCCAGTCTGGCAGAACGGCTTCTTCATCTGGAACATCTCGATGAGCAGCGTCGAGATGCCGCCACGATGAATGAAGCGCATAAAAACCGAGTAAAGGTTCAGTACGATAAGGCGGTTAAGCCTAGGGTATTTTCGGAAGGTGACCTTGTTTTGGTCTATGCCCAAGAAAAAGATGCCTTGGGGGCAGGAAAGTTTAAATCGATGTGGTATGGCCCCTATATCGTTAAAAAAGTCCTTAAGAAAGGAGCTTATACCTTGGTTGATTTCGAAGGGAACAAGTTGCCGGAGCCCCGAAATGGGCTCTATTTGAAGAAGTATTATGCCTAGGCTTTGGCCTGGCATTTTTCTTTGTATATAGTAGTTTTTTGCTTTGTACATATCTGTTTGATTTTCGATTTTGATGAGATGGTGATGTTTTTGATCTGCTTTGGCAGGTTGTGTTGATGTCATGAGTCATTTTGGTTTCGCCGATGGTGCTAGTAGACACACCCGGAACTTAGCTTCCGCGGCTTGGGTGCTTCATTATCCTTCCGGTCAGCTGTTGGTATCAAGAGGGGTCTGCATTGGTCCTACTTCCAATAATGTAGCAGAATACACTGCAGTCATTCATCTACTCTCGGAGGAAATATCTTTGGGTGTTTATTCATTGGTAGTGTTCTTGGACTCTCAGCTGGTGGTGTCGCAGTTGAACAACACTTATCGGGTACGAGATCTATTTTTATTATGATTGTTTTTGAGGGTACGTTTGTTACAAAGGTCATTTCAATTTTTAACATTCATTCATATTCCTCGAGCTGACAATTGGTTTGCTGACTCATTAGCTAATGAAGCGTTGGACTGGCATATTAATCATTCAATACAATAAATTTTTAATCATAAAAAACATCATACATTTGATACATTTATCACATCACATCAAATATCGTTGTATATATATCATCGGAGTGTCAAAAACTTTACAAAATTTGGATCCATAATCTCGTACAAAACTTGGGCTTATGCCCCATCATGTTCAGTCTCAAAAAAGAATATACAGTCATCTAATATATAAAATCTGTCTACTCCTGAGGTCCCTGTCCAGCAGTCGTGTTCCTATAGAACGTAACTACAGTGGCCACACGGCGGAATAATCTAACCCAGTCTCGGGGTACTCCAACTACCCGTCTCTGGATGGCTTCAGGCAAGTCCTCCACGGCAGCGATAGGGATTTGGCAGGTTAATCCCTCCAAGTTTCTCTGCACGGCCTGGAGTGTCCTGTCTGAGTCCACTGTCTCTGCCTCGCCCCTGCGATGCTTATGGCGTGGGAGACCCTCAGGTCGAACTGGTCCAACATCTGAAACATGATCATTTTTAATTGTCAGTCATTATGAATCAAATAAAAAACATGTTTGTTTTTCATTTCTTCATACATATTTGAAAAAATCCAAAAAAATTATATAAGTCAAAAAATTTTGAAACTTACCGACTGCTCCCCATGCTGTGCCAGGTGGAAGTACTAGATTTGGATCTCCTCGGAAATCCATCCCGGCATAGGGATAGTCGTCCACTGCGATGATCTGTTCTCCCCACCACAGGAAGAACTCATCGTCCCATGTGGTTTGGGGTACTTCGCTGCCCCCCAGTCTCTTCATCATGTCTGCCCAATGGGCAATTCTTGGGTCCCGCAGGCTGCTGATAGTCGAGATGACTCTGGGTCTCAAAGCTGGAATCCTCTCAAAGAAGAATGTTGTCAAAATGGTCCCATAGCCAAAGTGTTTTGTCTTTGCTTGGAGAATGGAGGTCAGCTGTTGTTTCATGTTCAGTAGCAGGGCTGTGCACCAATCGTACACATGAGTCAAACACTCTATAGCTATACTCATTTGCATCCTGGACACCTGATGTAGTGAGGCAGATCCTGCCACTCTGCTGATGGTGAAAAGGAGGATCTTCATGTGCAAATCCCTGATATCTTTAATCGCAATCTGTGTTCCAACCTTTTTGGAATTCTCTACGCAATATACCTGGACATAATCTTCCGCGGTCAACCCTCCCAGGGGCTTTCCCTGCAAGTCCACTGGTTCTCCCCTCCTGGAGAGTCCAGTGATGAAATATATATCCTCCACGTCAATGCGTAGTGGCATCTGATCAATTATGAAGCAATCCTGATCTGGTTCCCAGTAATTTACGAGCATTTCTAGCAATCGCACATTGCTTTTCATATTGGGCATTTTAAAGAATTTGAACAATCCGCAGTTTCGGAGGATATTTTGTGTTGCGCGATCCTGCATGACCTCTTGGTCTATTGCGCTATGCTCACGTTCCCTCCATGAAATGGTCATCCTGAGAAATTTCATCAAATTATGCATTAGCCACGCTTTTTAAGTTTCGGCCCTACGCATACGCGGTTTTCCCTGTACACAGTGGCGTGTATACGCGGGTTTCCTTCAATGAACCCGCGTATGCGCAGGTACGCATATTTTAGCAAAGGTTTTAAAGCAAAAAATCACTTAATTTTAATTTCCAAATGGACAAAATGAATAAACAGGATGATTAAGGAGCCTACCTGAAGTTTCGCTGAATTCCGACGGTCGGTTGTTCCTGATTTGACGAAAGAAGTTTTTAGCTCCAGAGCACTTTTTCCAAATCAGCTATGCAATAATGAACCAAATGAGAGGTAATTTGTCTATTTATGGCTAAAAAATTGAAAATTTTCGCAAAATTTCCTTATGCCTATTTTTTCGATCTATCTTAAGCTGCATAACTCGATTGCTTGGAAGTGCCCAGTTTGGTATATTTTCAGGTACATTTTGACGATTTTGAGATTTTTCCCGGTTTTTGATCCATGATTTCCGACTCTTCACGGCAGGTATATGATCTTCACTGGCATATAGGTTAGAGAAATCACTTTCCGTTGCATCTTGCATACTAGCCTCCATACTGATCACTTGCCTTAGGGTCGATCCCATCAGGTTATGAGTATTACACCCATTTCACTCGCCGATTATTTAATCATGACTTGATGGTAGAGCCTTCCTTTACATGGGCTTCCTGGTTAGTTCCTCGCTATCACTTGTTGCCCATGCTATGTTTTATGTAGGCTCAGGAGTCCTCTTTAGTCCCGCCATGTCTTATGTGTTGAAGCTTCATTCTTCTTCTTCATCACTATCATTTTTTCTGGCTTTTACCCTAGAGGCTCCCTGGTGTCGTTAAGTTGTATTATTGCATTGCATATTGGCTACTTGTTTATCCTGGCCTTTAGCCGGCTTCATTTGGACTCGATGTTTAAGCCAACTTTTGACCTTGACTTTCTGTACAAGTTAACCATTGCATGCACTTGGCTATCACGACTTGACACCTTTGTACCCATGGATGGAACGTTCCTCTGAGTATCACTGACCAGTTTTCGCCACCTTGCATTGAGCATAGGATTGTTCCAATCCCAGGAACTAGTCCATCTGCTTTCTTGATACTCGTTCTATCCATTGTACCATAGCATTCTTTTATTCTTTTTCAGGCTTATTATATGAAAAAGACAAAAAAAATCAAATATAACAAAAAGAGCGGGAACGGGATGTATCTTCGTTGTTTTGATGGCAGTACAGAGTCAGTTTTGTCGCCCTTGAACAAAGCACATATACTTATATATATTTCCTTCATTTGGGATGGTTTTAGTTTTGACCTAGGTTCAGACTTTACCATGTTTCACTTGTCAGTTCTCCCCCGGTTGGTTATCTCTTCCAATCATATGGAGATTTTGTTGTGCCTCCTGCATGACAGACTTATACAGTGTCACTTTTTACTGCCATGGTCATCACGAGTCGTGCTTTTGTTCAAGGGAAGTCTAACCTAAGTCGGCCATTCTGCGGTGTCTCTTGAATCATTATTCAGTCGGCCTTCCCGGTCTTGGCAGTATCATGTTCTATCACATCAGATGTTTTGGTCTTCTGCTCGTGCTGGTTTGAGAGGGTCCCCATTGACTTCTTGCCGGCGGGTTTGTCTCTTATCGACTACGACACATTGCTCTGAGAGCAAACCTAGAGCTGCACCTTGGGCCTATTTCCATCATTGATAGGTGACCTCGTGCTCAGCATTTGATCATCATCATAGGTCTTTGACTGAGTGGTTTCCCCTGTGTTCGACGTCAGCACACATTATCACACTTGGGATTCGTGCAGTACCTTGATTTCCATTTGACCCTATCGGTGGATTTCTCGCCTCTGTGTCAGCTTTCATTATTGGTTGGTTGAGAGGGTTTCTTCCGTGCGCTAGCTTCATCTTGTGCATGTCGGAAACATACTTCGGTTTTGGTTCCATCACTCTACTTCGTCCAATTCCTTCCAAATCTTGGCCTGCGGGTTACACTCGCGCTGGACTGATGTGGGATGCCTTAATACCTTCCTTCCAGCAGATCTTTTCCCATCGACTCCGACTCATTGCTCTGGGAATAAGGTCTAGAGTCTTTTTGTCAGTACCTTAGGGTTTGCAGTCATCAGTGGCAGACTCTTCGCTATCGACAGTGGGGATTCATCATTGCCTCCTGATTGGTAGATTCTTTCAAGTGTTCGACTTCAAATCATTCATTTGCACTTGTCAGATTGTACTAGGGCACCTTGACACTCATTATCATTATCGGTGGGTTGTCTCGCGTTGGTTAACGGGATACATCATTGCCCGGTAATCCAACGATTTCTCACATGGTCGAATTCAGCTCATTTATTCCCATTGTGTAGAATTGTGCCATAGTGATCGGTGAAGACCTCGGGTTGCATCAGCATTTTTCGGTTCACTTTTGACAGTCCATTCAGTTTCTGCCAGTGATGCCGTTCACCCTTATATGTTGCAGTTCAGTACAGCAGCATCTTATATGTTGGCCCCCGAGTTGCGTGATTGTACCGTTTGATCCACCTCTTATGATCCGGTACTTGGAGATTCAGTTACTTATTTGATCAGACATCCAGTTGCACCATTTTTTATCAGCTTCTATATGTGATACTTGGACATTGATTCAGACTTGTATTTCCGGGCCATGCTCAGATGATTCATTATGTATCTTCAGTTCAGCTATACTTGTATACATGTTGGATCTATTTCAGTACTTTTCATATGATGTATCTTTGACTGAGCATGGGTATGCCCGCCTCAGCATGAGTTGACTCTCTAGTTTCTTTCATTGGTTTTTGGCAGGCTGAAATCTGGTGAAGTCCTCTCTTGTCCTTGCGAAGTTCTTTCTATGTGCATAATACATTTCGGCCATCATATTTTACTTAAAACCTCTTCTTATGATATTGGGGGCACATGTTTATAATATCATTTTCTGCACCTTGACATGATTCATGATTGCTTTTGGTTTATGAGCTTAATATACAGAACTTGGACAATTCATAAAACGATTATACGTCCACACATAAAATTTCTTCTAGTGTTTTCGCGTGTATACGCGTGTCCCAGTATTAAAATTTTCACGTATGCCATTAAAATGATTAAAAAATATCTAAAAATAAATTCCGGGTTGATGGTTATAGTGATTCTTCCTGGCAAAGTAAACCTTGTTCAAGCTGAAACACTTGGGGGACTAAGCTTCTCTTCTGTGGCTTTAGGGAGAGGAGGGTATTGATAATCTCACCCTCTGCTTGAGCTCCTATCCCGTTAGGGGTTCCCGTGCCTCCTTTTCCCGATTCATTAACAAGAGCCACCTTGTTTCTGTGGGTCTATCTCATGCTATGTTATCTCGTATGCACCAGTTTGGAAGGAGTCTTAGCGAGGCAAGGGCTGGACGGATCCGGACGACGGTCTGAGAAGGCCGTGGAAGGATCAGGTGATCTCTCCACTCGTTACTTTTGTACATGCTATTTATAATACAGAAGTGCCATGTTGTTCCCGAAATAAACGTGTTAGTGTATGCTTATATGTATGAGAATATTTGTTATACAAGCATTCATTATGATTTATTTAATGTTTTATATGAATCTCACTAACATTTAGAGTAGATATATGCTGTACAACCTGTCCTTTGTGCTGGTTTCTTCTTGTTTTTTAGGTTAAGAAGGAAGGACGGTTGCTGGGGGTTTGGACCCCACGTGGATCTACTTCAACTGTAGGACCTACGGGTAACTCTCTCATTCTGCTCTATTTAGTTTTTCTGAATGTGCATGGTTGTGTGAGTCTCTGTTAAGTAGCATGCCCCTGCTCTGTGGAGGTTGTATCCCAACCAACCTCTAGGTGATATTTCGAAACAATGATGGCACAATGAAAATAAAGTTTAAGATATCATATGACATATTATATCAAGATTCAAAATAGAGTTTAAACTGAAGTTTACAACTCAAGTCTGAAACATAAAACTTAAACGCAAATAAGTTATGTCTGAAACATAAAACATAAAACACAACATATGAATATCAAATCATATCATCATAATGATAAATGAGCAACGATATAGTTATTCTTACTAGTCTGCGTAATACCCCGAATATATCAAGTCATTAATAATATATCGAATCAGAATCAACGGTTCTCAAATATTAAGTGTATATATCAACTTTACAACACGAGCCTGGCTAGGGGGCGGTGGGGGGCGTGGGGGCGTCGGGGAGAGCCTCCCACCAGTCCCCGAGACCCCGGAGTGCGAGGGCGCGAGGGGCCACAGGTGGGAGGAGACCCGTGTAACAGCGGTTTATGGAGGTGGTGAGCAAAAAGGAGCTCAATGGTGAAATTTTCACATAAAAATTTGTAGGCCAGCTAATGAACCCTTTAAAAATGATATCCAAGACGGAGAATGATGCTGTATCTGGGCTGTATTACATTGAAATCATACGGTTGCATTGTATTACTTATGATAGTTAAATTTGGTTTCAAATGCGAGGTTATGGCATGTTAGTGTCAGAGAGCCTTAGTTGGATTCTCATGTTGGTTTATTTATATTTTAAGTTTGTTTTGCAATCTTTGGGTGATAGTAACTCATGAACTAGGTTACCAATGTGTAACAATCATATTTCAAGAATAAAGTTGTGATTTTTTTATATTATTATTATTATCTATTAGCTACGAGTATTGACACCTAATGCCTGGAATTTTGACATCTTGACAGCATGGATAATTTCGAAAATGTTTCTAGTAATGTTAACATAATAACTATCATTACATGTCTTCACTTTTTTCACCATAATAGACCTGTGATATGGACTCATCACACAACTTCATATACTATGTCCCAACAAGTTCAAACTGGTTGAACCTACCTCATAGTGTGGTTATTAAGGACAAGTTGCTTGATATATAACTCGATAGCATAGACCACGTTGCAGTTCTAAAAAGAATCCTCAAGTGTCAAAAAAACTTCACAATATGTTCTACTATAAAGCCTTTTGGGATACCTGAAATAATATATGTATCATTTATGACTTTTAAAGTATGACAAGATCCAGAGGGAAAGGAAATCAATGGAAGAGTGATCCACCAATGAGAACCTAGAATTTAGCATCAGAGGAGTTAGAGTCTAGGAAATTGAAACCCTATAATTTTAATTAGTGATGAAGGACATCACATAGGTAATTATATTTTCATGTAGAATAATCTGTTAATCCAAATTTAAACTACATAATATGAAAGGCATACCATAAATTTTTCCACGTAAGTCCAAACAACCTATAAAAAGGGAAAACCTTCTTTTTCCATGGGAAATAATTTACCTTTCCTTTTTAAAGACAATCTAAATCACAAAAAATATGAACTATACTGCACACATTCTTGGATAATGTGAAAGTGGAAAAGGAATACCCTACACAAGTGATGCACACATGTACATTTGAACACTAATAGATTTTTGTAGTTGAAATGCAATGCTTGTTTTCATTTAAATGTAGAGTTTTTAAAGCAGGGAGAAATAATGGCTGCCAAATTAATAAGCGTTTCTTTGGGAAAAATTTAAATCTTGTATTGGGTGATGAAGATAATAGAGGGTATTGAATCTTGATTCTTGACATCTAGAGAGAACCCTACAGCCTAACACAATCCAATGGAATTGACCAAAAACCCAAATAGAGTCAACCCCTCTTATATGAAGGAAAGGGCTGCTGAGTAAGAATTTACCATTTACAGGCTGAGGGCAAATGTTGTACACGAAGCCCAGGGAGTGAGCCGAGGCGAATGTTGACCCCACGGCGCGAGAGCGAAACGGCGTAAGATCCTTGTGCCGGGCGGGCTAGGGCGGCGGGCGGCGTGCGTGCACGGGGCGAGGGCGAATGCGGGGCGAATGTTGTTCGAGGGCGGGGGCGGTCGGGCGTGCGTGCAGGCTCGGGCGAATGCGGGCGAGGAAATGCTCTTGCAGAAAGCTGAGGCGGTGCGGCGAATCTTTGTTCTCGCGAGGCAGAAGAGGCCGCGTGCGTGAGAAATAAAATGGTCTTCCACGCGGTGGAGGGCGAGATGTGCGCGTGATGTGGGGCAGTTAATGTATTTTATGCTTACATTTATTTTATTGATTTTTTGTAGTTGAAATGCAATTCTTGTTTTCATTTAAATGTAGGGTTTTTAAAGCAGGGAGAAATAATGGCTGCCAAATTAATAAGCGTTTCTTTGGGAAAAAATTTAAATCTTGTATTGGGTGATGAAGATAATAGAGGGTATTGAATCTTGATTCTTGACATCTAGAGAGAACCCTACAGCCTAACACAATCCAATGGAATTGACCAAAAAAACCCAAATAGAGTCAACCCTACTATAGGAGGAAGGGCCTGCGGTAAGAACTTACCATTTTGCACGGGGATTGAGGCGGAATGCGTTACGGCGAGGGCGAACGGCGGGCGAATGCGAGGGCAAATCTTTGTGCACGGGCGGGCACGGTGCGGGGAAAATGATGTTCTGCAAGAGCAGAGGGCGAATGCGCGCGTGATATCAAACGTTAATGTAGCTATTGCGAAAAATACGAAACAATAAAATCATTTTTATGTAGCGCGCATATAAGTTTCGAATTTTTATGTAGCGCTCATATAAGTTTGGTATTTTTATGTAGCGCGAAAATAACTGTCGCTATACCGACGGCGGAAAAGGCGTCGCTATTAGGACGGTGCCTCCAAACGTCGAAATGGCGACACCTAGACATTGTGTCGCAGTTGCAACGTTTAGAGTCGTCTCAATAGCGACGCTTTGGGCCATGGTGTCGCAATTGTGATGTCTTCCTTTAAACGTCGCAATTGCGACACTTGTTTAAGTGTCGGTATTGCGACACTTTTCTATAGACGTCGGTATAGCGACAATTTCGGGCGGGATGGAAAAAATTTGGGAAAATTTCTGACATTTGGTCAAAAGCGTCGGAAACAGGTGTCGGAATTTCCGCCAAATGTAGTAGTGAGTAGACCAATGGAGACCGAGGTGGCAGAAAACAATTGACTCGGGACAAGTCAATAGGATGTGGTCGGGGCCTGTTGGGGCCCTTGTTTTGAAATTAAATAGTTTTGTGTTGCGGAGAACAGGTGATGGAGTGCAACCATGGTAGATAGAGAGTTGTCACAGTTGTGAAGAACTAAAGAGCATGTGGTGCAGTTGTTGCCGAAGCAGGTATAGATGGCAAAGGGAAGCGGCAGAAGATAATCAATGGAATTCCCAATAATCAGGGAAAGCAGTAAACAACCGAGCAGAAAGGAAGGAAGGACTGTCAATCGCGTTGGCGATGGAACAAATAGGTAGTCGGTAAGCGGAAAAAGGAGGTTGGCTCAGTAGAGATCAGGGAGAAGGAGCCATAGGAGAGCTCTATTCATGTTGTTCTGTTCTCTCTCTCTGCCATTGTTCTGTTCTGTATCATGTGATGCGATTGTAATCAGTTCTGCCATGCACACTCTAAGGAGTGTTGTAATTGTATTTTGCTATTAATGCAACACTTTCTAATATAAGGTTGTTGTTCTAAGTTCTGCCTTGTGTTATGGTTTAGTGGAACATGCGGCTATTTTGAATTTTTGGTTATCATTCTGATCAAGTTCATGAGTATTGTTATTTGTCTTGTATTTACACTTCTTCGAGGTACTTAAGTTCTGTATGGTTTATGCATGTGCCACGCTTGATCGATACTTGATCCAATTCCAGCCTTAGTAAGGTTGTGACATGCCTCGGGTGAGACTCTCTATTCCTCAGAGCAAGGTGAAAATGCCAGCGTTGTGCTAGACTACTGCGGAAACCCTTGTTGGACACCTTCCTGAACCTGGGTCTCCCCCTAAGACCTCTTTTCCTGCCAAAATATCTACACTCAGTGCTACTATCATAATTAAATCTATGTGGACAACAAACTAGCCTAATGGGATATGGGTGATTGGCATGGGTATGATAGGTCAAACCCGCGCTGATCACCTGCGATATAACATTTAAAAATATCATCTTAAAACATAAAATTTACAAATAAAATGGCTTGAAAATGACACAAAAATTATGAGAAGAGACAAAGCTCTTACTTGCAACTAACGGATCCTCGATTGGTGTCCTATATTTTCCACATCGCGTGCCTGAATATTGGAGGAAAATGGGGTAAAAATGAGCTCTCCAATAAATTACCCAAGGTGAAATGGTAAAAATGTTTTTTATTTTTGCATATTTATAAAGTTTTAAACATATTTTTTCCAATATTTTATTATTTTTCTCGATATCAGTGATGTGTGGTTATCTTTGTGCAGTAACAGGATCTTTTTTGACACTGACAATGATCATTTTTTACTGATGAAACAAATTTTTTTTAATCTCTTTTTCAAACTTGTTCAAAATAAATGGAGGAACCCCCATGGATTCATCTTTAAGCTCTTTTCTGACTCTCAAAAAATGAAAAGATCACCAAGTACTTATCATTTCAAAATCGTTAAATGAAATGAATTGATGTCGTCTTAGTATACGTTTACCCCCTTTTCGGGGTGAGATTGACTATTTAAAAAAAAGGAATGCCTTGATCGAACATGGTCAAGAGGTTCTCTTGGATACTGTTTTCTATCTTTTCAGATTCGAGGGACGATTTACGAAAAGGGACTTGATGGAGTTTTATTTTCTATTTTTTTAAAACTTCCTAAACATGAAAAAGACACTGAGTTACCCTTCCATCGGACTCATAAAACTTAAATGGTGAAAGACTTGTCACGATGACAAGATCGAGTTAATCCTTCCTAGGGCTCATTAAAATTACTAAGATGGATTCATTCGAAGAATGAAATTATACGCTAAGAATATGCTATCCTATTCACACTTGCTATCCAAAATAAAGAGGTACTCATTAGCAATAACGTGGGAAATTAACAGTGAAACTTCCTATGTGTTTTGAGGCAGCATGTTTCTCTTGAACATGACACTTGTCTGCATTTCATGTTAGGTTGGGGATATCCTTCATTCTTCATTTTCCTTCATGGGTTTGGGAAATATATTTTCCTCTCATTATATCATTATCTGTTGTCACCATGACCTTTGATCCCATTTTTGAGTCAAATTGTTTCCATACTCCGGAGTTGTGTCACTAATATGTTCAAGAGAATTCCTTGTTATAAAAGTCAAACATCCTCTCCTTATTTGACCCTATCTGCAACAATCCTGAATCACTCCTATCTGTTAGGGTCCCGTGATTTGGCCGATTGGCGAGCCAAATGACGATGTAACATCAAACCAAGCTTTGGAGCCCAAGGACCTAGCCTTCCTGGACTCAGAGAGGGCTCTCTCTATAAATGTAAAAGATGTCGGTGTGTTTACTTATGGTGTTCTGATATTAGGCTAGTTATGAAGTGAGTTTTTTGATTTTTGGTTTTTTAAGTTTGTGAGGGATAAAACTGATCAAAGATATAAAAATGGATAACAAGAAGTCAGATAAATGGGGCTATGGGGTCAAATAGGTCAAGGAAACTCTGAGATGATGATGTAAGGTTGCTGTAGGTCCGATTTGATTCACGGTAGAAGGGATCTTTGGGCAGAATGGAGTAAATGGACATCAAGATTGTGAAAGACGAGGGATTTCAAGTGTAATTAGTTGATAGCAGACATAAACATGTTATAGCAAGCCATTAATCATGCTAAGTGTAACTATGAGCTAATTAATACACAGAAATCAAACATTCCAGCCATGCATAGAAGTATAAGACCCTCTAACTTTGGGAAATGGCTATCAGACTTTGGGGAAAACACATAAGACGGACTAAAAACTCAAAATACTATGCCGGAATGCCTAAACACAGTCTTTAAGTTATTGGGCACTTTGACAAACAAGCTTTCATAGTTTTAGGCAAAGGGCTAGATCGGGACTAGGCCTCCTTGGTTCAACAAGATGATAAACTAATCAATGAAAAGGTTGCTGGGACGAACTATGCTTTCTGGTTCCTGAGGTGGAAACGAATTTTTCTTCTACATCTCTCTCAACATACATAGAACTTGTAAATAAAACTTAACAAGCAGTCTTGGTTCTACAAAGAGCGGTTAAATTATTTAACTGTAAGAGAAGAAGAAATCAAACTATGAGATTCGGGAATTTTAAAGAGTACCTCATGACATATCCTCAAAATCAATCTCTCTTGATCTATAGCGACAAGAAGCATCGTTACGATGAAAACTAGAAGTCATACTGGCAAAGAGCACTATACCATTCTACATGTCAACTTTATATCCACCGATCCCTTCATCTTCACATTCAAAGCCTCCAAGACGTTCAATGATCACATAACTTTAGTATGTTTTTCAAAGCTCATATGACCAATATATTGATTCTTCTCTCAAGTTCAGCCTCTATTTTACAATGAAACCCATGGAATAAATAGGCTTGAGGGAGGAAAACCTCATGGAGCAACTAGCTATCCCATTGGCCAAGTCAAAATATCTAAACTTGTCCTTGAGGCTTTGCAAAGCCCAAGGCACAAAATATCCCATAAAATATCTAAAAAATTGCTAAAAACGAAAATTATATTGACTTTACACCATTTCCCAATGATAAAAATAGCTTAACGCACATTTGGGAAAAGCAGATTTTTGAAGTTCAAAAATTACAAAATACTTCATATTTATGCCTGAAAAAGGTCCCCTGACTTGCTGGATGCAATAGGAAGCCTTCCCGATGTTGAAATGAGGCTCATGAGGGCTTGCTGGAAAGCTCTCTGTGTCTACTTTCCGGCGCAACTGAAACCATCTCAATCCAAGGCCTGGAAGTCATCCAAAACTGTACCTATATTATGCACTTCAGGAAATAATGAGTACAACGATATTGGAAATGAGAATGTCTGAGGATGTTTTTAAGCCAATTTAGGGGAGACGAATGATCTCTGACTGCCTGAAAATCACTGGAGACCTGCTCATGGTCATGGCATATGATTTGTCTCTCCTCATGACAATTCCTCTGCTTTAAATTGGCGAAATTAGCATGTTTTGACCAAAGCCAAAAAATACAAAAAACAAAAAGTTTAGCTAAGAAAATACCCAAAATTCAACATGGCCCTCAAAGATCCACTTGTATACTCAGGCTGGGCCAAAATATCAAGGGCTGATATGCTTTTCCCTTCTTTCATATTATAGGCTCTTCCCTTTACCTTCTTGATTTAACTTGTCTTGCCCTTTCAGCATTTCCCTGTATGTTGCGTTTAACCAAAGTGATTATGTCCTCTTCCTCTGTAGCTCTAAATCTCTATTCGCCCTCTCAAGCTTCATTTCCAAATGCTTGTTAGCTCTTTCAAGCCAAGCCTCTTTGTTTTCCTCAATTTCCTGCTCAAGGAGTGCAGTGAGAGGAAAGGCTTGGAGCTGGGCTTGCTCATCTGCTCTCTGTTTTTCCAAGGCTCTTTTAAGCCCGATGGTCCTAGGACTCTTCCGCCTAGGCTGGTCTTCCTCCTCTTCATCATCAAACTCACCAATGAGCTCTTCAATTCTTTGGCTCAAGAGGTGTCTCAACTTCCTGCCTAACCTGTTGTTCTTCATCTTGCACCTGCTGCTGTTCCTTATCTGTTGTCTGCTGCTATTCCTCAATTTGTAACTGCTGTTGTTCCTTATCTGCTATCTGCTGCTGTTCCTTATCTGCTCTCTGCTGTTGTTCCTCAATTTGTAACTGCTGCTGTTCCTTATCTGCTGTCTGTTGCTGTTCCTCAATTTGTACCTGCTGCTGTTCATCAATTTGTAACTGCTGATGTTCCTTATCTGCTGTCTTGTCTTGGAGGCATTTTGACCTGAATATGCTTTCGAAAAGACAAACTGCCTCACTGTATGTAAAATGCCCTGTTGGAGTCAAACTGTGCCACTTTACTGCTTTGACAGATAAACAATGTGAGTTGGAAGGTTTGCAACAAGTTTCTTTGTAATACACAACCTCTGCTCTTCAGAAAAAGTCCTGTCCACCTTTAGAATATCTCTGTCAACAGATTTCTCTGTAAGAAATAATACAGTGAAAAGAAGGGCAGACTGGATGAAGAAGGATGTATACAGTGTCGAAATTTCCCTGCTTGATGATCTTTGGAAGTTAACAACACATCTGTGTATCTTGGATCAATAGTGTACTTTCCAATTATTCCAAAACGTGCCTTGTCTAAGTGTGCCAACTTTCAACAAATTTGCATATGTGAAATCAACCCTCAGTGTTATTAAACAGTCATTGACATAATCCTGAGCAAAGATGAGAGAGTTTGAAAGACTCCAAAGTTTTAGGCAGAGGTTATGTGAGTTTTATCCCTTCAAAACAATCAATGGCTCTTTATACATGTGACCTAAGCCCTGTCTCTATATAACAAACTCTCCTTTTAATCAAAACACAGTTCTTTATAGGAAAAACCTCTGTCCTTTGATGCTTGTGAAAGTATAGGATCCCTGATCCTTTTAAAATGAAAACATCTTGTTCTTAGTTTCAAAACCTTTTATCTCTTGTAGATGCTTTTGAATGACACAGCTATCATTTTATTACAACTTTACACCTCAAAATCTCACGCAGCAAACACTATTTCTTCAGCTATGGTGACGAGGTTTTGAAATTTTTGAATGTGGAGTGGTGAAAATTTGTAGCAGTTTTAATAATGAACAAGCGTTCCTTGAATCAAAACATCAAACCCCTTCGGTGTTTATCTCTAACCTTTTTATCACATTTAAACCTTGCTTTTATAAACTTGACAGTGGCTCTTCAAACCTTGATAGCACTTTGAATTTTTGAAACCGGGTGAAAAGCATATAAGAATACCTTTAAATTTGAGGAACAACCATTGTGAAGGGCTGGAGTAGCACCGGGAAGCCCTTGAGATCAGCGCGGCACTCTTTAAGGTCAGCACGGCGCGCAAAACACACCACCCGGGTGGCCTGTCAGGTCGGGCTGTCGGGCGGTGTACAGGCGCGTCGCTCGTTTGTACAGGCGCGTCGTGCCAACACTGACCTCCTTTGTAAAATCGCCCCCAGGCGCGTTGCGCGGGTTTCCAGGCGCGTCGCTCGGCCAATAAACAGTGCAAAACTCTGCAAATCGACCCGAATTGTCTTGCTTTGGTGCTAGGAAGGCATGGAGCTCTGTTTGAATTTTGAAAATGAAACTTTCACTCTCCTATTTCACCCTTATGTCATTTCAAATCTTTTCAACGGCCACCTTCATTATCTTCTTGCAAAATAAAAAAAGAACTTACGGTTTGCCACTTAATGCAGCAAAATCTCTTTTTCAAACAATGGCATTTCCTTTCAAGATTTTTTCTTTCTTTATTGAAAATGAAACATCGGGGTGTTTCGAATTTTTTTCTGGGGGCACTACCCTCTTTAGTAATATTGAACTTATCATTGCAATAACCTTTCGACCATTTTTTCCACCGTCTTTAATGGTGCTTATGAGATCTCTGTCCTTCTTGAATAATGAGAAAGCTGCATTTGTTTCAAACTCCCAAAACACTGATAATCTGTCAAAGCCACTTCTTTATCTATTCATAACTGGTATGCCTATTCACCATGTCCATCCTGGGTATATTTCTGAAAGGATAAGCTTATGAAGCGGGAAAAACAGGATTCTTTGATACACAGCTATCATTTTGCTTTGACCAGTGTATTTACCTTTTTGTAATAATTCCATAGCCCACCTCTTTTCACTGTTTTACTTTCTTGGTGATATTTTAAAAGAGAAAACCACACAAGGTCTGTTGAAGGGCTTTGAAAGCCATTTTGTCATTTTTTTTAAAAGAAGATGGTCTGTCTTCTATCAATTTGATTGATAATTGCTGCTTCCAGGCGATTTATGAGCTTCTCCCTGGACTGTAAGTGCCATCTTTTGGGTTGCATGCTTTCTCACTATATTTCTCTGTTTACTCAAAAGGAGTTCCCTTTAAACTTCTTGGCATGTGACAGTGAGGTGACTGTGTGGCCTCTTCCCCTGTGTACATACCTTTGCTTTCTTTCACTGTTTCTTTCCACTGCACTTTTTTACCAATTAGTTTCCTTGTACTTTAACCTTGTGTCATGTAAAATAGAAAGGCCCTTTGTAGGGTGTTTTATAAAGTGCTTGACACATATTTTCCATGGATGGTGTTGTAAAGCAACGAAAAACATCAATACTAGCACCTCTGCTTGCAATCATCACTGTGCTTCAGAAGAACCCTAGCCAAAGTGTCACTGTCTCCCTGCACTGCTTTGAGGGTGACTGAAATGTCATCATTTGCTTTAGTCGACTTATGACAAATTTTTGAAAGATAATCTCTGTGACTATGGAGGTCAGCACCCTTCGAACAACAAACAACTTTTCTTCTGCCTGGACTTTTGCAATCCTCAAAGTCAATACTGGCCAGCGCCCTCTGCTTGTAGATGAAGGAGGCACCCTAACCCTCTGCTTGTAAATGAAGGAGGTTCTGGGCCATGACAATTTACCAGTTCATGGTGTTGTCTGTCTCTTAATGATTATTACTAGAAAGGGCGCCAGGTCTTGATACTGACTCTTTGTTTTACGCTTAATCTGGAATATGCTACATTTAGAAGCGGTTGTTCCTCTGCTTGTAGATTCTGACATTTCATCTGAGATGAAGTTATATTTCATTTCTTTGCGGAATCCATAAAAACAACGCAAACACCTAATAACAGCTTGAGGCTGTGGTTCATGCAGTCTGCGGGATAGGGGTATAGTGGCGCGACTTAGAGCTATTTGTCAATTTCATTTGCAGAGTGGGAGGTCAGTCATGGTTGGTCTGTAACAGATGGAGGCTTTTTGGCTTTTTGATGATTGCCAAGGGTAAAATGTCTTAAAGCGCCACTTCCTAACATAGGGGAGACTTTTGCAACAGACTTGGACTTTTCCTTTTGGGTTGATGGACAGTGGTGACTGAAAAATAGTGATAATGGTTGTGTTGGCTTTGACATAGTAGTTTATTAGTAAAGGCGAAAAAAGTTTTATGAGATTTCCTGAATAGCAGATTATTATGTGGAATTCCTTCTAGAAACTTAGCTATGGATATAATTATTACTATGTAAAAATGCGATGGCTAACATATCATCTTGAGAAATCATTTGTTTAGTGTCGATGATGTGGGAATCATTAATAGCCCTCCTTCAATGGATCTTCTTGTTGGCTTATTCATTATGAAGAAAATTTATTTTAAGTTAATTTGGGCACTATTCCCGGTGACACAATTAATTGGACATCATCCCAGAACTTGATAGTAGGGGCTGTAAATGCAGTATCATTTTAGTTGCTACATGCCCTAAGACAAAGAACAAGAACAAATAATCCATGACTTCCATTGCAAGGTTTCCAAGATTTGAAGTACATCGTATGTCACCTATGAGAGCTCACCAACGCGATCTCTCGAGGGCTAATTGCTTTGCATATGCGAGCACCTCTATTGAGGTTCTCTACAAAGCACTTCGACACTCAAGGGTCGTTGGTCAATTGGGAGTGAAATTCTTATTGTTCCGGAATCTCCACATGGCCGAGTGCCTTAAGAAGAGTGCATATGTGTCAAATTTTGAATCCATGTGTCCATTATTTATGGTAGGAAACATGTCTTTCCTATTATTAGAAAGTCATTGATTGTGAAAATACCTTCATCTCATCTATAAATTGGGCACAAATCCTAACATGAAGAAGAAATTGAGTAGAGAAATCTTGGTGGAATTTTAATTGAGGATTTGATTTGAGTGATATCTTTGTTGGAGAGATGTGCATTTGTGATGAAATTTGGGATGATGTCGAAGATGGTGACATCAGAATCAATCGCTAGTTGTATCCTCCCCTTATATCCATTAATAAATATTGATGTACTTCTATATGTATCTATATAAATACATCTTTTATATTATGAATTCTCTTATATGATGTATATAGTTCTGTCTTTGTTGATTTAATGAATAACTTGAATAGCCATCTATATATTGCTATCTCTTTTTCTTAGTGTTCATTCTTACGGGGAAATAGTTTGAGTCAACCCAGTTTGAAGCTACAACAAAATGACAGAAGGAACTTGGAAAGCGCTTGGAATCAAGTAAGTTTCTTAATCCATTATGTGTGTCTATTTACTATTAGGAAAATTAGTTGCAAAGTATTTAATCTATTTTTATAAATACACACCACATTTGGAAGAATTTTTATCAGTAATCCATAGTCTGCATAACAAATTGAGCTCAGCAGAGGTTACCTTCATCCTTGGTGCATTTTGACTGCGTAATCCACCCAATAGCATCTTGCTCCTAAAAAAACTGAACCTTTTTGAAACTAAGAATTGCATTAGAAGTGTGTCGGTAGTCTAAGATTTTTGTTCTTTGTTGCACCCAACACAACATTGGTCAAGACAGTGCTTTACACTCAGAAATTTCTCCACTTAGAGGAGATTGCTTTGCATGCATTTATACATAGGGACTGTGTTTCCTAAATAATAAATTCCCTTTGAATTTATCATTTCAATGCTTTCAGCCTTTGTTGCTATGTTTTCATGCAACCACGATGCCTCAGAACAGGAGACAGTGACTTTAGCCAGATCTTCCTCTTTGCTTTGAAAACTAGTTTGTTCAATGTCTCCTTAAAAGTGTTTTTTTTTTTTTATCATTGAAAAATCCTAAGTTAAGTATTCTTGCATTATATCCATTTGTTTCGTAAGTAAATTGTCGTTAATTATTTAGTTTCCTATGGGAAATATTGTTGTTTCATTCTTCATTTCCTAAAGAGAATTTTATTTAAATTAAATGTTTCTCAAGAAGGAAGTATTTGTTTTTGTTGATTTGATGCATTTTGTTTCTTTTTTTCATTCACATTAAGGGGAGTGAAAGAAAACTTGCATTTGCATATAGTGGATTGTGTTTTGCATAGGAACAATTAGGAAAGCAACATTTTAGTTTGTGTTCTTTGATTGTTTGCTCTAAGTATTTACTTATTTAACTTTCCCTTTGGTAGTTAGATTTTAGTGAAAAATATAAAAGTGAAAAGTTTGCTTGTCATTTCTGGTTTACATTTTGAATTTCCATTACATCAATGCGGTGAACATGAAAAGGCAGAATTCAGTAAAACCAGGAGATCAACCTAAATTTTACATGGAAGTTTACCTAACAAGCATTGGAACCATAACGATAACATTTAGAAGGTCCTTTGAACGATACAGTGTTGTAAAACATAGTAGTACAATACAGTTAATTGTCGCGATACATTAGAGTGTGATACCTCGCTCCACATATGTAAGTATATTGTAGCTCGTCCACATACTTTCGGGTATATCGGACGGTGTTACGGTCTGAAAAGTGTAAAGGGTGCTCTCATTGTGGTTTCGCATTAGACGGTGTATACGGACTTGGGCCTCACGTACCTTCGAGGTATATTTGGGGTACAACTTTATGTTCTTATCCATCCATAGTGAACCGTGCGTTTGCCTTGTAAATTGTGATACCTTGGAGTTTAAAGGAGAAGATAAGCATGATTATGTTATTATTCACCATAGATGTACATTTATATTACATTGGTGTGACTCTTGGATTCCACATTCCAAAGGTCACTTGGACTCCTACGCTTATTTGTTCGCCTTCCACACCTACCCATAAAGTTAGGTGTCCAACATTTCCCCCTTGTACGAAGGGTATGTGTGAGTCAAGAAAGAGAGTTGTAATACAAATCTGCAAAGTATGCATCGTACCAACGAACAGATCATCTGCCAAAATGTTGGCATAAAGAGGTGGTTTAAGGATGACCACCAACATTGGAATGCTTAGTGCGGTTCACGGAACTCTTCCAAATCTAGCAAGAAGCTAAGGGCTTCTACTAGAGGAAGTGTCCCTCATATTTGAAGAGAGGAGACCTTCAACCTAGAAGAAGGGATGTCTACAACTGCGATGGTTTAAGGATGACCATAACCTTTGGAATGTTTAATGCATTTCTAGAAACTCTGGGGTGGCGAAGTTGAAGGTGTTCTGGCCCAGAGGAAGTGCTGAATTCTTTGAAGAGGAATAATATCAACCTCGCATAGATGGTTTAAGGCTTTCCATCAGCCAAAGGAATGCTCATGGGCATCTAGTGTCTCTAACTACAACTCTGAATCTTGAATGACAAGTTGTGACTCGAGCTCGCTTGAACTACTATGTCTCGAAAGCTCTGACTCTGAATCTGGAATGAGAGATTGTGGCTGAGGCTCACTTGAATTGCTATGTCTGCGGATACAAATTTGAATATGGTTAGAGATTCTTTGACTCGGTCGCTTGATGTGGCTTCGAAGCTTGTAGATGACCACCATTTTCCCTCTATCGGGTACAAGGTGAGATGATGGAAAAAACTCCAGCTGAATTGTTCGATGTTCTAGAACAAGTTCGACATGTGACAAGCAACTTCTTGGTTGTTGATGCCCATTTTCAGACGATCCATCGAGATGAATCGTTGTTCTTGCGGGAGGCTTGTTTTTGAAGCATTTGTGTGAAGAATGGGTGTGCGACCACGGTGCTTGCATGGGTGAAAGATCGAAATAGTGATCTTTTATATAGCCAATGCGATCACGATGTTGATATTTTACAATCTGTTGTTTTTGTTGTGGAAGCGGGCAGGGATCTAGAACGAATCTGGGTGGTACATCATAAAGATTTCGCTTTGAAATTTTATAGACTTGGAGTAGTCGAATATGAAAGGACAATTCCTTATCATATCAAGACATACACGTATTTGTTATTGACAAGCTCTTCCCAAGAATCGATGATGGGCTTGGGAGATAGAACCGAGCTTAATACATTTGATAATCTATTGTTGAACAGCCCAGTGTGAATGTGAATCAATCACAACATTATTGACTTCTTGCTTATAGGAGTCTGACTGATTTTTTGAACAAAAACAAGTTAGAATGATGACTCCACTACGTAATTCTTCTTGTTGAAAGTGAGATTAAAATGCAAAAACTTTGTATTTTCTTTTTGCATTTGCAAGCAATTTTGAATGTTAAAAGGATTTCTTGGTACATTTTTACCATCCCATCAATATTGGAGTGTATTAGAGTATTCCTTAATAATATTCCATCAGTACAGGCCATTGTTTTAGAAAAAATAAAAGTAATAGTCTTATTGGAGGTTGTAGCAAGGCTAGATGAAGAATATTGAGGATTTCAAAATATGCGGAATACAGTTGTGTACCAAACTATCATACAATACTAGTTATGTACCGTCTAAGTGTCTCTACAAAACTTATGAACTCCTTTAAACTCACGTTCGAACCCGGCAATGCAAATTGGGTAACGTATGAAGAGAATTCAACGCAAAAGAAATGGAAACGGTGTTTGAAAGTCAACGCTGGAAAGGTAAGTTGTAAGTGTTCGATAATGGGTGAGCATGAAACCATACGCTGTACATAAACATAGGAAATGACAAATTTCATGCGTTTTTACGGGAAGTTTGAATTTGTAAATGCCTTCTACTTGTGGTTAGCAAAAGAAAACAATTTCGAAAACATCTTTTGGTAACGGACTTCGGTATCTTCCTTACAAAAGGCGAATCCTCATCATAGGCGAGAAAAAAATTATTCACCGCCTTTTTTTTTCTACACCATTATGAACCAAGTAATCACACTTTATATTAGTTCTCAAGGCTGGATGAAATCTACGAGGTGGAGAAAGGTTTACTAAAATATTTCGGCATGCAAAAAAGTGTTATTTTGTTGGCTTTCTTGTGAAAATGCTACTATTTTCTTTGAAGATGTTATATATTTTCCTTTTTAGCTCGGACGAGCCTTTACGATGTACCTAATGATAGAACAAATTATTGGCTTCAATAGTTGTGTACTACAATATTTCTCTAATCCAATTGTTAATGCATCTTTCCTCCTAGAAAGGTTGTGTGACTCGGTCGGTTCATCTCGGATTCCTTAGTAGAGCTTGAGTACTCGTGTTCTCCTTTGTAAGTCGGCTTTCTCATCGAAGTTGGGGAGAAGCGAATAAGCAATACTTTGAGTATCTCAGTTACTTTTGTTCGAATGAAAACACGAGGCATTCAAGACTTTTGGTACCACGTATGCTTGAGATATCAAGAGCGTGGTGTGATTTGAGACGAGGTTTAAGAGGTGGCATTGATGGTTTTACGAGGAAAAATTTCGGCGGCCGGTGTTATGGAGCGATTGGAATGTGAGTATATGAGGGAGTGTAAAATCGGTGGAGGAGGATGTATGAAGAGTGAATCGAGAGGCCGGTGCGTGAGGAGGGCGGAGTGGAAGCCACCGAGAATCGTCGAGTGAACGGGAAACGAGTTTGAGCTCAAATTGGCCCGTTGAGTCCCTGATACTATTGGCACAATAAGAAGCTTCCAAGTTGTCTCATCCCCAAAACTTTGCGTAGGGAGCCTAATTTGGGTTTGTATTGGCAAAAGTTTGCATATTAGGTACCCTCCTCCCTTTTTTTTCTTGTAGGAGTGGTGCGGTGGTGTTTATTAAGCATAAGAAAGTGAAGTTGGGAGGTCGGCACACGGTGAGGGTTGAGGAGGGAGGTACGTGGGGAGAGGGCGAGCGAGAGGAGGAGGTGAGCGAGACGTTGTGTGAGCGATGTTAGGAGAGGGAGGGTCGATGGTGAAGTATAGGAAAAAATGTGGCGGCCAATTGGAATCGTGGGAGGAGCGTGAGGGAGGCATGAGGTGGGAGCGACGGGTGAAACTCCATGGGCACATAAGTGTGGGAGGTGATGGTGAAGGATTCTTATGTCGGGAGGGCCATAGCTATATACGTAGGAAGTTATAGCAAATACGGTTCTAACATCTTATAGAAATAGCACTCGGGAGAATCAAATTTACGATAGGACCAACGTAACACGATACCATGTTAAACACATGCATGGTAAACAAAGACGTAATTACACAGAGAAAGATAAGTGTGGGTTGTGTTATTATTCACCATGTAGATGTATATTATATTACATTGGTGTGACTCTTGGATTCCACATTCCAAGGTCACTTGAACTCCTCTATATTTGTTCGCCTTCCCTGCCCATAGAGGATTTAGGCATCCAATAGGGGAATTGTCTGTAGTACTTCTTGGATTATGGGAAGATGATACCAGGTTCACGGTTTCTTGGTAAACCTTTTTCTAGCATTACCTTTTTATTTTATTTATTTATTTTGGTCATAAAATGAATGATTATCGTGGAAGAAGAATATCCTTTTCCTTGTGTTCCGCGTAGAATTACATTGAAGAACCACGCTACAAGTACTTACGTGGCGAAGGCAACATCATTCTACCGAAACCGGTACCATCGTTACCTATGGTGAAGCATCATCTTCCACTTATGCAGAAGTTAAGGAACAAGTTGTTTCTACAAATCTGGATTCATCTCTTGTTGTCAATACGAGTCCTGCAACTCACCGTGGTCACGATCCATCAAATTAGTGAGACCATACCTCCCAAACTCGACGTTGTTCAACTAGAAGTTGATCTAGATCCTATCTCTTTTTTTCAGGGAGAACATTTGCATCCCAGAAGTCGAGCAGCTGAGATTGTTCTATATTGGTCATCCCACATTCTATTATAGCCATTGAGTCTCCCATATCACGTAGTCAACAAATGCAAATATATTTAAGTTTGGTAATAAAGTTCTTCTACCTAGTTTGATTTCGATTGAAGAAATACCACAAGACAAGACACCTTTAACTCCAACTCATTTTCGGTGGGAGCTTTACATCCGGTCCTTTTCTCGATCACCTTCCTTTTCTTTTTTGATCATGTTTCACTTCAGTTCAGTAGATTCTATAGGGTATATATTGGGTCATTTGACCATGGTGAGATAGAATCCCAATTTGAACCATCTATTTGAAGTACATTGTCTCTATTTTTGCTTCATCTTCGATTTTTTTCCATTGACACTGTGTATGGAATCTATCTGGTTCCTCCCTTATGAGTACTAAATGGCTTGATCCTTTATTCACATCTTTAGTGCAATATCATTGGTCCCATTAGTTATTCTCCTTGGTGGTGGTGATACACGAAATTACCATCGGAAATTCCAAATTTCAATGAAAACCTTGGAAGACAGTATTACATGTTAAATTATATTTGTGGGTGCTCATAAAACACGCTTAAATTATGACATAGTTAGACTACATCTTTTCCGGTGCATACTCACTAGTCAGTATATGATGAGGATGGTTTTCTTGTGTCAGCCCTCGTTAAAAAATGAAATAGGTTATGAGGATGGTTCTTTTCTTGTGTCAACCTTGTTGTGACAGAGACATGAGATGGTTCTTTTTGTCTCAACCTCATTAAAAATAAAACAAGTGCCTTTGTGGATAGTTCTTTTATAACGTATCGACCTCGTTAAAAATGAAACATGCCATGATGAACGTTCGTTTCACATTGCCAAGCTTGTTAAAAAATGAAACAAATCCACTCACAGTTACGTAGTCTTCCTTTGATCTACATCCAAATGTGACCTTTATTATCTGTTCATAGTAACCAATAGTCTATGGCGAATGAAATGGAAAATTTGGGGAGACATGTACTCTTGCAAGGGGAATTCGGGAAATTAAACATGTTAACTCTTGTAAGGGCATTCAAAACATTACTACCCATTGCCACGCAATCAATAGTTGAAGTCACGAGGAAAAAACGGGTTAGAACTCCAAAATACAAATGGTAACTTTTTGAATGGTAAAAATGAATAGTAAACTCTTTTTATTAGTCATTTGATTATTTGAAAATCATGTTTATTCTTTGTGACTATGGTTTTATTCTATTTTATCATGAAACGGTATTTTAATCCATTTTGATATTGTTTTGAATAGGTTTTACAAGCTGATGGGTATATTAGTTAATGCGAGATTTATTTCCAAGAATGATTTGACCATAGAAACATACTTTTATCCTTATTTTTCGAGCTTTGTTAAAAATGAAAAAAGACTTGAAGCACACTTTTATCCTTTTTCAAGCTTCGATAATAGCAAAGAACCCACTGAGAGTCTTCTTTAGAGATCTTTTCAAACTCCGATAATGTGAAAATATTGCCCGAGCGCTTGTCTTTTCGAACTCGTAAAAGCAAATGAATTGATATCTACTCGGTATAAGTTTAACCTTCCATTTGAGATATATTATTTACGAAAAAGGAATGCCTTAGTCGAACATGGATAGGAGGTTTCTCGGTCTGTTTTACCTTTTTTGGATTCCGAGTGACAACTTTATGAAAATTTACTTATGGAGTTTCTTTTTGTCTCTACTTTAAATATCTAAATATGAAAAAGGATCGAGTACATCCTTATCATTAGGCTCGTTAAAACATAAAATAGCGACGGGAGCACTCTGAATCCTTGTAAAATTGGGTTTTACAATTTTCTATTATTTAAATGTTAAATTATTAAATAGTGATACATTATTCACTCGAAGGGTTGAATTATAGATTAAGCATATGTTATCCTCCTCAAGCTTGTTAAATAAAAAGAGGAGTGCTAATTAATGAATAACCATGGAAGATTTGCAGTGAGCAGAACTTTTGATGGCAGTGCATCTCTTGAACTTCTGTATACTCCATCTTGTAATATTTGGGTTGCGTAATATTCTTGTGGTTCATTCATACCTATGGTTCATCATACCTTCACTTCGGTTTTGAGTCAATCTTGCTAATTCATCTCGATTTTCATTCGTCTGTTCAAGAGAAGTCATCCGGTAGATACTCATCCTTATGATACTCATAAACCTTCATTCTCATGACATTCATCCTAAACATTTCTATATCAAGTCATACCTTTGTCTCTAAAATCAGTAACTCCCATTTTCGTAATAAAGTGACTTCCTGTCGATAAAAATCATAATCTAGAGTTCCTTGAGCATCTATATTTGTAATATTCCTAAGTGCTTCTTGACTAATTGGAATATTAAAAAGTTTTTATTTTGTCACTTAGATAGGTGAATAAATGGGTAGGGGAGACCCATAAATCTCTTTATGAAGAATAAAACCACTTCTCATGTGAGAAAGTGGATCATCTTTCCGGCCCACAAATAAAGAACCTAAGGTGAGACATGGAAGCAAAACATGTGGATTGGATCAACTTTGACCAAATCAACAACGATGTCATGGAGGAGTGGACATTAATGGAGGGACAACACGGTTTAGATGGAGACACATTGCATGGAAGTAGTGTCATTAATGAATGGAGCTTATGGTTTGGAAGCTCATATCTTATAAAATTTATTCATCTTGGTATATTTGATATTTTGATATATGGTACATTTAGACATATAGCTTTCTTTAGTTGTTTAGCTAAAGATTGCATGTGTTGTTTATGGGGTGTTTTTGATTGGGAATCCCACCTATATTCATTGAAAGGTCTGGAGGTTGCACTATACTTACAATCAGGCATTTGGCCAAGCTTGAGTCTCATGTACAACACAATTAGATTTAGAGGTTGGGGTTATGTTGCGAAGGTGTGGCAGTGGAGGAGGAAAATCTCCAATTTAAGAACATTTTAGTGAGGGGATGCTTCACCTATTGAGTTGATTGGGTGTTTTTGTAGTTGATAGATAATTCATTCAGCCCCATATCGGCGGTCATTCCCAAAGTGCGTAAGTCAACGATGAAAATGCCGATGGGCAACTCAAAAAAGTAGAAAATCAAACTTAAAATCTGGCCAAACCATTTACAGGTTTTCTGAGTTATTTGAATAGAATCCATGGTTAAAAGCATGGATCCGTTTGTTCTTCTGTGACATGCAGTTTCTTCTCCTTGTGTTAGTAGTTTCAACAACGTGTGTTGTGCTTGACACAACATTTCCGGTGCTTGGTTTTCTTTAGTGTATTTCAGCCATCTTGTGGCTTGAGTGCATTCCTTTAGACCTTGTGTAATTTCATTGTTATATATAGTGCTGACTTCATTGTTTTCTGCATGTATTATGTATGATGTCTTAATGTAATTTCAGTTGCGGCATATTTCCGACATTTCCAAATTTTAGTGTTATGTTCTGTTTTGATTTATTTGGAATCTTGCATATGTTTTATATTCTTGTCTTTCCCATTTGGGAATATTACAATGGTATTAGAGCATTATCTTGTCTCATTGTGTACTTCATCCATTATGTCATCTAAGGAAGCTTCTCATAGAAAGGAGAAGGTCTGCGAGAAGAGATGAAGGAAAAAAATTCATTATCGGAGGGAAGGATTTCTCAAAACTTCTTCTTCAAACTATCACAGGTGCACTAGCGAGAGATATCGAAGAGATGAGAATGGAAAGATGTAGAGATTCTCCAAGAGGGTTTGTACATGAAGAAAGCTCGAGATTTTGTCATTATGGGTGTGAGCATTCAGCTACACCATCCCTTATCTACAATGCTCTACCTTGCTACCCCCTGCTCTGCTCAAGAGAGATGTGCCAAAGGAGGAGACTCTTTTGGTGACTATCTTCAAGAGTATGAATCTCAAACTCGAGGAGATTTAGAGATCATCTAAACTTCAGTTTTGCAAGATCAAAGAGGAAAGAATGTTGGACATTGGGTTCAACGCTCCCCATTTGTTTTTCAACATGGACTAACCACCTCTCGTAGATCCTAACTCTAGTGATTGTAGTGGATACTAATGCCTCTATGGAAGGGGTTTTGGTCATGACAATTGTGATTCAACAGTGGTATCAAAGCAGCAGTGTGGAAGTTGAAACTCCTAGGTGCACTTTGATATTGTTGGACATTGGGTTCAGCGCTCCCCGTTTGTTTCGTGACATGGACTAATTGCCTCGTAGATCCTAACTTTGGCAATTGTAAACGAGAGACAATACTGCGGGTTTGGTCTAACAACGATTGTGATTCCAACCAAAAGAAGCCTTACTTGACCATAATGGAGGCAAGAGGTGCAAACGGCATGATGTGGGTAGATTCTTTCTATCTACCTTTGATGGGTCACCTAAATGTTCATCTAGGACTTGGTTGAAGGAGCTAGAAACCTATTTTGCAGCAACACCAAGTTTGAGAAGATAAATCCATTAGAGTAAACGTTGCACCTTGAAGAGCAGACCTTTTTGGTGGTTTGCTATGAATCTTCTTCATTAAAAGATGCAAACATTTTTACTTATGGAAGGTTCACTAGGAATATAGTAAAGAGATTTGATAAAAAACATTACGAAACTTCCTTGGTTGAGCTAGCCAAGCATACACAAACAAAACATTTGCATGAGTGGGAAGGATCTATAAATCCAACTCCATTTCTAAAAACTATTGAGGGGATTAAAAAACTTTTATAATACCTTGCTGAAACCAGATCCCCATTTAAGAAAGAGCTCTCTTCTCAAGGGAAGACATGGAGGAACTAAACAAAGTACCTCTTAATGATGATAGAGGCAGCCTCATTTATGATGGAGGAAGGAAGAAAGGAAATATGATGTTGTCCACGGTGGCAGGATATTACCTCATGAGGAAGATGGAGCATTTGCTCCAAAAGAAAACTCTTGCACTCTTGCGAGGATTTCAAAAAGAATCTCACATGTGGAGATCATGGCACGATCCTTGTGCCGACATGTGCCACCATTGGCCAGTTGTGAGATCTTGAAGATAGAAGGAGATAAAGGGGGAGGACAAGCATCATAGGATGAGGAGCACACACCCCTCTCTATTTCATAAGGTTGATGCACAAAAAGAGGCGGGGAGGGTTTGTGCGGTGAGGACAAGGACAAATCGGTCTACTCACATATACGGCCCTGCTCCTGCGACCTTGATGTTTCATTACATGGAGGCCGGAGACCCCCGATTAGAAGATGAATAAATATTTCTCTCAACGTGGTGCTTAGCATTGATGTATTTGGCTAGGGGAAGGCCTTGGGAGGTGGGCAGCGCATGGGACACTGATGGGTTCAAAGGGGAGTGAGCATTTTTTGATATGGACATTGCTATCTCCACTACATTATTTAAATTTGAAGATGATGATTCAAAAATCTATAATGACATGACCATGGTGTCAAAGGGCTACTCCATAACCATGGGGCGACAAATGATACTCCCACACATGAGGAAGATTTACCGAATATGACAAGAATTTATTCACACTCTTGCATACCATTGGTAAAACTATGGAATTTTTGGATGGGGAAATACCTTCCAAAAATGAGGTTGACCTCCATGTAATTAAATCTTGTCTTAGGCAAGATCAAGCAAGGCTACTTGAGGAGGCAACAAAGGTGGGGTAAAATTACTCCAACATGTGGCTTTGGCATTGAGCATGTCAAAGAGGAGAGTTATGATGTGATAGGAGCTTCATTTCAGATTTATACAATGTTGTCACCTATTGGGAAACTTAGATCCATATTGGGAGTCCCAACTATTGGTGGAATATTCCAAGAACTTTAACCACATGTAAGGTTCTTGATGGGAAAGTGACCAGTTAGGAGGTATAGAGTGGTTGATGGAGTCATTTATTTCCATGATGGATCTGCTTGACTAGAGACTTAAAAAGGCTGAAGAGATTCTGCATACAACATATGAGGCACTCTCTTAAGGGACATGTAGACTTCATTAAGGTCTTATCACACCATCATGGAGGGATTCTATTGTGAGGATGTCAAAGAAGATGTGCACCAACATATTAGGATATATGTAGCATTTTGATGTATGAGGAGGGGAAGCGACCACCTTGCAAAGGTTGTTTCCAATCACTTTCCCTTTTGATGGAGAGATGGAAAGGCTCATCATGGACCTCTTATGACTTGTCTACAAAATATGGTAAAGGTTATGTTTTGATGCTTATTTATCGACTAATCATGTATGTACATTTCTTTACCATGCACATTTGCAGCACATTGCTCCACAAGAGAGCAAACCTCCTTGTAGATTTCATGGTCCTTTTTGGGACTACATTCGGTGATGGGGATGACCACTTTATGGGGGACTTTGGGCGAAGATGTGTTTTTGCTTAGATCATATTCAGCTAACACCTAATGTCCTCTACTATTTTTTCAAGCTTTTGAGAAGCTTATGACAACAAGAAGGTGGTTGGATGGCACTTATCATATCATGTTTTGAAGCTGACAAGAAGAAGAAGAACACCGGTCTCGATTGAGGGACTATTTCTTCGGCATCCAAGATGTCATATAGCCCTTATTCCATGTTTCTTTTGGAGCCCATATGGTGACAAAACTATATTCACTATATGCATGAAGGAGTGTGCAAAGAAGGATTCCTAGAACCAATTGGGATCACAGAATTCCAAGTATCTTTTCGCTACATGAGGATTATATTTTTGCATTTCAAGATCGGCTGACTCCAAATTTATCATAAATGGAGAGAGACCGGCGTAAGTTGAACAATATTATCTCACTTTAAATAATACGACCTTTACACTTTTCATAGGGGGGATTGGTGTTTGTTTCTATGAGCTACCAAGGATGGCTCACTTTGTTTTGGATGATAGCATGGAGATTGGGTTTCTCATTGGGGTTGAGGCACCCAACATTTATCATCTCTCATGCCTTAAGAGCCAATGGACAACATATAACTCTTTCCATATATCTCCCATTTTTTCATGATGAGAAATATTTGGTTTTTATCACAAAGTCAAACTTGTATGCTTTGGAGGAGACATATCCATTAGGAGATTTTGCGGTATCCTTGCAATTGCTTGAGGACAAGCAACATTTTTGGAAGGGAGGGTAGTAATATTCCTAAATTAGTCTACAAATAATTGGATATTACAAAGTTTTCTTTTATTACTTAGATAGGTGAATAAATGGGTAGGGAGATCCATAGAAATCTCTTTATGAAGAATAAAACCACTTCTCATGTGAAAGTGGATCATCTTTATAGCTCAATAAAGCACCTAAGGTGTGAACGGGGGCTAAAACATGTGGTGGGTCAACTTGACCAAATCAATAACATCATGGAGGAGTGGACATTAATGGAGGGGACAACATAGTTTTAGATGGAGACACATTGCATGGATAGTGTCATTAATTAATGGAGCTTACGGTTTGGAAGCTCATATCTTATAAAAGGAAGAGGATGGAAGCCATATTATTCATCTTGGTATATTTGATATTTTGATATATGGTTTGTTTAGACATGCCAGCTTTCTTTGCATTGTTTGGCTAAGATTGCATGTCTTATTTAGAAAGAGAGGGTGTTCTGATCGGGGAATCCAACCTATTCCATTGGGAGATATTGGAGGAGTTCACTATACTTCCATGATCGGGCATTTGGCCAAGCTTCGAGTCTCATTATACAACACAGATTGTTTAGAGTTGGGTTGTGTTGCGAAGGTGTAGCGGTAGAGGAAATATCCAATTCAGGCTTATTTTCCGGTGGGGGACTGGCCCCTTCACTTATTGAGTTGATTGGGTGTTGCTTATAGATCATTCCTTGACCCCATATTACTTCGATCATTCGAGGGATTAAGTAAGTCAAGTAGTAGAAGTAGTTGAGCAACTCAAAAAGGTCAAACATCCAAACTTAAAATATGGCCAAACCATTTACGGGTTTGTGCGGGTTTTTTGAGTAGAATCTATGGTTAAAAGCATGGATCATTAAAGGCATTCTAAAAGCCTTCCACACATGGTTCTTCTCCTCGGTAGTAAGCGTTTCCAACAACGGTAGTAGTAGTAGCGCAACATTTCGATTACTTGGTTTCTTTAATGTGTTTAAATACATCTTGTGGCTTGAGTGCATTCCTTTTAAAACAACTGTGTAATTTCATTTGTTGTTATATATAATGATATGGCTCCATTGTTTTATGGTCATAGATTATAGTTCTTAATGTAATTTCCGAGTTGCAACATATTTAGGAATTTTCCAAATTTTAGTGCTATGTTCTGTTTTTGATTTATTTGGAATGTTGCATATGTTCTATATTCCTATCTTTCCCATTTTAGGAATATTACAATATTCTGATGCCATGAGGTTTGTTCTGACATTAATGAGATCTCACTTCCAAACTTTTTACCAAAATATTTTGTTTGGCGATTCGATATCAAAGCATCTATTCACGCCTTATGAAATGTATTTAGGTACCTTAGGGAGCCATTGACTTGTCAGTGGTGGTTCTCTCTCCACGTTTGTTAATAGCTCACATCATTGGCTGGTAATTAAACGATGTCTTACCATGTTTGACTACAAATCATATATTCACATAGTAGACTTGTGCAGGAATGATCAGGTGAATGAGATAAGAATACCCTGGATCTAGTTTAAGCTATCAGTGTGATTTAAGATTGTTGTACACATCATCACATGCAGGTGACCTTACATAAATATCGTCATTTGAACATGGGCCTATATCTGTAGGCATGTCTATATTGAAACATTCCAATGTAGATGAATTTATTATGTTATTAGATAGATTATTTACTTGAGCATGGGAATACCTTCCCTCAACAATTAGTGATCAAGAGGATATATCATGATGTAATGTATTGTAAGATGAGTAGGTTGCCATAATGGCAATCAACCCATCACGATTGTAAAGCATCTCATTTTAAAAAATATTCTTATTATTATTCGACTTCATGCTTTAGGGAAGAAATTGTTATAGGTCGATTTGGAGCACTATTCCAATGACCTAGTTAATTTATCATCCCTAGAACCAATGAATAGGGCCTATCATCCCTATCATTTCGGTTTCATGCCTACGACAAAGAATAAGAACAATGATCTAAAAGCAACTTCCATTGCAAGGTTTCCAAGATTTAGTACATGTTATATCACCTGAACTCATAGCGAGTCTCTTAAGAGGGATGCTTTGCATATGCGAGGGCACCTCCATTTAAAGGTGCTCTGGCCTTTGACTCAAAGTTGTGTTGGTCAAATGAGAATGAAATTACTATTGTTTAAGTCTCCACATGAACGTTTATACAGAAGAGTGCATATGTGTCAAACTTCAAATCCATGTGTCCATTCGACACCTTTGAGCTAGGAAACATGTATTGCCTATTATTAGAAAGTCATTGATTTTGGAAACTACCTTCAACTCATTTATAAATTGAGCATAGATCCTAGTGCTTGAAAAGGAAGAAATTGAGTAGAGAAATGTTTGAGTGGAATTTCAATTGAGGATTTGATTAAGGTGATATCTTGCTAAGAGATGTGCATTATGATGAGTTTGGGATGATGTTGGATATGGTGACATCAAATCAATGGTTGGTTGTAACCTCCCCCTTCTATCCATTAATAAATATTGTTGCTTACTTTCCCACATATGTATTTGTATAAGATTTTGTCTTTCATATTATGAATTCTTATCTAATGTATATGGTTCATGTTTCATTGATTTAGCCCAGATAAATTGAATAGCCATTTGTATATTTCTCTCTTTTTTGTTTAGTGTTCATTCTTATGAGGAAATATTTTGGTGATCTAGCTTGGATTTGAAGCTATAGCAAGGCGACAGTAGACTTGGAAGCGCTTGGACTCCAAGTAATTTTCTTAATCCCATTTTTGTGTGTCTATTTATTATTATGAAAAGTAGTTGCAAAGTATTTAATCTGTTTTTCTAAATGCACACCACATTTAGGAAAATTTTTGCTCAGTAATCCATAATTTTGCATAACAAAGATGGTTTGAGAGACACATTTTCATAACTTGGAGCTTACATGCCTCAATGAGTTCCTTACATTAATAATGGTTCACATCACTAGCCTTTGATGGATTGTCTGCCAGGGTGTTCGAGATTAAACTCATTTCATTCACACTTGTAGATTGTGTTGTTGTACCTTGAGCCATCGTCATCATTGGTGGTTCCTCTCATGCTGTTAATGGTTTACATTGTTAGCGATGATAAATTGGTTTCTACCATATTTGACATAAATACATCTATTTTGTGGTTAGATTAAATACGATGGGTAGATCACGATCGAGATGAAGACCTGGATACACATATGTTATTATCCAGTGCATGGAATTATTGATTATTCATGATTTTTACATGATCCTTTCTATCTGAATGGTTGTGACCACATACAGTGATCCATTTCCATGATCTATTTTAGACATATGGGCTGCACGACCATGCCTTTAGGGTTCATGTTTATTTGATACCTATTCGGATATATTTATTGAGCATGTTTATACTCAGGATGTCACATATTGTATTGTTATTGATTTGGAAGGTCTCCTAAACGATTATTATGATTTCTTGCCTTGGTTCATAAAGCATTGCAACCATCACTCCTTGTTAACCTTCATGATTTGAGGGCATCTCTATTGCAATGGTACTGCCTTGTTCACTACCGAGTCACAGTCTGAATTTCCTTAAGATTACAACTATGCGAGTATATCCACCATGGAGAATACATCAAGATATCACTTGAAGATCGTGAAAGATTCCTTGAATATTTTCTAAAAGAAGCTTGACTTAAAACCTAAATTTTTAGGTGGCGCTCACTAGGTGCCTACTCGTGATGATGGCATGTTTCAACATTTACCTAGCACCACCGCGGTTTGATGGAAAAACACTGTGGAACCCCCTTTCGGCGAGTGTTTCCTCAAATGGAGAAGAAGCTTCGTGCACTAGAAGCTTCGAGAATGGTGAGTTGGATATGGTTTGATGCGAGGATATGCTCGAGCTCTCTCATTTTTGGAGCTCTAATCTTATCATTAGGGAATTTTCCACTTGAGAAGTGGGCCTTCCTTCTTCTTTCATGGATATGTAACTCCCTCTCCTGTCTCCAGTTGAATCCCATCATTCCAGTCTTGGTTGGTCTTCCCTAATCATTAATCCTTTGCATCCTATCACAGGTGATTATGCTGTGGCATTTCCATTTGGGAGAAGGATTACTTAAAGAGCCTTAGTTTTTACTTTGACATCACCAAATAGAATTCTCAACATCAAGCGCCAGGTTATGCTTCCTCTTTCTATAATTAATAATACATATGATGTTATATATTGTCTAGATATCTATACAAGTAGCCTAATGCTCCTTGATCTGTTAGGTAGTTTATGTTTTTATACATGTTATCATATCTTCTCATGTCTCTTTTTGTTGTCTCAGTCTCACCCCAGGTATTCAGACAGACAAGCGGGGAGGAAGCGAGCCCACAAAGGATCGTGGAATAAAAAGGTCTTCCCAAAGGATTGGACCATAGCATGAGGAAGAGGTAGGTTCTTCCTTCTTCTTCTTCACCAGATACAAACTAGGAAAGGGTTCATTATTTAGTCAATGAGTTGTTATACCCACTCTAAGGCTAGAGGTCTTGTCCACGGAGGATTGTCTTCACAACTTGCCACCTATGAGATGAGAATTTATAATGGCAAGTTTTCATCCAAAGAAACGACTTTTAAAAACAATAAATAAGTCAAGCAGTAGCATGACTCATGTTGTGAATGGATGAAGAATCCACTTTTTGAGGAAGCTCAAGGGGAAGTACTCGATAAATATAAAGGTAGTACCTTTCGATTAGCTACATGTAAAAATTGATCATTAACTTCATCAAAGAAATGTCTCGAAAGAAGAAGAAATATTATGACCCTATAGAAAATTTATGGAAGTTCAAAAACAAAAATAAGGCTAAGAAGATGGGTTTCTATGTTAGAGAAGAAAACTCCTCATAAATTATCAAATAATATTAGGATAAGGGACATATATGTTTAAGCCAAAATAATTCATGTTGATCGCCACATAGAAAATTTGCTAGTCCAAGCTATCGATTATAACGATGAAGAAGATGAAGTAGATATTAAAGGATAATTGGTAAATTACGCCAAGAAATAGAAAGGATGATAAATACAAATTAATCTACGATAAAATAAAAGTATAAATCGTTGATCCATTTATTTTCAAATAGAAGAAGATAAGAAGATTCAAGAATCCACTGAACTAGTAGGCTTGAATAAAAATATTTAAGAATGTTAAAGGTTGAATGGGAGAAAATCATATTTGCTAAAGAAGGAGGAGTTGGAGAAGGAAAAACAGGTTCAAAACTTAAGTAGAATTTAGAAAAGAAGTGAAAAATTAAATGAAATATTGGAAGTGTAGAGAGTCTCCTCGAGATGGAACTAGTCTAAGCGTTGAAGTTGAACCAGGTTCCATCAAGAAATTAAAGGAAATAAAAAAATAACTTTTTGTCCTAACAACTGAAAGAAAAATGTTAGCCAAAAAAAATAGAATTGCCAAAATTAGGCCGATTATGAAGACAAATTTCCATGTATAATGATATTTTCTAAGGGTATTGTTTTTCACTTATGCAAATTATGGCCATAGAGTAGAAAATTTCGAGTCAATATATCTTCGGAGTATGACTCATATCTAGAAGAGTTTTTTGAATGGGAAAGTAAGCCTTAGGTACCAATTCTTTGCTCCTTCTGAACTATCTAGATCTGATGTTTTAAGTGGAAATTTTGGGCATATGGCTAATGAAGGTGTAGACTTAAGGAGAAGAATGGAACAATTATTAAAGGTAGATTGAGCAAATCTCAAGGTATTGAAAAGAAAAGAAAACAAATCAATGTGATATTGTTGTGTATGCTTAGATGAAGAGTAAGTGGTATGTGGATAGTGGTTGTTCCGAGGCATGTCGAAGAAATAGAAGAAAGTTTTTGGCATGGAACTTGTTAGTGTCTAAATGTTAGGTAGACAAATACACTTTTTAGTTTATGGTAGTCTTAGTAAATTTCATGTTTTCAAATAAATTCTAAAATAAATTTTTTCTTGAATGTTGGCTAGGAGTTAAATCTGCTACTATACCATTCATGATCATATCAATTTCAAGGTCATATCATCATTTGAGTGTCTAAGGTCTTAGATCAGTCGACATACCATCATTTAGGTCTTGATGCAGGATTATTTTTGTTTTTGTCTAAATGTAATGTCAAATGGAAACATCATGAGAAAGCGGAAAATAAATTGTTTTCATTATTCAAATCACCTTGTTGGTTATTGGCAAAGATGAGTAATAAAATAAAACTTGTCCTTTTTCAAGAAGTATACTCGATGGTCAAAGTTTTTCAAAAATAATTTTTTTCTCAAGTTCTTATGATTTCACTTAAGGGCAAGAAAAAAGTTTGTGAGTTATAATGGAAATAGAAACTTTTGCAGTTCATTTCATCCTTTAGACATAAATATCTCCTCTCTCATCAGAACTCTCCACGATATGTAAATATAGAGATAACCATAAGCCAACCTAAATTCTTTACCTCTGGTTCTCTTTTCCTTGGTAGTTTGCTACACGGAATCAAGCTCCAAAAATCATTCGAAGGAGTACGATTCATCATTGCTCAGTTTCATGAGGTGCTTCAAAGTCGGTAAGTGAACATTCCTCCTCTCTGCTAATTCAATTTCTTCAACAAAGGTGGATTCCTTCTACAGGGTTTCAACTACGTTTTTGGATTGTTTGTGTTTGATGTTTGACTTACTTTAGTAATAAAACCCTAGTTTTATCACCCTATTAACCCTTTGAACATAACTCATATACCTTACAAATCACTCATCTCATTCTTCTTCACCGCCCCCATTTTCTCAAACCCCTAATCCTCACTACACTTTTGCGGGGAGATAACTGGGTTCTTTATGTTTTTAGGCCATTTTTCCCTGCCTCTTAATCACATTTCCAAAGTTTCCACTTGCATTGTCTGTTTAAAGTCCCTTGTCCTCCCAATTTTTTGAAGTTTTCCCCCAACTCTAATCCCCTCATCTATGTCCTAAAACCACTTCATCATTATCCTAGGTTTCCTAATTTTCTGCCCATTCCATATCAAGTTGAGTTTATTTTTAAACAGCATCATGGAAGGTCATAAGAGAAAGTATAAAAATGGATGTCATCATTCTAGAGTTTGAGCCATCCAATTTTCAAGAGATCGATGCTTCTCCTGTCGAGAATTTCCCTTGAATACATAAATCTTTAGAGTTTTGTGAGAAGAATCCAAGGTGATTTTTCTGCTCAATTGACAAGCATTTTTTCCACCACGACTTTAAGGAGAGATAAAGTATATCAAGTTCGGAACTGCCATATAAATGAGATTCTATAGCCTCGAAGCAGGTATCTAGAACCATGGAGAAATCTTGTTCAAAGGGATGGATTTGGACATAAAGGAACTATAAAATTTTCTTAAAAACCACATTACAAGGAATAATCAGACATACTTTCATTTTGAATTTACTTGACAGTATGCTCATTTAATTAAGTTAGAGTCATGAATTATTTTACATGTGAAGGAGGGTTCTCGAAATTTTACAGGTACCACATAAAATTTATTGATGCATTTCATGACACCAAGCCACTCAATTTGCCCTCATTATATATCTGTCAAAAGTGCTGGTCAGAAATAGTTTGAAAAGGTACTAAATTAAAGGAAAGGATCAACAAAGCTAAGTTTGTTCCACCATGGTTTGGTCAGGGTTAGAGTGCATTATAGACTCTACAAATCAATATGTCCTAGGGAAAAATTCATGAATTCATATTGCCTACTATGGCTCTTCAAAAGCGGAACTAGTAGAGGTTACATAAAGATGCCCGAGGGTTGAATTTTTATCATCAATAACAATGGGTTGGTCATAGAGGTTAGTTTGAGTTAGGTCAAGTAGGTTGATCGAGAATAAATTAGGGAAAATCTTAAAATTTCATGATTATCTTATAGTATAAAGAGGGTCCAAGGTGTTTATGTGTTGTGTAAATAGGGTCTTGTCATAAGCCAAATTCAAATTTTCACATACATCGGCTCAAATAATTTATTTTTGACATGTGTCACCTTTTACACTGAATCTGCGGCGATTGCTATGCAAATCGTCGGTGATTTTTCGCTACGGACTCACCTAACTAGTCAATAGTGAATGCACTGTAAAATTTATATGAGAATTCACACGAACTCTATTATTTCTACAATAGTTTAGAGATTGATGAGTTTCCACCTTATGAGTGGGTAGAGTAAAGTTTCCATCACATGTGCTTACATGTTTTAAATCATAATTATATGTGTGTCACAAATGGATACCATCACCACCTCATCATTTCATTTTACCTCCACTTTTTATTTTCTTAATTTAAACCTATATGCATTCGAGCTCTAAAAACTCACCTTTGTCATCCACTGTGCTTATTTAGCTTCTACATGCCAATTACCTATTGTGTCTACGATCTAGTTGCTCTCGAAAGGGTGATTACTAAATTGTATCCACAAAACAACTTGATGTCAATGTGTTATATTCGCTAGGTGTCAATTGTGAAAGGAAGAAGCGTTATTTTGGAGGAGATGGCCACGCATAATAAGAGACAAGGAGGCTACGGTGGTCGGGTATGAACCTATGGACCTAAAATTGGTCATGGAAGATCCCGGTTTTACCGAGAGGCCTTCACCAAAGGCTGGTTTACATGAGATTTGTCGGAAGTTGCGGGGGTATCATGGCAAAGTTTCCAAAGATTTTGCTATGAATTTTGTGGATAATGCTTCAAATGTGGGCATATTGAATTTTTCTACGAGTCTCCCCCATAAACCATTTCTCAAGAAACAAAGATTCCTAGATCGGGGGAATAATGGTGCAATGCCACTTAAGTTTAAGTTGCGAGAAATGTGATGAGTTCTTGAATCAAGAACATATAGGGTCGGGCATGACATCGCAGGGTATACCTAGGATCTATCTAAAGGAGAATTATTCAAGAATTTTTTTGGTAATTCAAAAGTATTTTACATGTGAGGGAAGGTTCCACATGATATATCGAGTACCATTTCACACTTCTACTTCATTTTACATATTGAACATAGATTGTGCTACATTTTTATTTACGAGTGGTCATGATGTGGATGTGATTACTCCAGGAAGACTCCCAAGTCCAAAACAAATACTCTAAAAAGGATAAAGGCCCTATACTTGAAGTTGAAGCCGGAGTCGACAAATACATGCGGCTGAGAAGAACCTATGGAGATGGAGGTTGAACATTTGGAGGAAACGACGCAGTAGCACCTCAACCACCATCCACCCGAGCAATAATAAAAAGTATGACACAAGGGCTTAAAGGAGATTACTAGGAATCATACGAGAATGAAAGTGCAAGCGTGAAGATATTTTTCAAGCTATAGACATAGAAGAAACCCATGTAGTTAAACCGGTGGAAACAAAGGGAACAAAGATGAAGAAAAAAGGGCCTAACTGTCAAAAACAGGGATTTAGCCACTGAAGATTCTGGTTATGTTTTTAAGCCTAGAAAGCCTTTTACTAGGTCATAGTTGTCTAAAGGGGACAAATGCGATAAAGAAGAAAGAAACAAGCGACCCATGGTAGGGGAGATCATTGAATTATCTCCCACATAAAAATAAAACCCTAAAGTATAGAAAGACAAATAGAAAGTGGCGGAGAAAAGCACAAGAAATGGACATCCTTAAAGAGAAACTTAAAGAAGAAAGAAATGAACTCATAGAGACCAAGTTGGAGCTAGAAGGTTTTAAGCAAGAAAGGAAGGAGTTGGGAAGATTTTAAGAAGGAGGTCAGGTAAACAAATTAACTTTTATGATGAAGTGTTTGAAGATCCAAGAAAATGCTAAAAACTAATTTTATGCATAGGATGATGAATAATACCATGAGAATGAATAGATGGCTTTTATGCGAGAGAGGAGAAGGCTTCTAAGTTAGGTGAAAGAAATGGAAATTTAGATGGGAGATGGTACAAATAGAATTAAAAAAATAAAGGTTTGAAAATTATATTAGTAGATGAGCCCTATCGAAGGTGAAGCTACTACTTCTTGAGGAGGGTAAAGATATCTTTTCAATCAATTTTTTTCCTTATTACCATCATTTCACATAGTTTTGGTAAATTTTTTGGGAGGTGAAAAGAAAAAATTTTAAAAATATGTAGCTATCAAGCAAGTTCGTAGCGTACTCCAAGCTTAAAGCGAGATTTCACTACGAACTCGTCGAAGTTGATTTTCTTTTATTGGACACCTTCAAATCGGTATAGAAGTCAATCGAGGGTTGTAAAAAAAGGTCAAAACAAGATCTGCCACGAACTTGCCTAGAATCCTCTCTGTTTTTGCAGGCAAAAATATATTCCAAAGTTTTTCAAGCATTTTTGGAAGTTTTGAAGCACAAAAAAACATGCGGAGTAGTCAAAGAGTATCAATAAATATTTTTATGTGAAAAATACTTAGAAAAGAGGGTGATTAGACGTAATATTCCTAAATTAGCATGTAGCTAATTGGAATATTATTTTTTCTTTTTATCATTTAGATGGGCTAATAAGTGGGTAGGGTGACCCATAAATCTCTTTAGTAGGAATAAAATCCATTTTAATGTGAAAATGGATAATCTTGATAGTTGGATAAAGCACCTCCATGTGTGAGCACGGGGGCTAAAGCATTTGGACCGGGTCAATTTTGAACAAATCAACAACATTGGTATGGAGAGAGTGGATCATTAATGGGAGACAATGTAGTGTTAATGAGAGATAGTCTCCATGAGAGTAGTGTCTTTAATGAGTGGGACCCAAGGTGAGAAGGCTCACAAAGAATATAAGGAAGGGAAAGGAAGCCATAGAAGGTATGTTAGATGATTATTGATTTTTATCCTTTTAGATTTGGATTTGTCGGGCGACATTCTTATGCATGCCTTTCTTTGTTTAGTAGGGGTCTGTTATCATTTGTTTAGTACAAGGTTGTTCACGAGCGGGAATCCCACACTCATCCTCAAGGGAATTCGAGTGCCTACTTAGGAGAGGTATTATTGAGCTGCATATTCCACATCCAGACATCAAGCCAAGCTTCGGTCTTCGGCTACGAGTGCGAGTTTCACGTTTAGAGTTGTGTTGTGTTGCGGGGTGTTGCGGTGGAGGATTGTTAGGGCCACTTTCGGTGTTTGTTTTTAAGTGGAGGAAGTATCCTTTCCATTTGGAGGCAAAAAATGAAATTCCTTGGGATTTATTTCATATCTTGGCACTAGGCCAACCTATTTCCATCACCTACCAACGCAGATTCCCTCATAGACTTTGTTATTCTAGTGAACATTTGCGGTGGAGGATTCAATGCTTGATTTGGAGGGTGAGATATTCAAGGAAGGGATCAGCCTTTCACTTGGAAAAATCTATTGAAGGAGATATATACATTCATATTAGTTTCAGCCACCTCCTTCCAATATTTAGTTGCGGTACAAATGCAATTCAACCCTAGGGGGTTGCATTCCATCATTTTTTGTGTTTTGGGTATTTCTAGAAACCCTTTACGGGTTGTCTTGGAAATGTGTTTGGGAGCCCTAGATCTTCACTCTCAGAGCATTATCTGAGCTATATAACGAGAAAATATATATTTTTATATCTTTCCCTGTAGCGTAGTTATGCCCTAAAAGCTGTGTTTTTCTTAGCTCAAGATTTTTTTGTATAGCGACTAGTTTTCATGTATTGGCATATTTTCTTATTAGAGGCTTGTATTGTATTGCTTGAGTGACTTGATCCTCAAGATCTTGTGCCTATTATGGATGATATGTTTAATAATATGGTTGTACATTTGTCTCATGTAATGGTGTATTGATTTATTCACTACTATTTCCATTATTGTGTGCTATATTGTTGCTCTCCCAATTTTTTGGATAATACTGAGTGGTATCGAGATCATAATCTTGGCTCGACCTATGAGTTTCGACCAATATGCTATAAGAAGAAAAAAAAGAGAGCTACAAAGATGGAAGGAATGAGCTTTGTATCATATATTTTCATATCTATGAAGGACCTTTTCAAGGAGGTTAAGCAAATGAGAATGGAGAGATGCAATAGAGACCTATAGAGGGTTTCAACATGAGGAAGGTCCATGCAATTCCTATCAACAACATAGAAAACAGGTATTACATAGAGCTCCAAGAGATCTACTATAGTCTACTTTCTTTGAAGAGGAAGGTGAAAGACATAGAGATTGAGTAAACTTAGATAATGAGATTCTAAGTGATTATCTTGCAAAGTACAAGTATCAATCAAGGGATTTCAAGGAGAACGACGACTCTCAACGAGTTTATTGAGATCAAAGAAGAGAGGAGACCTTGCGAGCTATAGAAGGAGGAAGCTCAATAGATTTATATTGTCTACATTTGATGGGTAATCCACATGCACAACAAGGGCTTGGAGAAGAGAGTTGGATGCATTCTTCCTACTACATGCGGTAGTAGAAAGATAAGTTGTTGAGATTGCGATAGCACACCTGAGAGTGAAGCAAACATTTGGTGGTTCAGCCATTTGAGACATGCAGAGTGACTACATATGAATATTTTACTCAAATTTTTATCAAGAAGTTTGATAAGAAGAAAAGCAGGGAAAATCCAAGGGAAGATGTCCATATTATTATTCCGGAGGAAGAGCAACTTACACCACCACTTGCTACGAGTGCTTACATCGGGGAGAAGGAACACTTGCATCATTGCAAAGTGGTCTTGATCTCTTGACATTTAGAGTCCCATGCATTATTCGGGGAGATGCATGAGGAGGAGGAGACTTCTTCCCGGGCGTTGGTGCATCGAGTAGAGGGGCAACCATCATCACCAACGAGTTAGGGGAAGCCATCACACCCAAGGAAGGAACCCTTGTAGCGATAAAATATGTTCCCAAGCTGTACCAAGGTATGCAAATATTTCCACTTCCTATAATTTCAGCACATCATATGGAGGATTGTGGGGACATGCCATCGGGGAAAATGCATGATCTAGGGTCAAAGCACATTGTTGATTTGGAGCAACGAGACTATCCTTTGTCACGAGAGGACCCTTGATTGGTTCAAGGGAGGAGATATATATTCATCCTAGTATGTCATTGTTGAGTGCACACAACTCTTTGGGTTGGAGTGTAGAGTTTTGGAGGATAGGATGAGCATTATCCTAATCAATCCAATGCATAATTGTATGTTTAACATTGTGCATGATCATGAGATAGTAGATGCACCATCATGGAGATCAGCGACATTGTCATTGAGCAGAGCGGTGATGAGTTGGGGGACCAACTATTATTGGGACATTCGATGAGCCAATACACTTGTGTAACGGTGGGTAGAGCGGATTATTGATGGAGGACATCTCATGATGGATAACATCTCCCATTATTATGATGGATCCTTCTTGATGAGCACTTCATGGCTTAATGAGAGATTTTTCCTACATCTTATTTGGATCCTTATGGGTTCAACTTGGTCATTGATGAGTGGTATTCATTTGGAGATCTCAAGGAGGTTTTCCTTCAACATCCCATGAAGTGCAAAGATAGTAATCAGATTTGGGAGGGTGGTCCATTGGAGGGGTACCAAAGTTGATCCGGTTTATGCGAGAACGCAACAAAATAAACATATAAACATAAATACGAGAGATGCGGTGGAAATAACACTTCATTTCATTAATATCAACGAACTGAATTTTGCTTACGAGACAGAATGGAAATAAAAACTAGCTATGGGCGTCGGTAGCTATCTACGAGAAGAGATGTGGCGGCTACGAGGCCTACGAGTCGTGTTACAATGAGGCTCGAGGGCCTATTTATCATTTAGAAACAATGGGAAATCCTAAACGACCAAAAACCCTAACCCTAGGAGATGAAGCGCCAAAACTATGGGCCCCCGTTTGGGTAAATTGGTGTTTCAACTTCCCCGGGGCGTAACTTTGGCATACTGATCTCAGTTTGACGCGTACCATACCTCGTTAGAAAGATCTATCAGAGAACTACAAATTTAGAATGGGCAACATCGGTCCATGGACCCATGTTGCCCTACGTTTTCCCAAAAAAATGTCGTTTAGGGGCCTCAAAACGCTCTGCGGAAGTTTAGGACCGAAAAGCGCTAAAAATAGTAAAGTTGTGCGTCGAAAAAGCTGAAATAGACAATGGTGGAGCCCCAAGTGGAATAGGCGGGTGACCACCAATATCCACCTGGATCATTCCTCCCCCTTAGGAAGCAATGGTCCCCATTGCGTTAAGTTCCTCCATGAGATGAGGAAATTTACTGCTGAACTTGGTCCACGGTGAACCACTTTCCTTGGTGCAGAGTTGGCCGGCTTTGACAACCCGATATAGTTGGATCTTCTGTCGGCGAGTGTTCTTGATTTGCATGTCCATGATGCAATCGTGGTGGCTTTGTTCCATGCGATCTGGATTTAACTCGGTTGGTGTGAGTTGTTACGCAATGTCCGAGAGTGTCCGATAGAGGTGGGAAGTAAGGACGAAGGCGATCCACATTGAAGGCGGGTGCAGGGACCAAGGAATGGTGGAATGCGAGCTCGAATGCATTGTTCCCTACGGCCTTGGTGATGGTGTACGGCCCATATCGGAGCGGGCGAAGCTTACGGTGGGGTCCGATGAGGCGCTCCTTCACGCAAATGTAGCCATACTTTGTCACCCACACGAGAGTTGTGTGGCACCGGTGTTGATCATGGCGTTGCTTGTACTTGGCATTGGCTACGGCTCAATATATCATGAACCTGTTGGCGGATGTGTTGAATGCGCTCGATGAAGCTCTTTGGCTTTGTCAACTCGACTGGACATGGGCTGAATTGGTGCGAGCATGTACGCAAATGGCATGGCTACGTCGATGGGGCATAGTGGTGGAATCCCAAGCCCCCACGAAAGGGAGCTATGTACGATTGAGCTGTGGAGAGCCCAATTATAACTATGTTGTACAAAGGGAGGCTCTCGTCCCATGTGCGTGGATGCTTTTAGGTGTACATGCGCGAGAATGTGTACAATCATTACGTTGACGACCTACAGCTCGGCCATGCGTTTGGGGATGGAAAAGTCTGTGGACTTGGTGAGCTTGGTATCCAACATCAGCGAGAGCTGGACCAAAATGTGTTTGAGGAACCCTGCTATCGATCACGATGATAGAGTTTGCTGGGATCCCAAAGTGCACCCACACTCGTTCAAAGAAGAAGTTTAGCGATGGCTTGCTGCTGTGATATTCTTCTTGCAGGCCGCCATAATGGCCATCTTCGAGAATACGTCGACGACCACAAAACACGAGTCATTTCACCGCTTAGTAGAGGCGGGGCCAGAGCATGTAATCCATGGAGATGGATTCCCAAGGTCGACTCAGGGGTAGGTAGAGGAGTATATAGGCCTTGCTTCTTGATGGTCGGTTTGGCAATGGCACGAGCGATGCAGGGGATCTGATGTGCTTCTCGACATCCTTTCGAAGGTTCGGCAATAGAAATACTACAACGGGGATTGCTACTGTTTTTCTCGACCCCGAAATGCCCGCCCGACTCGGCGCTGGTGTGCTTCCCATATCATCTTGGCACGCTCAAAGCAGAAGGAACACAAAGGTGTCCCATGTGACATAAAAGTGCATCTTGAAAGGTGAAAAATTTGGAACTTGCGTACCCCCAGAGTGCCTTGTAAGTTTGGCGGGACTGAGGTCACTCTCATAGAGAAGCGGCCAATCGAAGTCTCGTGCCCACAAGCGTTGAGTACGGTGGTGAGCGCCACGATCGGTGGTCGGCCCGAGGCGGTCTGCAACATGATTGGTGCTACCCTTCTTATACTTGATGTTCAAATGAAAGCTGTTGCGAGATATGTAGACCACTTACGATGGCGATCGTTCTGCAACTTCCCTTGTGTGCATATGAATTACGGGGGCTGTGGTACGTATGGATGATTGTTTCCTTCCCCAAAATGTAATGCTTCCATTGTCGACAAGCTTGCACAATGGAGTACATTTCTTTGTCATATGTGGGGTACTTGCGAGCGTATGTCGAGACAATGTCTCACTTTGTGAAATGCCCTTTGGATGTCTCACTGTTGCGAGTAAAGCTGCCCCAATAGCATAGTCGGGAGGCATACGTCTCGATCTCAAATGGGCATTGCAAGTACGGGTAAAAGTGAGCACTTTCGAGGGCGAGAACAGAGGCGGTTTTTCGATTCAAATCGTGAACGCATCATGAGGGTTCAGACCATAAAAAAATTTTTTCTCTACGCTCCTCCCTTGGTGACTTGACTCAAGGGCCAAGTGATATGAGAGAATCCCAACACGAACCTCCAATAGAAATTAGCAAGACCCGAGAAAGCTGCTGAAGCTTCGTTATAGTGGTTGGGGGCGGCCAATCCGAATGACTTGGATCTTGGTGGATCCACATGCACCCCCCCTTTCATCAATAATGTATCCCAGAGATATTGAACCCGGGTCATGCCAAAAGTGCACTTCTCCAAATTGGCACACAACTTGTGTTGCCGCAGGTGTTTGGAGGACTTGTCGGATGTGGTGAAGGTGCTCTTCCCAGAGTGCAGTGAAGATCGAGAATATCATCCAAGTACACCACTACAAATGAGTTGGTGAATGGCCGCAAGATGTCATCCATCATCCTCATGAAGGTGGCGGGAGCATTCGTCAACCCCAAAAGGCATGACCGTAGCCATTCGAAAAAGGCCTTCCTTGGCTTTGAAAGGCCGTCTTCCACACATCGGAGGGTTCAATTGGGTACTGGTGATACCAGAATTCGAGGTCAATCTTGCTAAAATATTTTGCACCTTTGAGTTGATCCAGAAGGTCATCAATCCATTGGATTGGGTACCTATTACAGACGAGTGATCTTGTTCGGCGCCGAGATAGTCAATACGGAGTCTCCACATCCCATCCTTCTTCGTACCAACACGATCGGGCTCCCACGGGGCGATGAACTTGGTACGTGTGACCTTTCTGCGACTCATGAATCCGCCTCTTGATTTCATCATTTCCGGAACGGACGGCGATAGATCGGTCCATTAGGTAGCGGCGCCGCTAGGGGGTCGAATCAATCGGGTGCTTGACCTGACGGTGCGGAGGAAACCCCTGTGGGTGAGTGAATATGTCCCCGTACTCCTCCACAACCTTATCCATTTGTTGTTGTTGTGCGGGGAGCCCCATGCCGAGGTCGTGGGCCACATTCTTCTTCTTGCCACAGAGGGGCGGATCATCAAGAAAGCGAATTTCCTGGGTTTGGGAAATGAGCTTACTGCATTGTTTTGCGGTAAACGAAGAGATAGCGAGGAGGAGGTGGTACCTCACGGTATCTGTACAACTTATTTCCCAAAGTAACAATAATAGCACGAGGCCGAGACTCACTTCACGACATGACGCTTCCACAAGTATGGTTGTCCTAATAATACATCGAAACATCAATAGGGAGCAACGTCACATAGTACCTCATCCGTGAAGGGCTTGATGCTATAGGGAAGCGACAACTGCTGAGCTGACACGGAGATCTCGTCCTTGGTGAAGCCACCAGATGGTGTATGGATGTGGGTGAGTTTGTGGTTGGCAAGCCCAACCGCTTCACGGCCATCTGCTGAAATGAGGGTTCTTTTGGCTCCCATTGTCGACGATGAGACTGTCGTAGGGAGCCCTTTACCCACATCCAGGGAGTGGAAGAGAGCGTTCCTCCTCCTCGCGGATCTTCGGTTCCTCCTTTTGGATCTTTGCGGTGGCAACAGTGGCGTTGGGTTCCGCATCAATAATCTGTTTCCCTTTTTCATTCACCTTTTCGAGAGTTGATTCGGAGTCGAGCATGCATACGACTCGAAGCCCTCATCTTGGCCACTAGCGGGCTTGGCAGCGACACTCACTTGTGTTGTGAGTGGAGCTCTTATGGAACTCACACTCTTCTCCGTGTCCTTCTTTGGCTTTGCGGTCTTTGTTCTTTTCTTGTGGCTTCGATGAGTTGTCTTTAGCCACCATGCCTTGGCTCGGTCCTTTGTTCTGCGGCTTGGAAGCACCTTTCCCTTGCTTTTGATTCGCGAGATCCAAAGTCTCGCTTCTTACTGCTTAGAATTTCTGCTCAATCTTGGCGGCACTCTTAGGTATGCCGTACCAAGCGAGGAGATGTCAAGGAACTCCATTTCTTCTGAATGTATTTGTACGAGCGTTGACGTACTTTAGCACCGGATGTTTCTCCGAATCTTTGATACCCAACTTTGTGCGCGGGGGTATGGAGCAGTTACGTCGGCTCATGCACATCTTGATCCCTTTGTTGTTGTAGCAGTGGTCCATTGTATGTACTTGTCCTCATAGCTCCCCACAGGATAGTACATTTCCTTGACGGCGTCTCGAGAAAAAGGAATTCCAAGTTGGTACGGTAAGAAACAGAGAGGGTTCTATCCGGTCTTTGTTCTCACAGTGGGTTTCCCACCGAGTCCTTAACATGGGGGGTAGCTTTGAGGAGTGCAAAAAATAATCTTCTCCCGATGCTGAAAAAGTCATGAACAGAAATATCCTTCTAATAGATTCAACCATTTATCTATAGCATCGCGTCTATTTGACCCTCAAATATGGGAATGTCAAGAATTTACTTGTACCTTAAAAGGAGTCACGCCCTCCCGAGGTAGGGCTGGCCGGATGCTGAGATCTTATTCATGGGTGGGTAGCCGTTGAAGGATCCCGAGCAAAGTTATCCATCATCACGTTCCTTTGTCTTTCGAGGGCCTCCTCGAGCAATATTTTGATAGGATCTCCTTTGCTCCCTCATCTTTCTTTTCATCCCCCCCATGGGCGTCAGTCGAGGGTTTGCGAGGGCCGATCTTGCAAAGGTTCCACGAGATCGAGCCCTAGCTCCTTATACCCCGGAGCCTCGTTGGGGACATGCAAAGAAGGATCGAGAAAAAAGCGGGACCGCTACGATACCACCGATCCGGATTTATGCGAGAGCATAACGAGAATAAACATATAAACATAAATACGAGAGATGCGATGGAAATAACACTTCATTTCATTAATATCCAACGAAGCCCGAATTTTGCTTACAGAACGGGAATGGAAATAAAAACTAGCTAGAGGCGGTAGTTATCTACGAGAAAGAGATGTGGCGGCTACGAGGGCCTGCGAGCGTGTTACAATGAGGCTCGAGGGCCTATTTATCATTTAGAAGCAATGGGAAATCCTAAACGACAAAACCCTAACCCTAGGAGATGAAGCGCCAAAACTATGGGCCCCGTTTGGGTAAATTGGTGTTTCAACTTCCCGGCGTAACTTTGGCATACGATCTCCGTTTGACGCGTACCATACCTTGTTAGAAAGATCTATCGAGGACTACAAATTTGGAACGAGAAACATTGGTCCATGGACCCATGTTGCCCTCAGATTTTTTTCCCCAAAAAACGTCGTTTAAGGGCCTCAAAACGGCTCAGGAAGTTTAGGACCCAGAAAAAGCTGCTAAAAAATAGTAAATTGTCTGAAAGCTGAAAAAAGCTGAAATAGACAATGGTGGAGCCCCCAAGTGGAATAGGCGGGTGACCACCAATATACTGGATCAAAAGTGGAGCCATGGTAGGAGACACCCACATTTGGATGGATGGGTGAGGATGGTGAGCCACTTACAGATCTATGACATAGGGCAATAGGAGGCATGGATGCACTGGCTACTCTTGAAAGAGTTTGGCCATCGTATGACATATCCTCTTTTTAAAGGTATGTTATGGAAAAAAAATATTTGGTGCTATGGGAATTCTACAAGTCAACTATCATAATGTTATTATATGACTTGTATGATGATCAGATGAGGAGGCAACAAAGGCTATTGTTGCTTTGGATACTCTTGGGAGAGTATGGGCTGATTTTCTCCCACACTTTGCATGATGTTGCAGGAGTAGATGGTGGCACAATCATGGTGCAAGGGGGATACTCCTTAGATTTGGAGGATCAGGAGGTACTTCCACTTAGAAGGGATCTTCCATATATAGAAACATTATGGTAGATGACTTTGGCATTTGGCACATCAAAAATTGGAGCTATGAGATGACAGGAGCCTTATTACAAAGGCTAACAGCGCTATCACTTGGGAGCTTGGGTTTGTTGATGGAGTTTTCCCAAGATCACTTCACATATGATGCACTTGATGGAAAAGTAAGAGATGAGAGTGACAGAGTAGTGGATGGAGACATCTATTACCATGATATGATATTCTTGACTTGGATCTCCAAGCATAAGAAGAAGGCCTTGTATGCAGAACATGGTTCATTCCTTTCCTTTCACAAGGGTATCATGGAGACATATCAGACCACTATGGAGAGATCATCCATGGATCTAATTATCATCTTATTCTCAGTACATGGTAAGAGTTGTACTTTTGCACTTATTGATTATATAACATAGTATTTACATTCTCTTGCCATTTATATATAGTGTATTGCTCCACAAGAGGGTAAGTTTTTATTTGGGATTCATGGTCTTTCTAAGACCAACATCAGTGATGGAGATGGAAATTTCTTGTATGGATTTGGGCAAGTGTTGTTCTATTCTTTGTATGCTCAGTTGATACACAATGCCATTTACTATTTTCTAGTAAATGAGATGAAATGCACAACTAGCAAACTGTTGGGAGACAACTTGCCAAGTGATGTTATGAAACAACAGTTAGCAAAACTGTGTTGTAACCACTTGAGAAACTGTTGGTACCTTCCAGCACTACAAAAAACTTTCAATATTTTTCTCACTTGGATTCCATATTGTGATGATGTTCTATTCACTTTATATGGGATGGTTTGGGCAAGAACTAAAGAGGAGGTATATGAAGATCCAATTGCCTTTTTGCCTCTTGAAGGTAACATTATTGTAGTCCAATATCAGCAAAAGCTCTACAAGTATCATAATTGGAGAGAGAGACAACGTGGGATAGACAATTTGGTCTATCAAGTTCAGCTATGCAACCCACCTACATTGCAGGAGCCAAAGGTGGAAGAGTTTTTCCATGAGTTACCATTTTGGAGGGTGAATCATTTTGGGTGGATGATAGCTTGGGGATGGGAGCTTCATATGGGAATGATGTTTCCCAATATATTTCAGATTCCATGCCTCAAGAAGGCCTCTAGACAGTGTATAGTTTCCTCATTGGATATCCCACTACTTCATGATCAGATCCATTTGGATTTTTCACCAAAGGCTAGCTTATACATTTGGTAGGAGAAACTTGGAGACATATTGATGAGAAAGCATCTTGCTCATTGGAGAAGCTTATCATATGAGGATTATACCGGAGGAGGAGAGGAGGCTCTTCAGTTCTATCCTTGCAGTTGATTGAGGAAAAACAACATTTGGGAGGGGAGGACAATAATATTCCTAAATTAGCATGTAGCTAATTGGAATAATAATTTTTTCTTTTATCATTTAGATAGATGAATAAGTTGGTAGGGAGAACCATAAATCTCTTTAGTAGGAATAAAATCCCTCTTAATGTGAAAAGGGATCATCTTGGTAGCTCGATAAAGCACCTCCTTGTGTGAATAGGGGCTAAAGCATGTGGACAAGGTTAATGTTGACCAAATAAATAGTGCTTGTATGGAGAGAGTGTATCATTAATGGGAGACAATGCAGTGTTATTGGGAGATAGTCTCCATGAGAGTAGTGGCTTTAATGAGTGGGACCCAAGGTAAGAAAGCTCACAATGCATATAAGGAAGGGAAAGGTAGCCATAGAAGGTGTTATCACAAAATTTCACTTGATTGGATGTTGATTAGACAACTCTATGTAATTGTTTCAAACCGGCTTTTGAATGAAGCTTAGCCTCTTCAATCTGAGAGGGCTCTCTCAAAGGGGTTTATGATATTAGATAATGATAGGATTAGATGGATAACTCTATTTGAAAATTAAATTGATTTTTATGTATATAGGTTGAAAATAATGTAGGCTTGTAACCATTGGGCTTATGGAGTCAACAAATCAGTAGATTTAGTGGCAAGGTTTCTTGACATGGAAGGTGAGGCAGATAAGAGTCATTAACAAAGGCAAATCATGCATAGAACATAGGGCAACACAGTATTTTCATCAATAGAGGAAGTCAGAGAATACACATATGAATTCTGAGTAATAAAGGTGAAATCTACTACAAGTAGTATGCATAAAGATATAGATCAGAAAGGCATTAAAAAATCCATGAGAATCTCAGGTTTGTTAAGAAGAAGTCCTATGTATTTCTGATATCAGTCAAATTACATAAAGCAACATATGGTGCAAAAAATCTCCAACCCTTTACAACTTCGATAATATACCTTTAAATAGAACTTCTTACATCAGAGATGATCTGCCTCTTGGCTAGATTCATTGAATTCTTCCTATTTCACCTCATATAACAAAAAAACATGTCTTTTAACAGGAAAATGACAACTACACCCTAAAGATGACTTTTCCTAATAGGAGTCAAACTCCTATTTATTACATAAAACTAAATTATCTTTGAAACAGTTACATATCAATGACAACTAAGCTTCACATGTTCGAATAGGCTATGACATATTTCATCACTAATTGACATATTAAATATCCTCCTAAACATATGGAACCAAACCCTATTTTTTAGGAAAACAAGACCCTATCTTCAACGAAAACTTCAACTGATGAGTTCTCTTCATTGCATGGTCTTCAAGTCATAGATGTTTGGTGGCAAGGTCCCTCGACCTGTTGGATGTGTCCATCTATCCAAAACTACTTTTAAACTGCTCATAAACCTTCAAAAACAACTCGCTACGAAAACATGGCAGTTTCGTAGCGTGCTTTCATAGCGTCCAAAAAATGGCTTTTTCACTCAAAATTTCTTCTTCTTTGCTCTTGCATGGTGTCCATCATGACATGAAACCTCATCATCACCATTCTCCCCTCTTTAAAGTTGCTAAAAGAGGTTTTAGAAGAAAAAATACAACTACATAAATTTTTGTAGCATTTTCATGGCTTTAAGCCTAGGAAACACTACGAAACTGTGAAAAACTGTGAAATTTCTAGATTTTTACCCTACCTCGAAAAAGTAACCTCCAGTTGTAGAAAATTGGTCTTCAGCATGCCATTAACCTCTTAAAACATAATAAAACTCAACTTAAGAGCCTTGAGGTGTTTCCTCTTCATTAATGATAAGTTGAGCTATGGGCTCCTCAACTACAGTCATCTTTAAACTCTTCTTCTCCAGCTCCTCATGGATCAATTCTAACTACTCTTGGAGGTATTTGACTTGGTCCTTTAGTTTTTGTTCCTAGATTTCAAGTGCAAGTTCATTCTTATGATATGCTTCACCTCTCCTCTCAATGGCTGAGTTCATTTGATCAATTTTTGTGTGTTATCTAAGGTCTTTGGCACACTATTAACCTGATCTTCCCAAACTTCTTTCATTTTCTCAAAATGCATCTTATGAACATTATGTTTCTTTGCTTCTTTCTTCAAGACTACTATTTCATGATTTGCTAACTTCAATTGTTCCTCAAGGACCTCAATCTCTATTTTCTCAATGATTTTCTCCTTTCCTTTCTTTTGCTTGATGACTGGATCTTCTTTTGCAGGTGATGATAGTTCAATGATACTTGGTGGTGGCTGGACAGTTTCAGTGACCTTCTAAGCTTCCTTACTGCTATCCAAGACCTTTCTGGCATGCATTTTCATTGGTTTTCTAGCCTGAAACATGAAACCTGCATCCTTACCTTCAAATTCTAACTTTTTAGCTGATTTGGATTTCTTGAGTTTCTTTCCTCCCTCATCTATATCTTCATCTTGGACTATAGGGGTTTCCTCAATATCAATAGCATGCAGAATGTCTTCTAAATTTCCCTTAGCCACTGTTTGGCTTCTTTTAATCCTTTTGCTACCATGTTTACTCATAGTTGGCTCTTGTTTTACAGTTTTGCTCACAGTTGGCTTTTGTTTTGTAGTTAAAACAACAGGTGTATCAAGTTTCTGCAATTGCTTTGTTTCCATGATTATTGGTTCACTTTGCTCTACCCCAATAGGCTCACTTTTCTCTGCCACTGAAGGTGATGATATACCTCTAGGTTTAGGAGTTCTTTTAGGAGTGATGGCATCTACTTCAAAACCACTGACAAATAGAAAAGATGACCAGTTTTTGCCTAATATTTTTAACTCCTCTAAAACCAGCAACTTGATTAAACCATGATGAAAGAGTAAGGTTTCATTTCCTTCAGATTTAACTTGAACTTTATCTGCCATTTTTGCTAAGCTTCTATATAAGTAAAAAGGTAAATCAAGAGATTTCTTACCAAAAAAATGTAGAAGAAGCCTGAAGTGGTAAGAATAAACCATATGATACCTCCCTTCACAGGTGAAGTACTTCTGAATGATAAGCAGTAGCTTTGATAAATTGTCTTTCATGTAGCTCCTTGGAATGGCATTTGTAAGGTCAATCTCACTATGTTTTGGCTTGATAAATTCCTTTAAATCCTACATGTTGAATTTGAAGCCTTTGAACCATTGTTCTCCTCCTCTTGGAATTCCTGTTGCTGCTGCAATAGTCTCTTTTGTTATAGTGAGGTTCAACATTCCCACTTTTGTAGTTGTTCCATTGAAATTGATGGAAAACTCTTTAGAAACATGTACATGGCATCCTTGCAGTCTTTGGAAAAACTAAAAACACCCTGTTCTTCTAAAAAATTCTGAAGCTATTGGGTCTTCATTTATCATGTTCATGTATGATGGCTCATATCTGAGACAGTGGCCACCTTTTTTGGTCTTCCTCTTTGCAGCCGTGGTACTTTTATGTCTTCTTTGCCTTGCTTGATCAGTGATACCTGTAAACTTTTGAAAATTCTAGCCATATCTTGGGCTTAGTGAAATAGCTCTCCAAAGCTCAATAACATGCAAAGAGGGAGCAGAGAATGACAAATGAGTCAATTGGGAAACATTTTAAAGTTTCGATGACAACTCATGGCATAATCATGACTCATACATGCTTAAAATGGTAATAATGACTTCAACCATGACCATTTTACCTTGATTTAACCCTAACTAACTCAGATCGAATCTACCCTAACCCTTTCAATCATTTACTGACACCTAGCACCTTTTTTGAAAAGACAGATAGGAATACCTCCTTTCGTAGCGTACTTAGTGTATTTCTGGGCAGTTTCACTACGAAAGTATTAGTAGTTTTGTAGTGAAATGTGCGTTTTTTCTATGTAATTCGCTACGGAAGTATGAAATATTGGCGAAAATAAAATTTTCAGAGTTGTAAGATTGAAATATGTCAGGTAATAATGACTGATGTGACATGAAAAGACTTGAATGGGGGTGGGTTTGGACCTTAGGATAGGTTAATAAGAAAAATCTAAAATTTTCCTTTACCAAGTAATGAAAAATGAATTCTATGACCATACCTTTGACACATGAACCTCTAAGACTATGTCAAATGATGTTTCAATATTTTCTAAGTGATAAAAGAAGGCATGTTAGATGATTATTGATTTTGATCTTTTTAGATATGGATTTGTCAGGTGACAATTCTATGCATGCTTTTGTTGTTTAGCTGGGTATGTTGTACTGTTTAGTACAAGGGTGTTCCCGAGCGGGAATCCCACACTCATCCTTAGGGAAATTTGAGTGCCTACTCAGGAGAGGTATTATTGAGCTGCATATTCCACATCCCATCATCATGCCAAGCTTTAGTCTTCAGCTAAAATGTAGTTTCTATTTAGAGTTGTGTTATGTTGCAGTGGAGAATTGTTAGGGCCACTTTCAGTGTTTGTTTTTCAGTGGAGGAAGCATCCTTTCCATTGGGAGGCAATAAAGGAATTTCCTTGGGAATTATTTCATATCTTGGTGCTAGGCCAACCTATTTCCATCACCTACAGCACAAATTCCCTCATAGACTACGTTATTCTAGTGAGCATTTGCAGTGGAGGATCCAGTGCTTGATTTGGAGGGTGAGATCTTCAAGGAAGGGATCAGACTTTCACTTGGAGGATATATTGGAGGAGATCTATACATTCATATCAGTTTCAGGCACCTCCTTCCAATATTGAGTTGCAGTTGTAATTCAACCCTAGGGCTGAATCCCGACATTTTTTTGTTTTGGGTATTTCCGGAAACCCTTTCTGGGTTGTCTTGGAAATGTGTTTAGGAGCGTAGATCTTCACTCTCGGTATTATCTGAGCTATATAGCAGAAGATATATATTTTATATCTTTCTTGTAGAAGTTCTTCCCTAAAAATGCGTTGTCTTAGCTCAAGGCATTTGTATAGAAGCTATTTTTCATGTATTGGCATATTTGCTTATTAGAGGCTTGTATTTTATTGCTTGAGTGAATTGATCCTCAAGATCTTGTGCCTATTATGGCTGATATGTTTAATAATATGGTTGTACATTTGTCTCATACAATGGTTTATTGATTTATTCATTGTTATTTCCATTATTGTGTGCTATATTGCTGCTCTCCCAATTTTGGGATATTACATGCTAGCTCATCAACCATGGACACATCATCAACTATGACAGCACATTTCCAAAATCCAAGGAGCAGACCCTTAATGTCAGTTTGGTTGTTATATGGTTTGTTTATGGATAGTTCCACCTCACTCAAATTGGTTATGTTCGATAATGTCATCATGAATACATTATGTAAAGGTTGTTAGTGTAATAAATAGAGTTTGAGTCCTAATAGGTTTTGGACTCCTCGAAATAGAAATATCACTAGATTCACTCCTTGTAATATGTTTCATGTTTAGATAAGGTGTATTTGAGAGTATTCTAAGGTCTAGCCAGCTGGCAGACCTGATGTAAATATATCTAGTTCTATAAATAGGAAGCTAGAAGGTTGAAAGAGGGTTGATTGATGTCATGTTACCAGCTACTATTGTAATATTTTCAAGACAGTAATATATAGTTGTAGAAGACTTATATCAGACCTGAGATTCAATATGTGTTCTCATATGTGTTTCTGTTACCGATCTATTTGATTTTTATGAAGTTGGATTTATGTATAATCACTTGTAATTCATGTTTTAATCATGCTCCAATTTCTTGTATGCATATGGTTTACTGTTCTAATTGTGTTTTGGTGAGAATACACACATGCCTTAGCTTCCATGTTAGATGTTTTCATGTGTTTGAGTTCCCTCTGACTCCATGCCCGATGGTAGTTACATATTAAGATCCTTCACCTTTATAAAAACATTCAAACTGCATTCAGAGTTAGGCATATTTGTCTCCAAATATTTTCTATTGAATATCATCATACATTACCTTGAGAGAGCCCTCTCAGGTTAGAAAGGCTAAGTTCCAACTATAAGTGGTCTGAAATAGTTACTCTAGATTGACTGTGTTGATCAGCGGTTGTCATTGATGTCAACCCAAGTAGCACCAGAGGTTAACCCAATATTGAATGGGAATTTTGACCTACCAAATTATATATTCTGGGTCAATAATGATTTTGATGGTTTCTACTTGTCGATATGTTTCCGTTGATATATGGCACGCCATGTAATTCTTCACGGTTTAAGAGATATTCATGTTTGAAGTTTGTACCTTTGTTAGTGGGCTAAAACCCCATGGGGTTGGGGCGTGGGTCATTGAAAAGTCATAATTAATATTTTTTAAGCTCCTAAAATCCCTCCCACATTCACTTGTTGAAGCCCCTCTCAACTTAAGCATTCATATAAATTGTGATCTTCATTTCCTCCTTATGCATGGGATTTGGCCATCTGAAACAGGTCATCGTGGAATTTTCGCTCTATATTTTATTCTACAAAGGCTAAAAAGCTGAAATTTTTATGTGGAGAAGTTGAAATCCTAAGGAATCTGCAGTAAAAATTTCAGATCAATTTTCGCAATATTTTTGGAGATACGATCTGTGGAATTAAGGGTTTTTACAGGCTCCTGAAATTCATCTCAAAGAAGTGACCTTGGTAAGATCGTCATAACTGTCTCTCTGGGTATTGGATTAGAATTTTGTAAAACGTGGAAGATATTTCACAGTCTTTAGTTTTTTCTCTATCAATTTTAGAGGCAAATGAAGAAACAGTGACACGTGGCATGCCATACAAGTGCGCTCTTCTGAAACAGTCCATAACTAGGGCAGTGTGATAAATTGGGTATAACTCTCTCTTGAAGAATCCAAATTCGGTTAGACATATGGCATTGGAAAGAAGACTCAGAGGACTACTATAGGACTGAAAATCAGATATTGAGGATCTAAAATAACAGAGACACACCAGATTCAATATCGATCTCCTAAAAGGCAAGAAAAAGGTAGATCATGTGTTGTCAAGGATTGCAAAGGACCAGAATTTCTATGGAAGAAAAGAAAAACAAGGTGCAGCAGAGGGTAGCATGACAAGAGAAGCAACCAAGGTGCATAACAACGACGATAAGTTCATCATATGAAGTCTTCAAGTGGGCGACAACGCATACAATCATTGTAAAAGGTATCATTGTACTTAGTCGTTGTAAATACATTATTGTACAAATTGTACTAGTGTCTATCTTCCAAGGGTTGAAGAGGCAGTGTTGGGAGGTCTAGGATCATCATTAGGTGGTTGTGCCAAAGTTAGGGTTATGGTCTAGTATATCTTCTTCTTCTACATCATTCTATATCATTGTAAAGTGGACCATTTTCCCTGGTACGAGAGTCCATTCTTCTTTTATTCTTCTATAGGGTGGTAGGGTGGTGCTAGGGTGAGTTTAGCTCATTGGGTGTTGGGGCATCCAGTCAGTTGACTACTGAAGAATCTCAGGCGTTGGAGCGTCCATCCAGTGGAAGCTGGAGAAGAATGATTTTCTAGATTCTAGGAAGTTGGAGCTTTATTTTCAATTGGAGTTGAATATTAAAGAGTTATTAGAAAAGCATTAGGTGGTTTTTGTCCAAGAGTGGGTTTCCACCTTAAAAGCTGTGTGCATTTGTGTTCCTCTTGTTTGTTGCTATCATTGTACAAACACTGATAATAATTGAAGATTAACTAATGCTCTAATTGAAAGAAATAATGATTCACCCCCCCCCCCCCCTCAGTATTTCCAACAAATTGTTGAAGGAACCCATCAGCCTCAATTTAGTGATAACATAAGGCACTCAAACTTATGAGAAGGCTAAAATAATGGTGTTTTCTCCTATGATCACCAAAGGTGTACTTTCACCTAAACCTACAGTTGAGCAAGTATTAGGAGAAACCATGGATCAACTACCTATACATGAGAGTGAGTCACCCTTGCAACAACATGAGGAGTAAGAATATTTGGAGGTTTACATGGTAGAGTAGGTGGAAAACAAGTCAGCTAAGGATATAATCAGAGAAAAGGAAGCAGAGATATCAGAGCTCAAGGAAAACCTCTCAAGGTCAAATTTCATGATAACATTTTGACAACAAGAAAACATGCAATTGAAGTTGAAACAACTGCTCCTAAGGAAACCAAAGGTAGACCTTGAGGCAGAGAAAGTTAAGGGAAAATAATTGATAGAGGTTGATCAGTTTGAAAACAAAGAGGCTCAGATAAATCCAAGGAGGCCAAGAACAAGAGGATTAACAGGGCAAAAAGAACAAGAAACATAGTTATCTCCTCCATTAGGTCAGCAAAGTTTTGATGATTTGATCGTTGTTGAGATTGAGAAAGACAAAGAGTTCTGGATTGGTAGGGTGAATGAGAATCTAGAGAAGCTCTTGAAGAAGGCGGAAAGAAAAAATAACCTCCAAAGCCATATGGAGAGACACTACTTCACCAAGAACCAAATTGCCAAAATTAGGGTTAAAACTTTGAAGAAAAAGCTTAAAGAAACCCTAATTAAGATAAAAAATAAAGAAAACTTGGCCTTGTTATCTAAGGCATCCATAGCTATCTAGATCATCATTCAAGGATGCTATGGACCAAAATTCAGCAAGTTTTGAGAATTTTTGGTATTTTTTGTGATTTTTGGGAAATTCTGGAAAGTTCACTCTTCCAGAAGCGTAGCGTGGCGACACTACACTTTTCCTTAGAGGTTCCAATGGAGGTATTATTTACATGGATGGATTGATATTGAAATGTACATTACAAATATGTTTTTTTTTTCATGACACCTCCAAATTTTGAAGAAAAACTGAAAAAACACTCTAATTTTCATGTTTCTGGCACTATTTTTCACTGCACGCTACACTTTTGGAGTAAGCTTGGAAAAATGAAGTTTTGAAGGTCTTATAGGTGGTATTTTTCAATTTTTAAGGTTGGGTTGGATAGAGGACATCCAGGGCCACCTTACCCAATCTTCAGATCAACAAAAAGATGTCTAAAATTCACCTAAAAATGCCCTCCAAAAGCTCGCTATGCTTCTACCAAGCACGCGATGCTTCTGTATTGGATGTTTTCTGGACAGGTGTCACTCAAAAATGGTCAAATATTTAAGGTTACAGTTGTCTTATGAGCTCTTTTATGGATAAGACTCCTATTTTTAAGCTAATTAGGGGGGACTGTCTCTAACTTCCCTAAAATATAGGTAATGACTCATAAGGTGCACTTATGAAGTGTTTTGGATCAGGTTTCGACCCATTGAGGTCAAATCTTCTCTATTTTCTATATGTACTCCAACTCAAGTCATTTTAGAGGTTGTATAGTTGATATTGCAGTATGGAGCTTATTTACACCTTTTTACAGTGAAATCAAAGAAATGTTGCAGCTATAATTTTGGGACTCCAGTGGTATGCTTATTAACATTGTTTTTTCTCAGTAACACCATCAAATTGAATGTTTATGCTTCAACGAAATCACATGTATGCTTCTATATGATAAATATTATGAGTCTATAAACATAATTCTTACTTTTTTTCTCTATTTTATAAGATTTTCATAAATTTTTTCTATTTCTTTTTATGAATGAACTCATGTAATATGCTCATTCTGGCTCTCTCTTTTCAAACCCTATACCATAATGACAATCTAAGCATGTTTCTAAGTATATATACCTGGCTTCATCTTCATCTCCATAATTGTTAATTTGAAATCTGACCTTGAAAACCTAGACCTAGTTCCTAGACTGACACTTCGTATCCAGGAAATTCAAAAAAAAAAACTAATAAAAATCATTGAGCTTATATCTAGACTAAGATCATTTCCTTTCCATTTACCTCATTGAATTTGAAATTGACATCAAGAGAGGCCTCTCTGTTTGGTAGGGATAGCTACCAAATCTAAAGATTGGTTTGAGGTTACCTCCTTCAGTCTCCTTTCTCAACCTTGGGAAATAGAGGGAGTGATAACAAAACCTAATTTAAAAAGGTAATGTAACTTTTGGAAACAATACTCCAAGAAAAAATATTTCAAAAAGAGTGGTCAGTATATCAACTGGAAAAGGTAAAGAAAAGAATCTTATATATGTTGATGGGTTAAAGCATAATTTTCTAAGTGTGTCACAAAGGCTACAATGTGATTTTCAAAGCTAAAAAATGTCAAATCAAGTCTACAGGAACAAGTGAGATAGTTGTTGAAGATGTGAGAATAGATAATAATGTTTATGTTTTCAAAGAGAAAAGAGAGGCGATGCTTATCAAAAATTGCTGAAATTTGGTTGTGGCATAGAAGACTTGGACATTTGAACTTTGATCAGATAGTCAAACTAAGTGTTATCGCACCCTAAATTTTCAAAGCATCATTGTGTCAACTCTGCTTTTGGTCATGGTTTTTAGATAGGTGTGAAGTCATGTTAAGTTTTTAGGGGTTAAGTGATAGGGTTAGAGTCTCATTTCCATTCACAAAATAAAGTCTAGCAACTTTATTTCATACATTGACAGTCTTATACCATGTTTGGAAAGTCAAATTTTAAACCATTTTGAAAAAAAATTTGATTAAGCCACAAAACCACGTTTTTGTAGTGTAGACAGTGTAAAAAACCTATTTTGCGCTGCAAAACCACTGAAGCGACCTTTTTTTTCATCAAAAACCCTGTTTTTCTACTTTTAGTAGTATTTTTCCAGAGGGTTTCCTGAGCAATTGAAAACTCATTTTTGAAACTTGAAATAGGTTTTTATTCCTAACATACTTAAATACAAAAACCTCTTTTAGTTTCTTCAAATTCATTATGAGGTGGGATAAATTGATCACTCAACTTGCACTACGAAATTGCTGAAAGTCATTGACAGAAAAACTCTATTTTATGTTTTTAGTAGTCAACTTCATGATCAGTTTCTGGCCACAAGAAAAATTATTTTGGAATTATGAAGGAGGTTTCTCTTAATAAAATCCCCAGATATAGTAACCTATCTCACTTTTCTCACAAGTGTTACTAGTTGGGAGATACAAGGCTTTCTTTGAAGCCATATTTTCAGAAATCATGATTTTCCAGTTTTATACAGGTTGTTCAAAAACAGTTTCTGGGTAGTAGGAGAGGTATTTCAAAAAAAAAAGATAGGTTTTTGTTCAAGAAATCATGGTCTCAAAAAGCCTCCTTCATGTTTGCAAAATACTTTTTGGATGAGGATATAAAAGCTCTGTCTCAACACCTATTTTTTAGGTAATGAAACAGTGAAGTAAGTGATAATTTCTTAATGCAGTTTTGTTGTGGAGAAGGACTTCACTTTTTGAAAACATTTCAAGGATGACATATGTTGATTATTAAATCCTGTAGAAATCATGGAAAATTTTCAATAAGTTTTAAAAACTAATATTTTTGAAAAAGTATGTGTAAAAAGACATGCACAGCAGTTTCGTAGCGCGCTATGAAACTGCTGTAGGTGCAATTTTGAGTCTATTATAAGGGTTTCAAGAGATAAAAACATCTAGTTTTTGAGTGTTGATGCTACTAAAGGATGGAAAGGGTTCACAAATGAAGATCCAGGTGTCAAATAAAAATAAACTGGAGGTTTAAGAGATGTTTACAAAGACATATATTCTGCGCTACGAAAACATCTGATATTTTCGTAGCACAACCATAGCAGCTCTCTTTATACTCCTTCAAGGGCTTAATTTTTGAACAGGTGGAAGGGAAAGGTTATATGGAAGAGATAACACATGTCTTTTTTCTCAGGAAGTCGAAATTTCTAGCAAAAGGGTTTGAAGATCATCAATGAAGGTAAAGGCATAATTGCAGAAAATAGGTTTCCTGGTTTTTAGGGCAGATAAAACATGAGTCAGCAAGATTTCATAACAAGGCTGGAGGCATCACCAAATTCGACCTCATGAGGTTGCAGCTGTCAAATTAAGTATTTAAGTCTTAGAGAAGGTTGTTGAAACATTTTTTAGGATTTTTATTCCTACTTGAATTAGGACTCTTCAAAGACAGTCAAGCTGTCATTTTGTAATTAATAAGCCTGTTTTATGGTTAGAATAGGTGTCAAGGATAGGAATTTGAATTCCTCTGATGGTGGATCATAGAATCCAAGGTTTTAATGCTATATGTGAAGCAAGAGGTCGAATTAGCAAGGGGTTGGAGACTTTTTGGCCCAGCTGCTGCTTTATGTTATGGAAGATAACCAGTAATACAGAGAGGTTTTCCTAAACAGATCTGAGTTTAAATGAGGTTTAATGTTTTCTTGATCTATATGATACTTTAATTACTTGCAGTAGATCTTATCACTATTACTCATATTTCACAATCATGTGCTCTGACTTCCTTTAGTAATGAGATGACTGTGTTTTTTTGCATTTTGTGAGTAAATTACCTTTGAACCATTAACAGTAGGTTCCATTGCTATTACTCAGAATTCATAACTCTATGCTCTAACTTCCTTTAGTAATGTAATTATTGTGTTGACCTATGTTTCTTGAGTGAATTATCTTTGTTTAAAAACCCCATTTTCCTTAGCTTCCATGTTCAGAAACCTTGCCACTGAATCTACTGACTTGTTGACTCCATAGCCCAATGGTAGCAAGCCTTCATATTTCAACCTAAAAACACACAAAACCAAGATAGAGTTAGCCATCTATATCATCATTAATCAAAATCATAAACCCTTGAGAGAGCCCTGTCAGGCTGAGGAGGCTAAACCTCAACTAAAAGATTGGTTTGAAATAGTTACACTGAGGTAGTCTGATCAACAGCCTATCAGGGTCCTATTTTGGTGATAACACTAAGTAAGAAAATTTTTGTCTACGATTTACCTAGGCTTTCAAAACCAAAGAATATAACTTGCAAATCCTACCTATTGGGAAAGAAAACTCAATTTCCATTCAAGGAAAAGGAGAAATCGACATCAAATCCATTGCATCTAGTACACATAGATCTATTTGGACCATCCAAAACACAGTCACCCACCGGTAAATTATATTTTATGCTAATAATTTATGACTTTAGCACAATGGTTTGGGTTGCCTTCCTTAGAGAGAAAAATTAAGCTTTTGATAATTTTAAAGAGTTCAAATCCATGGATGAGAATGAAACTGATTGCAAAATCAAGATCATAAGATCCAATAGTGGAGTTGAGTTCACTTCAAAGAATTTGATGAATTTTGCAAGAAGAGTGGCATCAAAAGAGAGTTCGCAATCGTAGAGACCCCACAACAAAATGATGTAGTAGAAAGAGAAAACAGATCGGTGCAATAGTTAGCCAGAGCCATGATGAATGAAAGGAATGTACAACAACTATTTTGGGTAGAGGTTATTCATACAGCAGTGGTTATTATCAACAAAAATAGTTTTAGGCCAAACAGTGACAAAACTCCTTATGAGCTTTGGTATGGAAGACTTGCAACAGTTAAACACTTTAGAGTTTTTGGTAGCAGATGTTATATCAAGAAAAATGAAAAGAAGTTGGGTAAGTTTGTTGCAAGAGAATATGAAGGATTTTTTATGGGATATTCACAAAAAAAAAGGATATAGATGCTATAACAAGAATTCCAAGAGGATCTTTCACTATATTGATGTCAGAGTGGATGAATACTTTGAATCTAAAGAGAACTGGCCAGTGAAAACCAACTTTAATGAATGAGTCAGCATTGGTGAGGAGTATAATGCATCGCTTGCAAAAGTAGAAGAAAACAAATATCCCTCTAGTCCTTATTCCAAATATCCTTCAATGTATGTGTAGAAACACCACCCAACTGATCATATTTTTGGAGAATTAATTCTGGTGTGCATACAAGAAGAAAGCTTCTTAATCCCCCTGCGCAAGCACATGTTGCCTTCCTTTCCTTGGAGGAACCAAAGGATGTTGCGCAAGCCTATTAAGAACAAAATTGGTTAAATTATATGCATGAAGAATTGGACCAAATAGAGAAAAATCAAACATGGGAACTTTTTCCAAGACCCACAAAAAAGAATGTCATTGACATGAAGTGGATTTTCATGAATAAATTGAATGATTGTGGAGAAGTGGTAAGAAATAAGGCTAGGTTGGTATGCAAAGGTTATGCTTGAATAGAAGGTTTGGATTTTGATGAAACCCTTCTTCCTATTGCTATACTATAGGCAATAAGAATGTTTTTGGAATTTTCATGTTTCACGAAATTAAAAATTTACCATATCGATGTAAAATATACCTTTCTTAGTGGAGAACTACAGGACAAAGTTTACATAGAGAAGCCAGAAGGTTTCCAACTGAAAAAGAAACCAGATTATGTTTTCAAGCTTAAGAATGACTTGTATTGTCTCGAGAAATTGGGCCTTAGAACTTGGTATTCCAAGTTGGACAGTTAGTTGCTCAAGTGTGGATTCAAAAAATGTTCAATTGACGACAATTTATATTTCAAAGCAAAGGATGGAAAACTCATAGTGGTGGTTGTATATGTTATTGACATTATTTTTTCCACTGATTCAAATTTTATGACTAGTCAATTTGTAGCTGATATGAAGGTCAAGTTCGAGATGTCAATGCTTGGAGAGCTTTCCTATTTCCTTGGATTGAAGATTGCATAGACCCCCAAAGGAATTTTCATTTCTCAAGAAAAAAATCTCAAATAAGTGTTGAAGAAAGTTGGCATGGAATAATTCTCTTTAGTGACCACTCCAACGGTGATAGGTTGCAAGCTTAGTAAGACTAATGAGTCACCAGAATTGAACCAAAATTTATACATATCCATCATGGAAGCTCCTATATTTTACAGCTTCAAGAACAAACATCATGCAATCATTTGGAATTATTGGAAGATTCCAAGAAACTCCAAGATAGAGCCATCTACTAGTAGCCAAGAGAATTCATAAGCATCTCAGAGCAACAATGGATTATGGATTGTGGTACCCCGGAGGTAAATATTTTTCATTAATTAGTTATACTGATGTTGATTGGGAAGGTGATGTAGATGATTGAAAGAGTACAAGTGGTGATGATTTGTTTCTTAGAGAATGTCTAGTTTCATGGTTGAGAAAAAAGGTAAGCTTACATTTCCTTGTCTACAACTGAAGAATAATATATTGCAGCCACTTCTTGTTGCACTCAACTATTGTGGATGAAGCAGACCTTGCGAAATGTATAAGTGTTCTATGATTAGTTTATTCCTTTATTTGTGGCAACATAAGTGCAATCAACATGTCAAAGTATATTGATTTCCACTCCTAAATGACATATTCCAATCAAGTATCATTTCTTGAGAGAGAAGGTTTCCAATCAAATTGTGAAGCTGGGGTATGTCACTACAAAAGAGAAAGTTGATGATATTTTCCCCAAACCACTTCCTAGATAACAGCTTGAGTATTTGAAGAAAATATTGTGAGTTTTTCCTCATGCCTCCCTCCACTAGAGTCTTTATTCAAGAGAAGGAAAGGCACCTAGTATATAATCAACATATCAAGATGAAGCTTCCAAGTCCAAAGGATCAACAAGACTGAGGAATATTGTTGACTAGGGGAGTATGATGACAGGGGGAGCATGTTGGTTATTTTCCATTGATTTCAAAGGGGGGGAGGTACTTGGTGATAAAAAAATAGTAAGAAAATAATAACAACACCACCACCACCACAACAATAGAAGCAACTAAATATAATAGAAGTTCATTTCAAGGGGAGCAACATTCAAAGGAAAGTTTGAGCACAAGCATGTTTGACATGTTTTATTTATGATTTTTTATTTGATTCTGGTGTTTCCACAAATGCAAAAGGGGCAGAATGTTGGAAATATGTTTTCATTGATGGTATTAGGGTCATAGGTTGTTGTCATCAAATATACTTTCCTTATCCATCGATTTTAAATTTTGAGTAGTTGAGCCTATGACTATTGTTGTTATCATAACCTCAAAGTCATTGTCTGACATCGTTGAAATTGTGAGAAAGTCCCAGTCAGTGGGATTCATGAGGTCACACATGTTTATACAGTCATTTAGAGTTAAACAAGGTTATACAGTCAATATTTTTTTATCAGAACCATCCAAAATGATTTCTTTTAGACAAGGTTATGTTGGTCATGAGGTCTAGTCATTAAAAATGTTCTATATTTTTATCCCCTATTCCTATCTTCCTCATGCTTCCTTATTTAATACCTAATGTCATCATTTCCCTTTATACATACCCATTCATATATCCTATCCCTTATTACACATCATTCACATATCATTTACATACATTCCTTTTCCCCTCCTTCATTCTAAACCTATTCTCATAATACTGCCACCATATTCCTATATTCACCACCATGATACATCCTCATGTCTAATTTATTATACATGCATCATACCCCTAAATTATAATGATTACCTATACTCCCCACACTCATGCCAAATCAAGTGAGCGCTAAAGATAATCCATCAAATGAAAACTTGGCTAGTTAGAGAGTTAGAGGCTTGATGATTGTATTTACTGTATGAATGAATAACATAAGGCCAAAGACAGTTTGAGTAGGGATTCATGCTTATGATTTTTTTAGTATATATTGTGCCTCTGTAATGTGATTTATTTTATTTAATAAAATCCATGTTGTCATTCTTCATGTTAAGTTTGAAGTATTTTATTAGAATTAAAATGTTTTCTCTGGTTGAACTTCTTGATAATTATATGTGTTTTTCTTCCCTGGCCAATCAAATTCATCCTTGATAGATGCTTGATTTGTCTTTCCTATTCTGTTTCATCCTTTCACTACAACAACATCCTTTTTGAATATTACTAATAAGTCCTATTGTCTTGCCCATGTGAGGATTGGCCTCCATATCCCTTATTCATTTAGATATAGCCCATTGATCCTGATTTTCCTTGTCCTCTGCACTCACAGCCATAAAATAATTTTTAAACACCCTTGAGTTTAATAACTAGTCTAAAACCCATATCCCATTAGTCTTTGGTTTATATTTGATCCAACGAAAGATCCCTATCCAAGGTTAGGGGGACTGGACCTTAACCTACAAGTTTTTTTTGGTTACCTATGTAGCCCTCTCTTTAGCCTAAAGGGATTTACGAAGTTCTAACATAGTGGCACTATTGTCGGGGATCGAACAATTTCATATTCCCCAGAAAGGATCATCAGAGTTTAGATCTATTTTCTGATGGTGGATAGCAGTCAAACAGTGGAAGGCTAAATCATTCACCGGGCTACTCCATTGTCAGAGAATCTAGATTGCAGAACACTCATAGTGACTCCACTATCTGAAGCATTCATAGTTTAATCTAGTTGTTTGTCAGAAAAGATGATAGGGTATGTGGCATACCTTACTTCTATTGAAGGTTTCAAAGAATATTGGGATAATTTTGACGATAATCAAATTTATGAATATTTCTCTTATTTCTTATCTATTTATTTAAAGTCATGCAAATGTATCTCTAAAGCCAAGACATATTTTTTAGAAGAGTTTTCTGACAAAATAGAGAAATATCTTCAAGCTTTATAAGTCCAAATTCAGTCCCACAATTTGAAATTTCAAAATCAGTCCTTTGGGAACCTTTGCCATCTTGAACAAGAAGTGGTATTTCTACCCATTGATATTGAGAATGAGGAGTGTTTTGAGAGTGTATTTGATAACTCACAGCTGAAAATGTATAATGGCGAAGAGAACACAATTGGAATGCCCAACAAGAATAATCTAGTTGTTGAAATATTTGAGATCAAAAAACAAATCATAACTTTCATGATCCCATAGTCGTCTATATGGAGGAATGGTTCGTTACAAAATTTTGATTATGTTTTTGCTATGGAGATCAAGCCTAAAATTCATTTCCATTGCCCTTACTGATTCTAGTTTTGATTATGATTAAAAAAATTCAAGGAGCCCAGGTATTGGATCGGTTTTTTGATTGGTTATATTAGAGGTTTTATGTTGCTTGAAATCAAGCATTTGGTTCTTAGTTTTTAGGGTAGATTGGTATGTACATAAATAATTTCATTGGTTTGAGCACCTTTTTCAGTAGTGTGGTAGTTTCCAATAGTTTATTTCAGAAATTTGGTATTATTGTTCATATTTGAAAGTGTGGGAAGTCATCATTAGGATTTTAAGCTCGAAGTGAATATCCTATGGTTTCAGTGATCTGCTGCCATATGTAAGTTAAGTTCGTTTATTTTTAGTTTTTTTATATTGACTCCATTGCCCAATGGTATGATTAGGCTACTAATCTGCGGTTTTTGTTCTTGGCACCTCTCTAGGAGGTTTCCATCCCCATTGGAGCCAATATTATGGTCATAGATTTTTTTCGTCAAATATATTTTCCTTATCCATTGATTTTCAGTTTTGAGTAGTGGAGCCTATGACTACTGTTGTTGTCAGAGCCTCAAATTCATTGTCCGACATCGTTCAAATTATGAAAAAGTCTTAGTCAGTGGGAGTCATGAGTTCACACGTGTTTATACAGTTATTCAGAGTTAAATGGGGTAATGTTTCAGTCTTTTTTTATAAGAACCATCCAAAATGATTTTTTTTAGTCAAGGTTTTGTTGGTCATGAGGTCTAGTTATTAAAAATGTTCTATATTTTTATCCCCTATTCCTACCTTCCCCATGCTTCCCTATTTCATACCTTATGTCCTCATTTAGCTTTATACATACCCCCTTCATATAACATATCCCCTTCTTACACATTATTCACATATCATTTACCTACATTCCTTCCCACCACCCCCCCCCCCCACCCCTTCATTCTAAACCTATTCTCATAATACTACCACCATATTCCTATATTCACCACCATGATATATCCTCATGCCTAATTTCTCATACATGCATCATACCCCTAAATTATAATAATTACCCATACTCTCCACAATCATGGAAAATCAAGTGAGCGCTAAAGATAATCAATCAAATGACAGGTTGGTTGGTTAGAGTGTTAGAGGCTTGATGATTGTATTTACTATATGAATGAATAGCAGAAGGCCAAAACCAGTTTGAGCATGGATTCATGTGTATTATTTTGTTAGTATGTATTGTGCTTGTGTAATTTTGATTTATTTTATTTAATAAAATACATATTTTCATTCTTCATGTTTAGTTTGAATTATTTTATTAGAATTAAAAGGTTTGCTATGGTTTAACTTCTTGAGCATTATATGTGTTTTTCTTCCTTGATCGATCAAATTCATCCTTGATAGATGCTTGATATATATTTCCTTTTTTGTTTCATCCTTTCACTACAACGTCGTCCTTTTCAAAGATTACTAATAAGTCCTATTGTCTTTCCCCTGTGAGGATTGGCATCCATATCCCTTATTCACTCAGATTTAGCCCATTGATCCCGATTTTCCTTGTTCTCTACACTCACAACCATCAAATAAATTTTAAACACCCCTAAGTTTAATAACACATCTAAATCACATATCCTATCAGTATTTTATTGATATATGATCCAGTGAGAGAGCCCTCTCCAAGGTTAGGGGGATTGTACCTTAACCTACAAGTGGTTTGTGGTTACCTCTCTAGCGCTTTCTTCAATATAAAGGGTTTTACGAAGTGTTAAAAGATGGAAACATATGGAAGAGGTGTTAAAAGATGGAAACATATGGAAGAGGTGTCAAAAGATGCCTCAGAGTCTGAAAGAAATAAGCATAGCACTTAAGAAATAGGTGTGATGATTTGGTGTGGGATGACGTAGACAGTGTCAGAGTTGAATCACTCTGGCTATATGGTGATTGGCTCTTGGTTGTAGCGGGTGGACCCCATGGTACAAATCATACCTAAGATTTGATCCCATATGATATGGAATTATGCAAGAACACAAAATAATATAGATATAAACATACACATTGAGATGCAGTAGAAATAAATATTTATTTCATTAATATCAAAGAACTAAAAAATGCTTACATATAGAATGGAAATAAACTAGCTCAGGTGATGGCAGCTTATCTCTGAGAAGAAATGTGGTAGCTATATGCCTTTGAACTGTGTTACAATGAGGCTCAAGGGAATTTTTTTTATTTAAAAACAAAGGGAAACCCTAAAAAACCAAAACCTTAACCCTAGGATATGGAACACCAAGAGTTTATGGGCCATGTTGGCATTAGTTAGGAAACCAACTTCCTGGGGTCATAACTTGGTCATGTGATCTCCGTTTGGCACATATTATACATAATTATAAAGGTTTATTTGAGTAATAAATGATTTGTGACATTCCCATAACCATTAGAAGCATGTTGCAGAACTCAAAAAAAATTGTTTAGGGGGTTAAAACAACTACGAAAGTTTAAGACCCAAAAAACTGCTAAAATAATAAATGTTGCTATAATCAAGGAAACTGACAAAACCTAATGGAGGTATAGGTAAAATATGTAGGTGGACACCAATACACACCTATATCAATCCCCCCCACACCCCACCCCCCAAGCAAGAAATGGTCTCGATTGCATTCAGAGCCTCCATGAGATGAGGAAATTTGTGTTGAACTTGGTTTTTGATGAGCCAATTTCCCCAGTGAAGGAGTTGGCCTTATTTGACAACTCGATATAGATGGATCCTCTGCTAATGAGTTTTATTTATTTATGTATCCATTATCCTATCATTTTTAGTGCATTTGATACATCTTGGGTTGAGCTCTGTTAGTGTTAGTTGCTCCACAACGTCGGATGTGTCCAACAATGGGGGAAAATAGGGTCGCAGTCGGTCTGCATTGAATACTAGGTGAAGGCCAAGGAATGATGGGATGATAAGCTTGAAATCATTGTCCCCTATATCCATAATTATGTTTTAAGGCCCACATGAGAGCAGGCAAAGCTTATGGTGGGCCCCAGCGAGGCCCTCCTTCTACAAATGTTACCAAAATTTGTCGGCCACCTGGAACTTGTGTGGCACCCGTTGTTGGTCATTACATTGTTTGTACTTAACATTTTATTTTTTCAATATGTCATGGACCTATTGGTGGATGCATTGAATGTGCTAAATGGAGTTGTTAGCCCTACTAGCTTTGGGCTGTACATGAGCCGAATCTTCCTGAGTAGCTGCAAATGGTATGGAAACATCGATGGGATAGAGTGGTTGGAATCCCAATCCTACATGAAATTGATTTTGGCCAATTGAGCTATGGATAGTTCTGTTGTAGTTGCATTGAAAATCGGGGAGGATGTCATCCCATGTGTGTGGGTATTTCAAGTTGTACATGCGAAATATGTGCACGATCATCCTGTTGACGACCTTTGTTTGGCCATCAGTTTAAGGGTGGAAGGCATCCAACAATGACCAAAGGCTTTACCAAAATTCACTTAGGAACCCATTGTCCCAATCTGAGATAATGGACTCTAGGATCCCAAAGTGTACTCAGACTCATTCAAAGAAGATTTTGGTTTTGGATTCTACTGTGATAATCTTCTTACAGGTTGCTAGAAATGCCATCTTAGAGAATTTGTAGATGACCGTGAAAACATAGTCATTACCATGCTTGGTAGAAGGAATACCTGACATGTAATCCATGGAGATGGATTCCCATGGCTAGCTAGGAGTAGGCAGAGGAGTATACATGCCTTTATTCTTGATTGTAGGTTTTTAAATGGCACAGGAAGTGCAGGATATGATGTACTTACCAATATCTTGTCGAAGGTTTAGCCAATAAAAATACTTATGTAGAACTACCACTGTCTTATCTACCCTAAAATGTCCAATTAACCAACTATAGTGCACCTCCAAAATAATCTTGGCACACTCGCTTGAAGGAACACAGAGGTGTCTTAGGTGGCATAACAATTTTTCCTAAAGGTACAAATTTGAAAATTTCTTACCTTCTAGGAGCATCTAGTATGTGGTGTCCAATTATGGATCACTCTTTTAAATATGCGGCAATCCCAAAGTCTCGTGTCCACAAGAGTTGAGCACAATGGTCAGTGCCATAACTAGTGGTCGGTTGAGGACGTCTCCAACATTATTGGTGTTTCCGTTCTTGTACTTAATGTTCAAATGGAATTGTTGCAGGTATGTGGACCATTTCTGATGGCATTAATTTTTCAACTTTCCTAGTGTTTGTGTCAACTGTAAGGGTCGGTGGTCTATGTGGATGATTATTTCCTTCCCCATAATTTAATGCTTCCATTGTTGGAAATACTGCACAATGAAATACATCTCTTGTCATAGGTTATATACTTCTAGATTGTATCTGAAAGTGTCTCACTATGTTCTTCCATTGGATGCCCCTAATGGGTAAGGACTACACCAATGGCATAGTCGAAGGCATTTGTTTCAATTTCAAATTGTTGTTGCGGGTTTGGTAATGTGATCACTAGTGTAGAGCAAAGGTGATGCTTCAACTCGGCAAACGCCCTCTGTTAGGATTCATACCAAGAGAATTTTTCTTTCGCTCCGCCCTTGGTGACTTGACTCAAATGCCAAGTGATATGAGAGAATCCCAACATGAACCTATGATATAAATTAGCAAGACCCAGAAAGTTGTGGAGCTTTGTTAGAGTTGTTGGGGCTAGCTAATCCCAAATAACTTTTATCTTGGCTGTCTCCATATGCACACCCCGCTCATTAGTTATGTACCCCAAATATTGAACCTGGGTCATACCAAAAGTGAATTTCTCCAAATTGGCACACAATTTATGTTGTTGCAGGGTTTGGAGGACCTGTCGAATATGGTGTATGTGTTCTTCCCAAATTTAGTTGAATATCAGGATGTCGTCCAGGTACACTACCATGAACGAGTTGGTGAAGGGCCGCAATATGTCATCCATCATCCGCATGAAGGTTGTGGGGGAATGCGTCAACTCGAAAGCCATGACCAACCATTCAAAATGGCCATCCTTGGGTTCAAAGTAAGTCTTCCACAGATTGGAGGGTTCAATCGGTACTTGGTGATAATTGGACTTCAAGTCAATATTGCACAAATATTTATCCCCCTTGAGCTAGCTTAGAAGCTAATCAATTTTTGGTATTGGATACCTATTCCATACAGTAATCTTATTCAGGGCTCGATAATCAATACAGAGGCTCCAAGTTCTGTCCTTGTTTTTTACCAACACGATCATAATCCCAAAGGGTGATGAACTTAGCCTGATGTGCCATTTCTGCAAAAACTCCTGAATCTACCTCTTGATTTCATAATTCTCTGAAACAGAGCATTAGTAGATCATTCCATTGGGCAGTGATACACCCGGGGTAAGATCGATGGAGTTCTCGACCTAACAGTGTAGGGCTACCCCTATGGGTGAGGTGAAGATGTCCCTGTACTCCTCCACGACCTTGTCCATCTGTTGTTGTCGTGTGGAGGAGCTCTATCTGGTGGTTGTGGAGGTGGCCACAATATTCTTCTTGCCTCGAGGGTGAATCATATTTTTTATTTTGAAGAAATCATACTTATGGACCACTAGCTAATCATTCGAAATGAGATGGTTTTCTTTGATGATAAATTTCACATATAACAGCAAAATATAACAAAATGATTTTTCTTAATTAAATAATGATGATACATTTCTGCATTAACATGTAACAATAGCTGATTTAAACTGAATTATGATTTAACACTCTATTTTTGGAAAAATGTTAATAACTCCAAAACATCTCATAATCACCTCTACCGTACGATTTTGGCAACTTGCGCGACTCTCTACCACATGAAAATACCTTAAGAAAGTTATGTTGATACATTCAACTGAAATCTATGTTCACATCAATGGTTTCAGGATCGAAAGCCCCACTTATTTCTCCCTCGTCCATTCTGCTCTGGTGTGTCCATTGCCCTTACTGGTACCAGTACACACAGATCTGATCAGTTCCAATTTTAGCTCATGAGCATTGACTTCACCATTGCAGTGCCCCAACTTTCTCCACTGGGTATTGAACTCAAGGCCTGTTTATATCCATATGCAGCTCTAAAGAAGAAGGCCCAGATGGCTTCGCAGGGAAATGGGCAGTTTCCCCCATGCTGCAAGAATGGCTTGTCGTGCCAGCCAGACTGGCCCGCCTGTCCGCCATTAATGCTGCCATTTGCAGATCCCATTAATTCAACCCCATCCCAATCAACAACAAGCCCCGATTTCTCGATTCTGTTGATAGCAGTATTAGGCATGTTAGCCACTGCCTTTCTGGTCATAAGCTACTACGCCATTGTGGCCAAATGCAGCTTTTGCTCTAGTTGGGATAGCCATCAAAATCCCAATACACAGCTTCCCCTAACAGAGCCGAGGGATCTTAATGACGATGGGCTGGATGAATCAGTGATCCGATCAATTCCAGTCTACAGGTACACAGAGAAGGAGCGTTTTATTGAAGGGACTGAATGCGTGATCTGCTTTAATGAGTTTGAGGAAGAGGAACCCCTTCGGATCCTGCCCAAATGCAACCATGCATTTCATCTTATCTGCCTCGATTCATGGCTAGAATCCCACTCCAACTGCCCCCTCTGTCGGGCTAATATCATGGATCCTGGAGTTGAATATACCCACTTCATTGGCAACGAGATTTTGATAAGTTCCCCTGATCTGCAAAATAATATGAATGCAGAAATGGCTTACACTAACCAGTCTGGATCTGGAAACGAATCCACTACCCTCGATGTTGGCACAAGCATGAGTATCAATATTAGGGAGCAGAAGGATAATGAGATAGACAAAACTCCAACTCCAGTGCCCAAAAGCTTAAAACACAACAGAACAGTCAGTGATTTTGCAGGCAATATGCAGATATCAGAAGTTTATCAGAAAAAACAGTTGTGTGAAGAGCCATTGCAGGAAATGAGGAGATCATTCTCAATGGACTCATCTTCGCATAGATATTGCATAGATCTCCATGAACATGATGAAGTGATGTACAGTACTAGTGCTGGTTCAAGCAATATGATAAAGAGGTCCTTGTTCTTTGGGAACAACAGAGGTAGATCATATGCCATTCTTCCTCTATGATCATAACAGTTGCCTAATCCATTAGTATTGATGTGAGATGCTTTGACTGATGTCACAGGACCGTTTCAATTGGCTATGGGAAATTTTCTTTGAAGAACACTGATGGTTATTTGTGAGTGGTAAGGTTTTTTTTTTTTTTTTTAAATTCCAGAGGAATTTTTGGGTAAAACCTTCGGCCTTGTTATTTTCTCTATGAACCAGATCACAAATGGAGTTTGAACCTTAGATCTGAGAAATTTCACAATACACCAATTAAACTGTCCCAGATTTGTAAAATTGTTTTGCATAATTTTTTGTTTTTTCTTTTCTCAATAGGATAACAGATCCTAACAGATGGGTTTGAGAAGTTTTGTTTTATATTCATGTATCATCCAGGTTGGTTTTCTTATATATTCTTGCATCATCTATCCTTCAAATCTGTACACAAAATCCATAAGTTCAATATAGTTTCTTGGTAGTTGTCGTTTCTTGTCTTATTTGCAATTAATTATAACAAGTATTTCTTACAGATTTTTGACCTAATTTATCTGACAAATATTGGATTTGACTGACCGTGATTTATCGACGCATTTCACCAATTTATTTGAGACTACCATTGAAATAGTATAGGTGAGGTGTGACCGATTCAATATTGACACATACAATGGTGCATATGAGTAACACTGCATAAATTTCAGTAATTATATATATTATTTGTATTATGTAATATTTTGGGAAATAGGTTTTAGGTCAGTAGTTTGAGGGTTTTTAATAAAATTTGGGACACAATTATTTTAATATAATATTTTTTTTTTTTATTTTGATTTAATTTCAATGTACATATTTACTTTTTTTATAATAAAATTTGAGACAATTTTATCTCATATGTAATTTTATTAAAATATTTAATTTTTATTTTATTTATATATAAAATAATAAATAAATATTACCACCATAATCATTTTAAAAGTTTATTGGAGATTTGTGAGAGTTTGCCTTATATAAAGTTTTTCTCAAAAGCAACACACTATATGTTTCAAATGTGTATATAAAATATATAAATTTAATATATTTATTTATTTGATCTCAAAGCAAACATGTATAAAATTTGTTAGTTTTTCTCAACAACTATTTACTACATGACAAAACTTTTAAGTTTAACTTATGAACACACTACTTGTTTACTAAAGGTTTAGCTAAAAAAGAACACTTACACATTCAAAATTGTCACACAATCATTATGTATAAATATGTATATAAAAAAATAAAGATGAATGCATGTTTATTTATTTATTTGTATATACTTAATTATGTATATGTGTAAAGAGCAGTTAAATCCAAATTGAAAAATGCATCATAAATATAATCAAAACAAAATGAATACAATATTATGTAGTTTTTTTTTTTAAACATAAAATATAAGATGCAAAGAAACATTGACTTAAATTATAATAGACATTAATATGAAGGGTTGTTATCTGGTTTTCTTTTTTGTTTCTCTTTCTTTCTAGGAATATAACTCCTTCCTTACCTTGGGTCTCAATATTTAACATTTTACTATTTGGTCATGACACTCATATGTGACTCATGATTTCGTCAAGACACTTGTATTATGAATCATGATTTGGTCATGACACTCGTATTATGAATCACGATGGTACATATGCTTGGTGCATTGAGTGCATGCATGCTTGTATGATACAATCAATTGCATGATTGAATGTCATGGAAATAAATAGCTTCTAATAATTTTGAGGAATTGTTGAGTACCAAAATGAGAGACATGAATCCCTCATCCTACAAAGCAAAGTGGACATTAATTAGTCATGAATTTAGAGATATGTATCTTTCAGTTCTGACCCTTTGGTTGTTGGAATAAATGTGGGAATGCATTATGGAATGCTTGGAATGATTGTGATGCAAACACATAATGCAGTGGTAGGTTTATTTCAATTTATTTTTAAATCAATTGAAAGTGATTGAATTATTGTGTGTATATTAATTTTGAGACCACTTCAAGAGATGCTATAAATATTGCAATGAAAATATTTTATGTATGAACATTTACCACTCTTGTTGATTGAAAGTAAATATTGTAGTTGAAATGGCCTTGATTAAGATTTTTTGAAGGTTGAGTAATACCATATGAAAGATTCAAACATCATGAGAAGAATCTTTTATTTATGAGATTTGATTCCTATATGAAGCGAGTTTTGAAAATAAAATAAAAAGGAAGAATATTTTATTTAAATTATTATGATTAATCTCATGGAAATTGTATGCATGTGATACAAGTGAGATGATGAACTATCTTGGAAGTATACATGATGGTTTTGATGTTGAAAATCCTAGGGACAAGGTCGTTGTGGTAACATTGGAACCCTATGACATACATTGATCACCATGAGTTATGTTATGACAAATGTGTTGTGATATTTAGAGCAATCCCGAGGGATGCCTTGATTGTAAGACTCCATAAGTCTCGAGACTCTTCTTGTGTGAGGAAGCCTTACCAAGGAATGAATCACCTGAGGGATTGGGAAGGCAGAGAAGGGGATGCCTAGACTTGGAAGGTGTGTGAATACAAGGAAGGGGAGACTTGAATGAATTGGTTTTGAAAGATTCATGTACATACTCATCGAGATCATGAATACATTTGGGTGTGTCTAAGAAAATAATGAGCCAAACTTGTTCCATGCAGAAGCCTTATGAAGCAACGAATAAGCATGCATAAAAGTGTTGGAATGTCATGAGGTTTAGAGGTAACTAGACCATGAAAAATGAATGGCATTTCTCGAAGTGGAAACTAAGGACATGGAAATTGTTGCTATTATGAAAGTGGCATATCCCTTCTTCTACATAATGGTTCTACAAATAGAGAACACTGAGGATGGTGTTCCTTAAAAGGGGGAGGTGATGTTGAATTTTGTAACTATGGCCAGTATGCATAATGCATAGTTTGATCCTTCATGTATTTGTAGGCATGTTCTTCATGCTAGATTCAAGAAGGAAAATATTAAATGACATGTTCTTCATGTCAGTTGTAAAAGAGAAGAATTTGAATTTTTGAATTTGAATATTTTGGCTCCTAAAATGTCCAGTCGGCCTAGCTTCATTGTGGCACTTATCCACCCAACAAGGGTTGTATAAATAAGTGTGACTTGATCTCCTCCAAGGGAATTTCACATCATCTCATCAAGACTTGATATATTTTGTGATGGGGACAAAAAAAAGGTTGAATACATCTCTATTTTTGGAGGAAAATATATGTTTGAAGGAAAAATATATCTCTGAGTTAAAGGATGGATCTATCTCTGTGATTGGCAGTCTGTTGGAGGATTACATTTATGACGATCTATCCCTGTGATTGAAATTCTGTTGAAGGAACGAATTCTTACTCTGTGGAAGAGCCAAATTTCGAGGTAGGAAAAAGACCTTATTCTAAGTAGACTATTCAGACATAGGCTTTGTGGGCAGATGACTTGACTAGGAGGCTATTGGACTAGGTTTGACCAAGTTTCTTTGATGGTTAGTTTGACCTTGTGTGTAACTAGGATGTCTAGTAGGTGTATCTCTATTGAAAATAAAGAATTTCTCTAATGAAAAGGTTGTTGGGTTTTTCCCCATGTGAGTTTTTCCAAGGTAAACTCTTGTGTTCTTGTGTGGCTGTCTCTTTTTGATCCTATAGCATTTTGTTTTTACTATTGAAGTTCTATGTGTAAATTTTGTTTTATAATGAATAAATATAAGAAAAATATCAATCTAAGAGAAATCATACAAAAAAATTATCATATTAGAGGACTCCTGAAAAATCAACATGGTATCAGAGCTTGGGTGAAAGAGCAGCCCCGATTTAAGGAGAAAAAAACCCTAATCCGAGCCACAAGAAGAACTAATCCAAATCTTTGTAAAAGGGTCAAAGATCAAAGTTTCATTTTGGTTATTATTGGAAGAGAACCATAACTCATTCATGCATTTGCAAGAAGGCCAAAATTCTAAAATTATGTTAAAGAATTTCTGACCTTAGATTAAGTCTCTATCTAAGCCTCAGTTCGAGCCTCAAAGCTTGTTACAAGGGTTGAAAAACCTCAGGAGAAGCCTCAGTGGTCTGAAAAATCTTAGATGTATGATGCAAATATCTCAGGGCCTAATTCAAGAAATTGAGGCTCCTTTAACTAGGTCACAGATCTACGAAATTGAATTTTAATAATTTTTATTGTTTAAATTTTTTTTGTATTGAGATTTTTTTTTGAGTAATTTTTATTGTTTGAATTGAGTTTTTAATGATGGTGATGATGGTTAACGTTCATTGAGACCAATCTTTAGTTTATTGGATCTAAAGAAAAGAATTATTTAATTTGATTTAAGATTTTATTCTTATGCTCAAAAACCTTGGAGAGAAGCCTCCCGAGCTCACTATAATTTTGACATCTTAAAAGGCTAGGAAGGTCAGTATTGTAACAAAGATTATGAAATTGAGCTCTAATGTGGTTGTATGCGGGGCACTCTAAGAGGAAGTGATTTTCATCCTCGATGTTCATATTCTCACATAGATGGCAGATCCTTTCCATCCATGGTGTTTTAGGAACTGTCCAACGACTTGTTTCACTATGGAGCTCATGAGAGTTCGTTCTAATCTTGGCTATATTAATTTTCTTCTTTGAGCTAGTTAAAACAGAGAGATAATTTTGATCTTCTAGGGTGGGGTTGATGACCTCCTTATAATATCTTAATTTTCTTTTAGCTACTAGATCTTTCTCACACCACATTTTTTCTTTGAACTTAGAAGTAACAATTTTTTTAATGTTATTAATGTTTTGCAATGCAACATTCTCGTCGATCTCCCAATGGTTTAACCAAGCCCTGGTGTCTTTATACCAACCTCGTTTAAGCCTTAGGTGGTTTTGGCTGGAATTTAAAGCTAGCTTAGGAATTCTATGGTCTCCTATGCTATTGAGCTTGTGCTTGTACAACAAAAGCCTAGTCATAGCTAGGCTCTCAATAGGGGAAAGACCCACTTCTATAAGGAGAATAGGATAGGGTGTATTTCTTTTAATTTTAAGGTTATACGTTATAAAATGCTTCTGGATTTGCTCAATCTTTCTCCAGGATTCTCTAGAGATGCTGCAACCCCAAACCTCACATCCATAGAAGATAATAGGAGTGACTAAAGTTTCAAAGAGGAACTTCTTTCTATCCCACATTACGAGGTTTGTCGTTTTACAATTATTTTCAAGACCAAAATAAGCTTTCAACCCCCCATTAATCCTTTTATGAATGCTATAGTTCTAGTTGAGCTTGTGATGAATATCAATTCCTAGGTACTTGTAAGAAGACACTTCCTCCAAGTTACTATTGTCATACATAAAATTAGCATAAGTGTCCTTCTTGGATTTGATAATCATAACTTTTGTTTTGTCAATGTTAATAGACATACCCATGGTAGAGCAGAAATCCTTAAGAAGTCTAAGTTGCTTATCAAGATCAGATGGGCACCTTACGAGAAGAACAATATCGTCAGCATAGAGAAGAAGGATGATGACTATCCCAGCTAAGATCGTGCCAGCACATCCTGCTTCCTCTAAACAACCTTCTAGCTTGTCGATGTAAATGCCAAATAGGGTAGGGGAGAGGGGGCAACCTTGTTTAACTCCGATATTACACTTAATATCTTTCGACCACCCCTCATTGCTCTTTAACTTGGCAATTACATTCTCATATAACCTTATAGCGGCCGCTCTTAGTTCAAAAGGAACATTTAGCTCTTCTAATCTATTCCATAGGTTGTTTCTAGGAACCATATCGAAAGCCTTTCTAAAGTCCACAAAGCAACATAAGAGATTGGATTTATCATTGCGGCATTCCTCCACAATGATCCTAAGCGTAACGAGGTGGTCCGTTGTTGAGTGTTGCCTTCTAAAACCCGCTTGGCCTTTAGCCCGCTTACCTTCACTTTCAAGCCAAATGCTCAACTTCTTTTCCAAAATAATACCATATAACTTGGCTAAGAGAGGGCTGATCATAATTGTCCGATAATTAGAGGGGTTATTTGTATCCCCACTTTTAAAAATAGGGATAATGAGGCTCTGAATCCAAGGTTTAGGGAACCCTTGCTTGACCGCTTGGTTGAAAATCTTGTGGATGTGGGGGATGAGGACAAGACCTCCAATTTTTAAGATTTCCGCCTGGTAACCTTCAATGTCTTTAGCTTTCCCATTTGCCAAGCGTTTAACCCCAAAATCAATGTCTTCCAATGAGAAAACTTCTTTCGTTGTGAGCAGGGTTTCAAAATCCCCGGCATTTGGAGATTCATAAAGCTTTTTAAGATATGAATTCCAGTCGTGTAAAGCAATTTTATTATTATCTTTAGTTTTCCTAGTTAGAATCTGCCTCCAGAATTTCTTAGGAGCCACCTTAGAGAGGTGTAAGAGATTCTCTTGTCTTTTACGAATATATTGCCTTTTTTTCCTTTTAGTTAGGGCTTTGTAGATTTTTATCTTGTCAATTTTGAGAGATTCATCAACAACTTCCTTAATTGCTCTCCTTGCACTTTTACAATCTTTGTCATACAATCTTTATATATATTTAATCTTACCATTTTTAAATTAAGAAATTCAAAATTCACATTTCTATTTGTGATATAGTTCATGGATAAAAGAACGAACTGCAAGGCCAGAGAATTTCCCATAGCCAATTGAAACGGTCCTGATGACAGTCCGAGCATCTCACATCTATACTAATGGATTAGGCAACTGTTATGATCATAGAGGAAGAATGGCATATGATCTACCTCTGTTGTTCCCAAAGAACAAGGACTTCTTTATCCATATTGCTTGAACCAGCACTAGTACTGTACATCACTTCATCATGTTCATGGAGATCTATGCAATATCTATGCGATGATGAATCCATTGAGAATGATCTCCTCATTTCCTGCATTGGCTCTTCACACAACTGTTTTTTCTGATAAACTTCTGATATCTGCATATTGCCTGCAAAATCACTTACTGTTCTGTTGTGTTTTAAGCTTTTGGGCACTGGAGTTGGAGTTTTGTCTATCTCATTATCCTTCTGCTCCCTAATATTGATACTCATGCTTGTGCCAACATCGAGGGTAGTGGATTCGTTTCCAGATCCAGACTGGTTTTGAGTAATAGCCATTTTCTGCATTCATATTATTTTGCAGATCAGGGGAACTTATCAAAATCTCGTTGCCTCTGAATTAGGTATATTCAACTACAGGATCCATGATATTAGCCCGACAGAGTGAGCAGTTAGAGTGATATTCTAGCCATGAATCGAGGCAGATAAGATGAAATGCATGGTTGCATTTGGGCAGGATCCGAAGGGGTTCCTCTTCCTCAAACTTCCCTTCAAGCAGATCACGCATTCAGTCCCTTCAATAAAACGCTCCCTCTCTGTGTACCTGTAGACTGGAATTGATCGGATCACTGATTCATCCAGCCCATCGTCATTAAGATCCCTCGGCTCTGTTAGGGGAAGCTGTGTATTGGGATTTTGATGGCTATCCCAACTAGAGCAAAAGCTGCATTTGGCCACAATGGCGTAGTAGCTTATGACCAGAAAGGCAGTGGCTAACATGCCTAATACTGCTATCAACAGAATCGAGAAATCGGGGCTTGTTGTTGATTGGGATGGGGTTGAATTAATGGGATCTGCAAATGGCAGCATTAATGGCGGACAGGCGGGCCAGTCTGGCTGGCACGACAAGCCATTCTTGCAGCATGGGGGAAACTGCCCATTTCCCTGCGAAGCCATCTGGGCCTTCTTCTTTAGAGCTGCATATGGATATAAACAGGCCTTGAGTTCAATACCCAGTGGAGAAAGTTGGGGCACTGCAATGGTGAAGTCAATGCTCATGAGCTAAAATTGGAACTGATCAGATCTGTGTGTACTGGTACCAGTAAGGGCAATGGACACACCAGAGCAGAATGGACGAGGGAGAAATAAGTGGGGCTTTCGATCCTGAAACCATTGATGTGAACATAGATTTCAGTTGAATGTATCAACATAACTTTCTTAAGGTATTTTCATGTGGTAGAGAGTCGCGCAAGTTGCCAAAATCGTACGGTAGAGGTGATTATGAGATGTTTTGGAGTTATTAACATTTTTCCAAAAATAGAGTGTTAAATCATAATTCAGTTTAAATCAGCTATTGTTACATGTTAATGCAGAAATGTATCATCATTATTTAATTAAGAAAAATCATTTTGTTATATTTTGCTGTTATATGTGAAATTTATCATCAAAGAAAACCATGTAGAAATTTATCATCAAAGAAAACCATCTCATTTCAAATGATTAGCTAGTGGTCCA
>JAXQQM020089121.1:0-22233 GCA_034641835.2 Pinus albicaulis | reverse complement strand
TCTAAGTGAAAATTAATAAGTATATCACATATATAAATTAAGTAAATTGATATCATGGTTGTGTGAGGTAAATTTTATGCAAGTAAAAAAATAATTAAAAATTAATAAATTCTTCGAATGTATAGAAGAAAATTATATATATATATACATATTGCATGTTTTTTTTTGGGTAAATTTATTTTTAATGATAGAGATTTGATCCCTTGACCCCTTGATGCTCAAAAATAAGTTTGCATATTAAGATGTTTGATCTCTCTGGACGGTTGCTAGATATGGAGTTAAATGGATCTAGGCTAGTAATAAGCATCAAAGCACTTACTTCATAATACATGTAACTTTGATAAAGTTAAAAAACTCATAAATATAACTGAATTATATACTTATTTTATATTATTATCATTATTTTTTATTAATTACTAAAAAAATGATATATAAGTTAATATATATACATTTGAAAAAAATGAAACAAGATTCTTATCTGTGAAGATTTAGCTCCACTTTGTTATGAAAATTCTTAATTTGTAAATAGACTATGTTACAATACTATGGATCAATACCATGACTTATCAATATCACATACCCAAAAGACAATAACTCATTTCATATGACATTTGTTCACATGACATAATGACATAATTAAAAGAGAAAAAATGACATAATTACTTTAGAGATAAATCTCAACCTTTAATTTGTGTACACTACTATAAATATTCAAAAATATTTCCAAAAATTTAAATCCCTATCATCCACCTAATAACTATTAATATTAAGTTAAAATTTTAAAAGCCTTATTCCAAAATAAAACATATCTATCCACATAATTATAAACATAATAAATTAACTAATTATAAAATTTAAAATTTAAATAAATAATATTGACACATATAATCCCAACCATTTCTACAACTTCTCACATATAACAACTTAAACTTATTATAAACTTACAAACTTACTCTTGAATAAACATATTAAAAACATGTACATTAAGCGAACAACTTAAACAACTACCAATTATTAATAAATATTAACTTTTCTCAATTTATAGAAATAAATATCAATAACCTATTAAAAAAATGCATACGGATATATATAAAAAATTATATTATATACATTGCATTAAGAGCATGGTTACAAATAAAAATGAATATATATTAAAAATATTATTATATATATTTATTTAAAACATGGTTACACATAAATTTTTATGTATATGCTAAGAACATGGTTATAAATAAAAAAGTTATGTATGTTCAAATAAGTTTTGGATTTACAAATGTTATTATTAAAAATTATTAATTTATTGGTAATTTATTTCAACAATAGATATTTACATAAATTTGTTATCATTTTTTTTCTTAAATTAAAAAGCATATATTACTTTAAAAAGCTAGATTGTGTTGTTGAAATGAGTGGCTAGAGGGAGGAAAGCATCTTGATCTATGCCACCAAAAAGCCACTACAACTAGACCAAAAAAACCAGACTTACTCTTCTCGCTTTCCAGATAAACAACAAAGATATATTTACATGGAAAAAACACATGAAATTCCCAAGGCAAGGTCGAGAGCCCCATATTTAGACAACACCTCACCACCACAAAAAGAACTAGGGAATAATATTCAAACACCAATCCAAGGGTTTCCACGATATACAAAAAATAGACACTGAAGATATGCACCAAGAGACAACCTCCCTTGTCCACAACTTTGTACCAGTCATCGCACTCTATCCATGAAAAGAATTATGAAACCTGTAACCATGGAATTTCTAAGTTGTTGTTATCTATGAATGATGGAACTACCACAAATTTTACATAGCCAACTAGGAAGAGGTATCCCACCACATTTTCCCCCTACTAATGATTCTCTTAGGAGGATATGTTGGCTAAACCCAAAGAACTAGAGCTTGGGGGGCTTAATTATTCCCCTCCCTCACACAAGGGATGTGGCTTTCCAGATGCATCAAGCAGGTGGCTATATTGTCCACATAGAACCTCAGGTTCCTTAGCATACTTTTCACGTCTTCAATGGAGGTGAAAATTTGGTATTAGAATCCTAAATTCAGGTACTTATTGCACCTTCCACTCATATTATCAGGGTCAAGAACCCAATTATATGAGAGAGAATGTCTCTCCTCCCTAGCTTTAATTTTTAGCTCACAAATATCTAATCATGTCTTTGGAGGAATGGCGTTGAAATAAGCCACAACTCAGTTGTAGTTGCACAAATTTGAACCTTGTTGCCCTAAATAAACTCTAGATACTCCTCCCCTCCTTCTCCCTCTCTACCTCGGTGACATTGTAGGACCACAGGAGGGTTACTCCACCTCTTTAAAAGGATTTCATCTACCTACAAAGGGACAAAGCCATTGACTCGACTCTACCCTAGAAAGACCCTAGAACCACCAAAGAATGTCATCGTAGAAACACCACCCAAAAGTATAGACCTTGACACAGTCTCACCAACAAAAGAGATGGGAAAATCCATGTTAATCAGAGAGTTAGACCCCTTAAATATTGAGCGCACCAGATGTAACCCTAGTATCCAAATGCTACAATACTCAATAAACCAGGGAGAAATAACCAGACACCACTTGTAACACACAACAAACCTTGTTCCCTAGAATTCACTGAACACTCTTGGACTCAAAAAACTTGCTTCGATTTTACCAAGTGAACACTGTAACAACCCACCCCACATTTACATGCTTTCACAAGATCTCTATGGTAAACATGAGCTGAGAGTTACTATTACATGAGCCAGCATCCAAGTTTTAGTTATGGAAGTAGGCTCTACAAACCAGAAACATATTGTAACCTCCCAGGAGCACCACATCACCCAAATATCAGACAACATCTATTGATGACCTTGCCTTGGGTTGGAAATATCTTTTTTCCTAACCCTACATCCCATCCATAGGCATGCCAAGCTATGCATGCAGTTGGAAAGCTCTGGTCAAACACACAGTCCTTTCTCCATGTAGTTGCAGCTGAAATATCTCAGTTCAGAGGGTGCGACTAGCAACCCAGTTCCATATTTTTTACGGCTAGATATAGGTCATTTACCCAGAATAATATAGAAATTTTTAGAATTCAATCTAAGATGATAATAAGTTAGTAAGACGAATACTAAGGCAATATCTTGCTAATAATTTTCCAAACATATGCTAATAATTTCATTAAACGCATGGTAAAAATAGTATCTATAGGTTATGAATGCATATTTGTTCACTGTCTTCTAAACTTCATTAGAGAACCATCAATAAGACTCAATGCCCTCTCAAACTACCTGCAACAACACTTTTTAGTCCATGCATTCATATACCATTAAATAACTTATCAAATCATAAACAAGATCCATAAGAAGAGAATATTATACAACATTAATGTATCATGCCTATGAAAAACATTTAAACAGTATAAATCCATGAAAAAATAGTAATAAAATCAACACAATAACCCATACAATTTCCCCTTGATATCAATAAGAAATAACACAAATAACATATGCATAAAGCCAACCACCCAGGGACGGGAAGATCGGCCGCTTGAGTCTTGGCCGGTGAATTCAAGACGGAAGATCGCCGCGCTAGCCCGTGCTGTGACCTAGCCGCCGTCGTCTCTGCTGCGCTTCTGGCTCGGCCTCCCTCGGCCGGCCCCCCTGCGAGGGCCTCGTATTTCTCCAGGCACATCCCGGTGCTTTTGGTGTGGCCTCTCGCGCTCTGGAGGCGTGGCTCTCTCCGCCCTCAGCGTTTTGGTGATCGCCTTGTTTGCTCGTGACTTGTGGAGGCGTCTGCATATCGGTGAAGTTCTGATGTGGTGAGGGTTGGTTTGCGGGTTTCTTCACTATGGATCCGCCTCCTCCGCCCCCTCCTCCGATGCCGATGCTTTCCTTAAACTATTGGAGACCCTGCCGAAGAAGAAAGTCTCTGAGTCTGCAAAATTTGTGAAACGAGTGGAGGATATTCCTGAGATATCTCTCCCCCCCGAAGGCCCGATCAAGGTTGCTCTTTCCTTGGCTGAGAGGGCCTTGGTTGGCCAGTTCACTGGCCTCTGGCCCTCCCCCAAGATGACGGAAAGTTGGGTCGCACGTAACTGGGCTCCCCTGATCAAAAACAGAGTCACCTCGTACTTCCTTGGAAAGGGCTTCTTTCTATTTGAATTCTCGGACAAAGATGACAAGGATCTAATATTCCGGAATGGCCCCTACTTCATGGGTCCTCAGGGGCTGTACCTGAACAAATGGACGCCCGATTTTGATCCTGCTGTTGACGTGCCCACGGCTGTTCCAGTGTGGGTTAGGCTCCCCAACCTGCCTATGCATTGCTGGAATGGGGAATCGTTAAAACACATTGGAAACACCTTAGGCAAGTACATTGATCGAGCAAGTAACAAAGATCAATACGATTGTGCGAGAATCTGTGTAGAAGTCGATTTGGAAATAGGTTTGCCGGAGGCTGTGAAGATCAGGGTTGGTAGCTGGACTCATCTACAAAAGCTGGACTATGAGCAACTACCATTCAAGTGTCGGAAATGCCATGTTTATGGCCACTTTGCCCGAAGCTGCCCAAAAAATCGTGAAGCGGAGAAAGGAAAGGATGAAGGATGGACTCAGGTCAAAAGAAATAAAACTGCTCATCGAGGCCCTCGTGCCGAAATCCCTAATGGCAAGGGCTCTCAGGCCGCCCCTCGTATCCAGACTCCAAACATGGAAGAACAAGGTAACAGTTTTGTGCATTTGAATACTGTCATAGAAGGCTCCCAAGAACCGGAGAAGCAGAAGGAAGACTCGATTCCCACAGAGCCCCCCTCGGGATCAAAGCTTGGGGACAACATTGAAGACGGATCTAAAGAAGTCTTCATAGAAGAAACAGAGGATGGGCACGACTCTGATGACACAGAAGAAGAAGGCGAAATAGAGATCTCCCAAACTTCAGCCAGAAGATCGTTAAGAGGCCGGAAAACAGCTCGGGAAAAAAGAGAGCAAGAGACATACAAGGATAAACTTCAAGGAAGTCAACCTACCCTCGAGAAACTCCTGGCTAACACTCCGAAGAAGAACAGAAATCAGCCTCAGAGCTCTAGAGGAGCTCAACACACAAAAAGCAAGTAATGAAGATCGTCTCCTGGAATTGTAGGGGGTTGGGAAGCAGATCAAAAGAAGATGCATTAAGAATTTTGAAACGAACTGAATCTCCAGATCTACTCCTCATCCAGGAGACTAAAATGGAGGATACTTCCTTCCTCCAGATTGGCAAAATACTGTGGAAGAATAGCGTAGGTCAAGCAGTCTCAGCTCGCGGTGCTTCAGGCGGGCTGGGCACAATCTGGGATGCCTCTAAATTCACAAGGATCCAGGAAGCTAGCAGCATGCATTGGACGTACACTAAGCTCCGTCACATAGAATCCGAGCTGATTCTTTCCCTTCTTAACGTGTATGCTCCTGTCAGCGCAGGGGAGAAAAAAATTTGCTGGGATACTATTAGAAGACTGTCTGAGTCCGAAGTGCTGGAGAATATCATAATTGCAGGTGATCTCAATCTGACTTTATCCTCGTCAGATAAACGTGGTGGAAGTATTGTTCGAGATCCTGCGCGAGAATGGGTTGAAGAGTTGATTTACGATTGGGATCTGATAGATGTAAAGCCTCTGTCCGGAAAGTACACTTGGACAAACAAAAGAATCGGCCCAGGTCATATTGCTGCAAGGTTAGACAGATTCTTGGTTCAAAGTTCTTTTTTACTTCATGGATTTGAGACTAAAATGCAAATCATTCCTTTTAGTATTTCTGATCATCGCCCTATCAAACTTGAGATGGTGGCGCCCTTGAATTATGGCCCCATTCCATTTAAATTCAGTTCTCAATGGCTCAAGGAGCAATCTTTCATGCCTCTGATTAAAGAGTGCTGGAAGACCCCTGTCATTGGCTCTCCCTTTTTTGTTTGGGAGGAGAAGCTAAGGAGAGTCAAAACTGCGTTAAAAGCCTGGGCTAGATCCTTACCCAACCCGGCTGTGGAAAGGAAAGCGATCCAGGAAAGGCTAGAGAAGCATCAACTGGAATCAGAAAATGTTGAGATCACTAAGGTGAGGCTTGATGAAGAGGCCTCACTCCAGCAATCGCTTCTTAAAGCTAGCCTGGCAGAGGAAGATTACTGGAGATTGAAATCCCGCAGTCTCTGGCTCAAGGCGGGAGATAGGAATACTTCATTCTTTCATAAGCAAGCTCAGGCCCGAATCTGCCGCAACTCCATCTCTGAAATAACGGTTGAGACCATCACGCATCGTGACATCCATAGTATCAAAACCGCGGCTTTCACTCATTTCAACAATCTCTATAAAGAAGTGGAGGTGTTGGAACAGGACTCTACTCTTGTGAACGAGGTCCCCTCACTGATATCCGACACACAGAATCATTTCCTGGAAGCTGAGATTACCAACAACGAAGTAAAGAGAGCCCTCTTTGCTATGGAACCAGATAAGGCCCCGGGGCCCGATGGGTTTACCGCCAGCTTCCTGCAATCCTGCTGGTCAATTGTGGAGAAGGATCTATGTAGAATGATTCGGAAATCCCAAGAGTGCCAGAAAATTGGGGGAAGCACCAATTCATCCTTTTTGGCTCTTATTCCCAAGGAGAAAGGGGCAAACTCCTTCAGCAGATTCCGACCCATTTCTCTTTGCAACATCGGATATAAGCTGATCACGAAAGTTATTGCCAACAGACTTAAAACCATCCTTCCTGGTATCATCCCTGAGAATCAAGGAGGCTTTATTCAAGGAAGACATCTTGTGGACAACTTCATCTTGGTCCAAGAGGCAATCCACTCTAGTGTGGTCCGCAAAGAGAAAGGTATGGCTGTCAAGCTAGATCTGGAGAGTGCCTTCAACAGAGTGAGACACAGATTTTTGCTGACTGTTCTGAAAAAATTTGGGTTTGGATCTAAATTCATTAAGTGGATCAAGGCCTGTATCAGCGAGCCTTGGATTGCCCCTCTGGTGAATGGCAGGGCTACAGACTTTTTCAAAGCTTCCCGTGGGTTGAGACAAGGGTGTCCCTTATCCCCTTTGCTCTTTGTTCTTCAATCCTCTGTGCTCAGCTTCCTCTTGAATAAAAAATTACAGGATCAAGACCTCATGGGCCTGAGCATAGCTAGAGGAGTCAAGAGCATTAACCACGCTCTGTTCGCTGACGATTCCCTTTTGCTGGGTGCTGCTTCAGTGCCTTCAGCTAAAGGTTTCAAGGAGGTGATTGATGATTATTGCCATGAATCTGGAAGCAGTCTCAACAAAGGTAAATGTCAAATCTATTGCTGGCACACCCCTGTAGCTACTCTTCAAGCCATATCCAGCTGTTTTGGCTTCGCTGCCTCCTCTACCTGGTCTTCCTTCAAGTACCTGGGTCTTCCAGTGTTCCAAAAAAATGCTGCTAACAAAGATTGGTTACCTCTGCTGGATAAGTTTAAAGCCAAGATCCTATCATGGGGCCTCATTTGGCTAAATCTGGCTGGGAAATCGGTGCTTATAAATGCTGTTCTAAACAGCCTCCCCACCTTTCAATTTGCTGTGTTGCTGGCCCCTGCTGGCATCATAAAGAAAATGGAGGATTTTACAAGAAAATTCTTTTGGAAAGGTGGGAAAGACAATGCTAAGAAAATACCTTTGATAAGCTGGACCAAAATCTCCATGCCCAGACTGGAAGGAGGTCTGAATTTCAAGAATCTCAGCCTTCAAAATCTTGCGTTGGGAGCAAAGCTAATCTGGAGGATCATCGCACCTAATCCGGGGTGGGCTCAGTGTGCTTTGTGGAAGAAATATTTTCATGGTAAGAGGAAAAGATGCTTGGACCAGCCTGTTGTCAAGCCCAGCTCGTCAATTCAAAAGCTCTGTGCAAAAGCCTCCTCCCTAATCTGTCAATATGCCCACTGGATTCCGGGCAATGGCAAGCAAATTCGAATCTGGGAGGATAGGATTATGGGATGTGAGCCTCTGGAGAATGACAGATCACTGCACTCGTTGAAAGATTGGATGCATAGCGCTGGCCATTTCACTCTGTGGGATATCTCAACCTGGGATAATGGAGATTGGCACAGCTGGATCAACTTCGTGGTGCCCCCGAACCTCATTAGTGAGCTTGACTCTCTCCTAGACTTTTTAAATGGGAAGGCCCCATTGCACTGCAGAAAAGTCGATGTTCGAGGCTGGGGTCCGTCCCCAGGGCAATACTCGGTCTCCCAGGGCTACAGACAGCTCTCTGCAATCCCCCATGTCCCTCCAGATCCGTCTCCCTGGAGAGGATTATGGAGGCATCCTTCGCTGCCTAAAATAGATTTTTTTTGCTGGCTTCTATGCCACCAGCGGATTCTAACGGAGGACAGATTAATGAAAAGAGGACACTACGGTCCATCCCGGTGCTCGATGTGTGGTGAATGTGCTGAAATGGCTGCGCATTTGATGCTTCATTGCAAGTTCGTGACAGATCTTTGGGTTGAGGCTTTAGGTCCCTGGGATCTGGACTTCGCCCTTCCGCATAGCATACAGGATTTATTTTCTAATTGGCTGCGCTCCTTCCCTGGAGGCCCCCCACAGAACACGCATCTCCAAAAAGCCTGGTGCATCCTTCCTAAAATCATCAGTTGGCATACCTGGTTAGAGAGAAACCGGCGGATCTTCAGTGATAAGCGTAGCGATCCCAAGAGCATCTGGCTCAAAATCAAAGCGCAATTAAAAGAATGTATGGGGGAGTTTCTCAATGATGCTGGTCTGAGGGAGCACGAAGCTGTTTGGTGCGATCACCTAGAGCTTCGATTCGTTGCTTTGGACAGGCCGCCCTTACCACTTTTCGACTGGAAAATTAGGCTCAGCGCTTCTGAATTCCTGTCTTTTTGTTTACAGCAGGCACAGTGGATTCTTTCATTTGATGGTGCAGCGAAAAGGAATCCGGGCAGATCCGGAGCTGGAGGGGTAATAAAAAATGCAGATGGGGTCAAAGTTCTCAGTTACACCTGGGGTATTGGCTACAATACTAGCATCCAGGCCGAAGCTCTGGCGCTACTTCAAGGCCTTAAACAACTCAAATCGCTTGGTATTCGAGTGGCGTTGGTCTTGGGAGATTCCCAATCCATCATTAAAACTATGGTGGACAGCACCTTCCCCTCTGATTTAAGATTGTCCAGGCTGATTAGAAGAATAAGAGTATTAACGAACTCCTTCCAGACCCTGAATTTCTACCATGTTAAGAGAGGCAATAATACAGAAGCTGATGCTGAAGCTAACAAAGCGGTTTCCCTCCCACTCGGAGTCATAGACAGAGATGGAGTCAAACGCTGGGATCCTGTTCCTTAAATGACTGATAATGTTTTACTGTTTGTTACTAAAGCAGTTTGTCTGCATATTTAAAGAGGGGAAGATTGAGGCGGCTATCCGGAAAATAAATTGTAACAATCCCTGGAAGGGCATAGAAAAAGAGGATTCGGTCATGCTCATGGACAATGCTGAATCCTGCTCTCCATTTTGTAACCAGTCTTGAGGTCCTTTGACCAGTATTAATATAATCAACTATCCGTTCCTGTAAAAAAAAAAAGCCAACCAATTCAAGGACTTCCATGTACCACCCGACCATAGATTTGGTTGAGCCAAATCTCTCTTTTAATTAATCACCCTCGTGCCATATTCCAAGCATGAATGTGGGTCATATGGTTTAAAACAAAATAGAAACAACCAGGGCTTCCAAAGGCCAAACCACTTTAACCCTCAACCATAGTGATTTCACCTAACTCAGTCCAGAAATCACTAACACCAAAAAAGCTTGAATGCCTTTGAATTTATTCACCATACCCAAAGGAATTTCCTATCTCCACCCATCTGTCAAGAGTTTCAGGAGAAAGCCCATCTCCACCGTCAACCCTTGCGAATTTTCCTGAGACCACCTCACAAGGATCCAAAGTCTATTGACCATACAAATATTAATCACAAAAAGGAAACCACTACACCACAAATCTCCAGGAAATGGCAACGCAAGGTTGATACCATTGTTCATCCAGGAAAATCCCATGGAAATGACAACAAATCAACCAAATAACCAAATGTGTGTACCATACATGAAAATATAAACAATGAAATCACACATGCAACATGTTACCTGCAATGTTCTCCAACTATAGCTTCTTTTCTAACCTTGTCTTTCATTTCCCATGAATTCCTTCTCTTTCTTGCTTCTATTCCAATGCTTTCTCTCTCCAAGTCCAAGTGAGAATGCCTCAATGTCCAAGTGAATGCTAAACTGATCCAAGAATTCTCTTAGTGTGTAAGAGTGCAAGAGTGACCAAGAGAGGCATATAATGTTCTCCCTTTCTTTTTTTCTGTCTCCTTCAATTTCCTTCATTTTCCTTGCATGGATATTTGTGTATCTTGATCTCCCTTTTATCCTATTTTCCTTTATTTCTCATATTAAATTATCATTTATTGCATTTTTCCTTTTCCAAGTCCATTGAAATTTTTTATAGCCAATAATAAACCACAAATGACACCCACTATAGTGTTTTTCCATCCATTCAGCTTAGGATACGTGTCCCATGAACTTGGTTTAATTTATTTACATGGAAAATCAACACAGGGTTGTTACAAACGTCTCCCCCTTAGGGGAACACCGTTATCAGTATTCTATGACAATTATGGACAACAGAAAACACTACTTATGGAGCTTTATAACATAGCTCGATGTAGTATTTACAATGATAAACTGCTGAAAACATGACAAACATAACCCTTATTAGAGTTTTATAACACAACTTGACACGATATTTACAATGACACACACACACACACACACACACATACCAAAAGATCATTTTCTTCAACTATCAAATAAAGAAGGATATAATGCCCACATCTGATCATCCATCTCCCATGTAACTTCATCGAGCCCGAAGTGCTTCCATTGCACTTTAACTTACTCTATTTCTCGGTTCCAGAGTATGATTTTGTTTTTGTTGAAATATGTATTGTGGCAATAGTTTGGACTCTCCCTCTGGTTCCACCTGCAATATAGATGAATCAATAACATGATAAACATCCTATAGATATATCTTAAACAATGAAACATGGAAAAAATCATGGACTTTCATTGTTGGTAGGAGTGCAAGTTTGTATTCCACCGGTCCAATTCTCTTAAGGATCTCAAAAGGCCCGCAATATCGAGGTGCCAAATATGCACATTACTCAATTCTCAAGGAGATCCTCTTGGGTTTGATGCGTAAGTACACATGCTTCCCAACCTAAAACTCCTTGAATTCTCTATGGTTATTTGTATAACTATTATGCTTGTCCCATGCTGCCTTTAAATTCCTTTTTATAACCTGCATCTCCTGCTCCATCTATGAGAAGATATATGGTCCAATTAATATCATGTTCACTGAATCACTCAAGTTGATAAGAGTATTACAACCCTACCTGTAGATAGCCTCAAATGGACTCATATTCAAGGATTATTGATACCCATTATTATAATAAAACTCCACGAGTGGAATATATTCCTCCCACTTCCTCTAATGATGCATGATATAAATCCTCAACTTTTCCTCAAGGATCCTATTAAAATTCTCTATTTTTCCATCTATATGTGGATGATAAGTTGTACTGAAAGCTAAATTTATCCCAATCCTAAAAACAACTCCTTCCAAAACCTAGAAGTGAACTTAGCATCTCTGTTAGATATAATCTTCTTCGGAACTCCATGCAACCTCACTATCCCCCTGATGAATATCTAAGCTACCTCACTAGCTAAATTAGTAGACTTTACTGCATTGAATTGAACTACCTTTCTCAACCTATTAACCACAACCATGATGGAATCATGTTATCTAGATATCCTAGGAAATCCTATAATGAAATCCACTGAAATGACCTTCCATTTGCATTATGGAATCAGAATAGGCTGCAATAGATTAGTTAGACACATGCATTCAACATTCAGCTGTTGACAATCCAAGAAATTTGAAACAAAATCAACCACCTATTTCTTCAAATGTGGCCAATAGTACAACTTATTCACAACTGTCAAGGTCTTCTGGTATCTTCGGTGGCATGAATATGGTTTGACATGAAACTCTTTCAATATAAGCTTCTTCAACACACTACTATCTAGCACATAAATCCCCGTTTTCTGTCAATTTAGTGTGTCCTAAATTGCTACATTAATTTATCAATCCGGGATTCATAAGCTGATGAAGTGCGGCGCACTATATGTGCAAGATAAACTATTTCTTAACTTTTTGTCGTTTTTGGTTTTCTAAGGTGAGATGGAAATTCTAAAATAAAAGCAAGTATGGTTATGTTTGTTCAAGGAAATGATATCCTCTATAATGATTTACCAACTTGAAACTTAAAAATGAATTTGAAACTTACAATGACAAAACTTGAAAGGAAATGAAAATGCGCTGATGAAATGAAAATGTGTTGCTAGTCTAATGAATCAAAACAGTGAACTATTGAGCATGAAAACCAAACTATTCTTCCTGCTGTCTAAACACAAAAGAAACTATGCTTAAAGAAATCCAAAATTGCAACAAATTAAATCTTAAATCAAACTACATCAATTTATCTTCTGATCCCTCATCATTAGTCCAGCTATGATTTTCGGAGGTAACCATAAACAGCTTGAGTAACCTGATATTTAACTTGCAGAAAGTAAACTAATATCAAATTACACATTCATAATTCAATCCCTCGTCCACTCATCTAAAATTCGTGGTTTCTTCTGGAGAATCGAAGATGTCATGCACAATTTAATATGTGTAATATGTGTGTATAGCGAAAACTAATATCAAATTACACATTCATAATTCAATCCCTCACCATCAGTCCAGCTATGGCTTTCAGAGGTAACTGAAGATGTCATGCACAATTTAATATTTCTAATTTGTAGAAAGGAAACTAATATCAAACTACACATCCATAATTCAATCCCTCACTATCAGTCCAGCTGTGGCTTTCGGAGGTAACTGAAGATGCTATGAGCAATTTAATATGTCTAATTTGCAGAAAGGAAACTAATATAAAACTACACATCCATAATTCAATCCCTCACCATCAGTCCAGTTGTGGATTTCGGAGGCAACTGAAGATGTTATGAGCAATTTAATATGTCTAAATTTAACTACTGAAGCAAATGAGCAAAACTGAAATGAACAAAGAAATACTGAAATTAAACAGAAACTAAGAAAAACAAATTAGCAGCAGAATAATGTTAATTCCATGTCATTAGTCAAAAATTTATGCAAATGCCCGGGCTGCCTATCTATAACCTGAAACAAGAACACTGATCAGTGATTAATAACATAAAACATGAAAGACAGAATTAAAATGGAAAGTATGAAAGATTATAAACAGAAATGAAGCATATATACTATGAAAGATGCAATGTGTAAACATGTGAATGGATTATGGCACAATGAGCTTTAAGGAAATAAAACAAGAACTATACAATAATGCACAGAACCTTGGCAAGTGCAGGGGCCCTCTACACCAGCCTTGGCAATGATCTTCAAATACGAATTACGGTTGAAAACAGAGTCTTCTTATATTAAAATGCAGTCATAACAGAAAGGTGATGTTACGGCACAAGTGCAGCGTAATTACATTACAGAGCAGACTAATAAAATCTAACACAGACTAATAGAGACTAATCTATATGCGTATACAAACGGGCTACATAATTTTTGCACTACCTTCCCTAGTGGGGGGGGGGGGGGCCCGACTACCTTCCCGCCACCGTTGATTGGATAGAGAAGATCATAGCGTGTTTTTGCACCCACGATACCACAAAATGAGAAAATTTCAATTTAATTCAAAACTTTATTACAAATTTCTAACCATAGTTTAATCGTGATTAAACTAATTAAACTCGATTAATTAACTACCTAATGGCTTACGATATAATTTTGATTTTTCTTAGGGATTTTATTTCTTTTTTTGGATATTTTTCTTTTTTATCATAGTTTTTTTATAACATATTTTTTATATCCCCCCTTTTTCTGCCTTTTTATTCTTTTTCTTTTTTATTATATATATATTTTCTCTTTTTCTATTTTTCAACAAATACATGTAAAAATAAAATGATGTTACAAAATTAGCTCCATTTGTTTCCCATCTCCTCGTGTGACTGTGTTTGTTGCTCCTAAGTTGAAAAAAATGCTCAAAATTATTGAAACTAGAACGACCGAATAGGCCTCATCAATATGATCCCCCGGTGCCCCAAATGGCACCAACCGACACCCATGTGAAAGTTATAGGTTTGAAGTTTACAATATCCTTCAAAACCGAGTTCGACTCGTAATTGACATTTGACTTTGGAATATTCCTTGGAATATTTCTTAGAATATTCTTGAAATATTCCATGGAATATTCCATATCGACGAACAGGCAAAGCCGATACTCTGCATTTTGTGAATGGGTAGTGGTTTGGAATTTGGTTTTTTTGGACCAATGAGGACCTCTTACGGAAGTCTTTAGGCCACCACGGGGTTCTAGGTGTCATGACAAATTTGGCAGAATAAAATTTTTTGTAAGTCACTGAAGCGAAAACCTCGAACCTCCTATCCGCTAGCACAAAGCTTTACCAATGCACCACGTATATGAGTCTTAACATCTAATGGGCGGTAATGGTATATAAGGTTTAAATATGGTTCGGGTGGAGGCAAATGGGGGCCAGCCCCTAAGTACCAGCCCCCACGCAATATGACCATAGGTATGGACCGTGGCCTTAAAGTTTAAACGGTGGGCAGAAACTTTGCAATGGTTAAACTGTCAGTATTCAATACCAAATGTGACCACACCAAAACTAATGCGGAGGTTACGTTGACGTGGTTTGTTAACGAATTTAATTGTAGTTTTGGTGGCGGTTTGGGCGGATATTGCATGTGACTGCCACCAATAATCTTTAATGCTAACCACCAAAAAATTCCACCTAATTTGGGTGTGAACCCCCTAAAACCGGTGGAGTTAGCCAAATTTGCAGGGTTAACTGTAGTTTGCCCAATTTTAGTGGGATTTCTTTATGACATTGGGCAAAAATACTGTTTGGGCTATAACTTGCATGATACTGAACCTTTTTGGATGAAATTTTAGTCAATTTTGACTATTCTGAGCATTCTAGAGCCATTGGAATAGGTTGTAGAGCCAACAAAGTTGATTTTTAGGTACGTTTTCTTCAGGGAAAATTGGAGAGCCATCAGGGCCTAGAGGGTGTTGGAGCTATTTTGGGCTATGTTTAACCATTTGAGGTGAATAAAAAGCCAATTTATACTAATTTATACATTCTGAATTCATTTTTACAGCTGTTTTGGTTTGTTTAGGCCTTCTTTTCACCGTATTAGCAATTTGAGCATCATAATATATCAAGGACATGCCCATTGGGAGCCTTGGACCCAACAGATGTAGCCCAAGAGGGGTGAATTGCCTCATAATGTTGCTGTGTGTTTATTGGTGAAATTATTCTACTGTGTTATTAAAATTAAATTTTTTACACAGTAAATTTAAACAACACTTCCTCACACTTACATTCATAAACAGTTGCCAAGAACACTTTGTTTCACTTGCAAGACCTTACAAACGCTTTGCACACTTAATTTAATGGAAATGAATACTTTGAACAGTAGTACAAATACTTTCATTTTTAGATCATTTGGTATCAAAGGTAAGGTTTAGAGCCTTAGAAGCTATAATTTTTACTCATCATTTGTTTTGTGCAAAGATATAGTTGATTTTTTGCAAGTTTTGATGCTTACTAGGCTTAAACTCAAGAGAGGTGAAGGAAACTTGGTTAGTGCAAAAACTAATCCAAAACCAAGAAGGGTTAGAGAACCACCTCCAAGAGCCATAGAAGCAACTTCAAGCATGTCTTCAAGAGAGGGAGAAGCTCCTAAAGATATGTATCTCAAGGAAGAAGAACGGGTATTTCAGAAAGCTTTCTTGGATATGACTGAGATGGTGAGGATACTCTACCAAGAAAGGAATGATAGGCTTGTTGGAGAAGGGTCTAAAAACTAGAAAGAAGGAGAGGGTTCTTCTGGAGGAAAGAAGAGTGATGACAAGTCAAAGAACGGACATGGAGGAAATGGTGATCCACCATCCCCATCTTCATCCTCTTCCTCTACATCATCATCCTTGACTTCGGTGAATCAATATCACAAGTCTAAAACCACTAGTAAAAGTTCATTTTTAAAGATTGATGTTAAATTTGAATTGCCTATGTTTAACGGTGAAGTCAATGCAGAGAAACTTGATAATTGGATCATACAGTTGGAAGTTTATTTAAGGATATAAGACCTTCATGATGACGACACCAAGATACAGTTAGCCTCGTTGAGAATGGATGGAGCAGCATTGGTATGGTGGGAAGCCAAGAACAAGGATGAAATTAAAAAACATGGTAAGATCACTTTATCATGGGCTGAATTTATTACTGCAATTAAAAATAAATTTTATCCATTAGCTCATTTACAAAAGGCTATCATGAACTGGAAAAACTTCAAACAACTTAAGGGACAAAATGTACAAGACTACAAAGAGTTTAGGAGAAGAGCACTCTTATTAGGGGTAGAATTACAAATTCAATATACTTTGCTAAAATATATAGGTGGTTTTCACAGCGACCTTAGACATACTATCCTTATGTTCAATCCTACTAGTCTAGACGAAGTTTGTGTACAAGCTACGCATTTAGAGGCTAGAGGGAAAAACACCTTTTATGAGGGTAGAAACAAGCCTTTTAAGGGGAAAAAAAAAGATAAAACCTTTAAGGGAAAAGGAAAAAAGAATGCATCTGTCAAATAAGTGGGTGAGAAAGTGATATGTAAACACTGTTCAAGAGAAGGCCATGAAGAGAAAAACTATTGGAAACTACATCCTGAAAAAAGAACTCAGTTTAACAAAAACAAAGGAAAGAAGAAAACTAAAGCTACTACAACTACACTACAAGACTTATGTGATGATTCAGGTGATGAAACCAAAATTACAGCCATGGGTTTGAAAAGTATGAAGGGAAAGGAAACTGAAACTAAGCCAAGCACTAGTACTTCAAACTGTCATGTACAAACTCCAAATGAGGAAGAAAGAATTGAATTTTTCCATGTGAGGGTAGTCTCAAGATGTTCAAAAATTGACACACTGTTCGATAGTCGGTCACAAGAAAATCTCATATCAGAAGACTTGGTCAAAAAGCTTAAAATTGAGACCATTCCACATCTAAAGCCTTATGCACTTGGGTGGATATGCAAGGATGCAAACTTACAAGTCTCAAGAAAGTGCATATTGCATTTCACGATTACTGCACACTTTATTGACACAATTGAACTTGATGTAGTACCGCTTGATATATCAGGAATTGTTTTGGGAAGTCCTTACTTATTTGATAGGAAAGAAATCTTCCATCGCCATGAATATAAGTATCATCTCTTTAAATATGGCAAGGAGTTCATTGTCAGATCACATCGCAAGAAGGAAAATATAGCGATGGTAAATGCGGGACATGTAAAAAGGCTAGTGAATTCTAGTAAGAGTTTTGTACTTCTTATGGTTAAGCCCAAGGTTGATGTGAATCATGAGTCATTTGAAAATTATGATTCCAAGCTTAAATCAGATTTATATGATGTCATTGATGCACATCATCAGATGTTTTAGGAATTGACAGGTTTACCTCCTAAAAGGGAGATTCAGCATGAAATCCAGTTACATCAAGATTGTCCTCTTCCTAACATAGGCATGTACCACATGTCTATCATGGAGAATGTTGAAATCAAGAGGAAAATTAAAGACTTGTTGGACAAAGGATTCATAAGACCAAGCACTTCACCATGTGGGTCACCGATAGTGTTGATTCCAAAGAAAGATGGAACTTGGCACATGTGTGTGTACTTCAGGGCATTGAACAAGATAACGGTAAAGAGTCGTTACCCACTTCCAAGGATAGATGATTTGTTGGATCAGCTGAAAGATGCTAAATATTTCACTAAGTTAGACTTATGTAGTGGCTATCATCAAGTTAGAATTTCATAAAGTGACATTTGGAAGACAACATTTAAAACCAAACAGGGACTCTTTGAGTGGCTTGTCATGCTATTCAGTTTATGCAATGCACCTGCAAATTTCATGTGGTTAATGGATGATGTATTACGTCATTTTCTTGATGATTTCGTTATTCTCTACTTAGATGACATCTTAATTTTCAGCAATACTAGAGAAGAGCATGTCATGCATGTTAATAAAGTACTTGATATTTTGAAGAAAAATCAGTTATTTCTTAAAATGTCAAAGTGTGAATTTGGAAAGACTTCTTTGGTTTATTTGGGACATATAGTAGGAGGAGGTTCTTTTACAATTGATACTTCCAAAGTAGAATCCATTGTGAATTTGCCTACTTCCAAATCCATTACAGAGGTAAGAAGTTTTTTGGGTGCAACTCAGTATTGGAGGAATTTTATTTCTAACTTCTCTGCCATAGCAACTCCTATGCATGCAGTGACTACTGTGAAGCATGCTTTCCAATGGGGAGGCAAGAAACATAAATATTTTGAGTCTTTGAAAGAGAAGATAAGTTCAGCTCTAGTCCTTGCATTATCAGAATTGAGACAGCCATTCGAGATTTAGACGGATGCTAGTGATTATGCCATGGGTGCGGTTCTCTTACAACATGGTAAGCCTATCACATTTCATTCTGATACATTTAATGGTGTTGTTGTGAATTATCCTACATATGATAAAGAGTTGTATGTGTTGGTATAAATTTTCAAAAAATGGAAACACTACTTGATGGGCAAAGAAACAATTGTTCATACCGACCATCAACCTTTACAGTACTTGCAGTCGCAAAGTAAATTGCAGCAGTCATGACATTTTAGATGGATGGGTTTCCTACAACAATTTCACTTGGTAATAAGGTACAAGAAAGGTATTTACAATAAGTTTTTTGATATGCTTTCAAGGCCTATTATTAGTGCTAGTACTTTACTTAAGAATGATTCTATTGTACATGAGAGCTACATAGAACAATATGCATTAGATGTTGATTTTAAGGATGTGTATGCTAACTTGAGTGAAGGGAATTATGTTGAGGAGAATGATTATCATTTGCATAATAATTTTCTATTTCATATGGGAAAGTTATGTATACCACAGCGGAGAGACTAAGCATCATGAGAGAAGCTCATTCTTCTCTTATTGCTGGACATTTCTGGGTAAGAAAAATGGTGGCACATTTACAGAGGTATTGTTATTGGCCTCACATGTTAGATAGTGTTTCACGTTTCATTAGAGGTTGTTCATTATGTGATACAGGAAAGCCTAGCAATAGGAAGCTTGGTTTATATACACCATTTCTGGTACCTTCTAGACCATGGGAAAGTGTTTCTATAGATTTTGTTGGAGGGCTACCATTATCTAGAAAGCAACATGATTATCTTTATGTAGTAGTTGATCGTTTCAGCAAGATGTGTATTCTTATGCCATGTAAGAAATATATAACTGCTAAACAAACTGCTGATTTATATTTTCAACATGTATGGGTTAATTATGGCTTTCCTACTTCTATTGTTAGTGACAGGGATTCCAGATTTGTTGGGATTTTTTGTTCCAATTTATGGAAGATGATGGACACCAAGTTGAAGAAGAGTACTGATTTCCATCTACAAACAGATGGCCAAACACAGATAGTGAAAAAAACCATTGTACATATTTTGAGAGGTTATTGTAGCAAGCATCCCAAGCTTTGGGATGAGCACTTGCATTACATTCAGCATGCTTACAACTGGGCCAAACACTCTTCTACAAATACTTCACCTTTTGAAGCTTGATTTGGGTATTTTCCTAAGTCACCTTTAGATTTAGTTCTTGAGAAGGATATAGCCATTTATGGGCATAGTGACATTGAAAAAGCTCGCATGTTCATTGAAATAATTCAGCTCATACATCAGGCGCAGGTTCAAGAACAACTTGTAAAAAGTCAAGGAAAGTACAAGGAGAGGCATGATAAGCACATAGTTGATCATAAGTTTCAAGAAGGGGATGAGGTATGGCTGCATATTAGTAAGGAAAGAATACAAGGAGAAGGTAAAAATCTAAAGCCTATTCATTATGGTCCATTCAAGATCCTTAAACAAGTTGGAAATAATGATTTTCAATTAGATTTGCTTTCATATATGAAAATGTATTCCGTTGTGAATGTGGAAAATATACGTTTTTATGAACCTCCTTAAATTGTTGATTATGAAAGTGACATTCAACTACCATCCATAGAGGATTTCTTGCCAAAATTTTTGGATGAGTTGAAATAGTATGTTATCCTTGACAGAAGGACACACACTTCGAGGAGGGGAAATGTTGATTATGTTCGGGTTGGTATTAAAGGCAGTAAACCGAGTAAGGCAAAGTGAATTGAGGTGGAAAAGGTGAGGGACCTGTACCCTCATCTTATTAACAGGTAATTGAAGGCTTTTGGGGTCCAAAAGCTTCCCAATGGGGAGGTGTGATCATGTGATCATGTCCTAAGTTGAAAAATGCTCAAAATTAGAATTTCTCAAAATTGGTTGAAACTAGAATGAATGGATAGGCCTCGTCGATATGATCCTGACACCATGAACGGCACTCAAATCTGATACTTTATGTGAAAGTTATGCAGGTTTGAAGTTTACAATATCCTTCAAAAACTGTGTTTAACCAGAGTTGATGTTTGACTTTGGAATATTAAAAAAAGAATATTCCTTGGAATATTTTGGAAATATTCATCAAAATATTCCCTAGAATATTCCATATGGGCGAATCAGGCTTCGACACTTGGCATTCAGTGAATGGGCAGTGGTTTGACTTTGGATTTTTTGGACCAATGAGGGACTGCCACGTGGCAGGCCCAGAGGCCGCCATGTGGCCCCAGGTCATGACAAATTTGGCATATCAAAATTGTTTGTAGGTACGTGAGTTTGAACCCCGGACCTCCTACCCACTAGCACAAAGCTTTACCAACGCATCACGTATATGAGTCTTAACATCTAATGGGCGGCAATGGTATATAAGTTTTAAATATGGTTCGGGCAGAGGAAAATGGGGGCCAGCCACTAAGGGCCTGCTCCCATGCAATATGACCATAGGTATGGACCGTGGCCTTAAATTTTAAACAGTGGGTGTAAAATTTGCAACGATTAAACTGATAGCATTCAATACCAAATGTGACCACACCAAAACTAATGCGAAGGTTACATTGACGTGGTTTGTTAACGAATTTAATTGCAGTTTTGGTGGTGGTTTGGGCAGATATTGCATGTGACCGCCATCAATAATATTTAATGCTAACCACCAAATGGTTCCGCCTAATTTGGGGATGGACCCCCTAAAACCGGCGGAGTTAGCCAAATTGGTGGGGTTAACTGGAGTTTGCCCAATTTTAGTGGGATTTCTTTATGACATTGGACAAAAATACTGTTTTGGCCATAACTTTCATGATACTGAACCTTTTTGGACAAAATTTTAGTCAATTTAGACTATTTTGAGCATTCTAGAGCCATTGGAATAGGTTTTAGAGCCAAAAAAATTTATTTTTAGGTATTTTTTCTTCAGGGAATCTTGGAGAGCCATTAGGGCCTAGAGGGTGTTGGAGCTGTTTTGGGCTATGTTTAACGATTGAAGGTGAAAAAAAAGCCAATTTATACTGATTTCTGCATTCTAAAATCACTTTTACAGCTGTTTTGGTCTGTTTAGGCTTTATTTTCACTGTATTACCAATTTGAGCATCATAATATATCAAGGACATGCCTATTGGGAGCCTTGGACCCGATAAATGTAGCCCAGGAGGGGTGAACTGCCTCATCATGTTGTTGTGTGTTTATGGTGAAATTATTTTGCTGCGTTGTTTAGATTAAATTTGTTAAACAGTAAATTTAAACAACACTTCCTCACACTTATATTCATAAACAGTTACCAAGAACACTTTGTTTCACTTGCAAGACCTTACAAACACTTTGCACACTTAATTTAATGGAAATGAACACTTTGAACAATAGTACAAATACTTTCATTTTTAGATCACTGTGAGATGCAGAACATAAGGGAAACCACTCTTTCAGAGACCCATGATGTTGATTGATGTTGAGCACAAGGTCACCTATCAATAATGGAAATAAAGCCAGGGTGCGGCTCTAGGTTTATTATTAGAGAAAATTTTCGAAGTTGATAAGAGAAGACTTGCTAGCAAGAATTC
>JAXQQM020074277.1:0-118662 GCA_034641835.2 Pinus albicaulis | reverse complement strand
GTGTTTTTAGTTGGACACGTTCTCGTAAATCATTTCACCCCTCTCTTTTTCGGGCCTCATGCTTTAGGGGGCATATTTTACACAACAATTTTTCACCGTCCCTTCAATTCCCCATCCCGCACATTGGAGGGCTTATTCCATGACCTGTGAGTAGTGACATGACCTGAAACCACTTTCATGGCATCCCCCTGGACAAGGGAATTCATTCCCCTGAAGACAATTCCTTGTGAAAAACCCTAAAAATAGCCTTCTTTTCCTTGGCATGACTAGTCAGTTCAGCCCTCGTGCCAATGGGGGAAATCCTCCAAAGAGGGCGCGCCAGATGGCGCACTGTCTCAGTGTTGAACCCACGCCAGGCTTATTAAGGAGTGTTTTTAAAAAATAAATGGCGAAATATTGACTCCAACCAATTCCTTAACTGGTCTCTAAATTGAGTTGGGAGGTTTGGCTCTGGATCTTCATGTAGAGAAAGTGTTTTTCCACCTCTCATGGAAGATTCCTTGAGGATAGGGCCAAACCCATGATTGTATGGATCCCAACTCCCCTTCCACCATCTATATAAGCTTGCCATTTTCCTTTGCAAGCTAGTCTCCAAGAGCCTTCATAGCCTAAAGAATGCTGCAAGAGCCTTGATAGTCCTCATAGAGCCAAATCAGTAGCAAGGAGATTATTGTCAAGACAACCGAAGACAGAGGCTTGTCCCATTCCCGACGAGCTTTACTGAGACGTATTCCGCTGTCGACCGGCCGAAGGAAGATTCAGCGTCAGAGCTAGGTTGTATCTTTCTTTGTATTAATTAATGATAAGCGACTTTGGTTATGGTTCCACTCGTATTGTTCATTGTGATTATGAGTTGTAGCTTCTCTGACTGATACATAATTGCATATATTGGGTTCACGCTTGTGTGTTCGTTGTGTTTCTTGTGTGTGCAGGTGTTCGATCGCGACAAGTGGGAGAATTGTGATCTGCGAGAGCAAGGAAATAGGTGCACTATCTTCTCTACGAACAACAGCGTTGGACTTAAGGTAGGCCTTCTTCGCAATTTGGTCTATTGCAATTAGGAACTTGCACCTTAGCATGATACGATTGTTGCTAGACCCGATCTGGGCTAGCAGGGATCGCCTCTATCTGCAGAGGGGATTTACCTTTCCAATAGCAATAATAGCTTGTTTTTATGCAAATTCAAAAAAATTGCAGCATGACGGTGTCAATCACAACAAGAGAGGGTCACAAGAATCAATAAAAAAGTTAACTTTTTGTTGGAAAATCTCCAATTGATGAAATTGGGAAACTTTCAGTGGATAGAGATTGCAAGGGTGAGGGAACATGTTGCACTAAAAATTTTCATCTTGACATTCTGCTATCTGTATGAGCTCATTATCACTCATACTTCCTCCTTTTCAATTCTAACACATCAATTCCTCATGCCAAGCCTTAAAAATAAGAGAAAAGTTCTCAAAAATCTCTTTAACTTTGGTATTGCACTTTCTCTTTGTCTTGCCTGTGATCCCGTACCTAATGTTCATGACTCCTGTGTACTTGAACACACTTTCTTTGTGTTAAGGGTGTGGACCCTAGTAAAATATTAAAATGGCGCAATTAAACTCAAAAATCTCACTTTCAGTAAATTCTAGAAGCCTCTAGAAGGATTCTTGCAGTGGCAGAACCGCTCTTTTGAGGTTCATGTATCCCTTGCCTTAAGGAGCTAACCCCTTGATGTGAGGAGCTTATCCCTTTGAATGAGGATCCTATCCCTTCATATTTGGAACTGAAACCTCCTCTTTTGCACTATAAAAAGAGGCATTGGGTAGCCTTAAAGGGAGTTCAAGCTTTAGAATTATTTGAGGTGAAGTGTTGTTGGGATTCAAACTCATTTAACTGATATTTTGTGAGGAAAGATCCCAAACCTCTATCTGTCTCAGTTGGAAGAGTGCAAGGCTTGTTAGAGTAGAGGATATTCCTGCTTCGAACCTTGGGAAGGCCTGTTCAACATCAAGGATAAGGTTGTAAGGTTTTCTTTATTCAAAGTTAATACAAATGAATTCATTTTTCTTAATAAGATGTTAATTAACTGTTTATTTCATGGATTCCTTGATCACCATGATAGGCATGATTTATAATATTTACTATACAGGTTCTATTTAATTTTTGCTTGTTTGTGACTATAGGTCTACAAAGATAACTCCTTCAAGTGACCGAAGGACAACTACTTCAAACAAGCATTGGATCTACGGTAAGACCTTAACACTTTTATAGTATTCTTTTGTAAATCGCATATGTCTAGAGAAAGATAAGTTCATTTGGTTGTTTGTTGCTAGATTAAATTTTGGTACTAGGGAGATCGATCTTGTCCGCAAGATTGATTTATCTAGTCAAAAAATTGGCGACCCCGCTAGGGAAGGATTCTTGTTTTTTGGTTCTCCTTTGTTTTGACTTGAGAAAATGTTTTTTTTGGTTTATGATTGATGGATACTTGCCTGGGTAGCTTAGGTTTACTTTGCTTTGAAAATTTTTGAAGTCTTTTGTGTTTTTCTTGAACTTTTCTGGGGACCGCACTTTGTTTTCTTACACAGTGCGGGCAGTTTTTCACTTTCCTTGAGTAACCAATGTGGGACCACACCTGTTACTTCTGGGACCTGCGGACCTTGTTAAAATTTTTGAAAAAATTCAGATTTATTCTTCCAGTTTATATTTAATTTGATTTAGGATTTCTAGTATCTACCCAGATCTGTATTTTTCCTGTCAAAAGCCTCTTGTGAGTGAGTTCCAACAGTATTTGTGTTTTAAGTGATTTTCTAGAAGTTTTGCATACTTGGCTTGGTTTTCACTTGGTCTCTGTAGTGACTCAAAGATTGGAAGCTTGAAATACCTCAGATCACACTGGTCTTTTTTTCTTCTTGATGAGTCTCACTTGGTTGCAAAATCCATCCTTTCTTGAGAAATAGATCTAGTCGTCTCTTTGCAAATCTTTGAACAAACTTTGTTATAAGTTCTGAATTTCATTTTTACAAAAGGAAACATATCTAGATGTTTTTTGATTTGTTTGTTATTTTGGACAAATGAATCCTTAGTTTACTAAACAACTAAGTAAAACATTCTCAAAAAAAATTAAAGCTTTTATTCAATTAGATTTTCAAAGTTTGTAGATCTCAAAATTAGTTTTTGTAGTTTTGAGTGCTTTTTACAACTTGTAGATCTCTTTTGAAGTAAAGTTGTTTTTGTAGTTTCTAGTCTTGAAAGTGAAAGGGATTTATTGTGAGCATTGAATATTTGTCTCGTTTTAAGTTCTTATTAAAAAGACAAAAAGATTTTCTTCCATTTATTCTTCATGTTTAAAGAAAGAATTGTCTCTTAAAAGAATTGCATTCTCAAACTCTTTCTTTAGCTAGAATTTCATTGAAAGAAAAAAGAATTTATTATCATTTTAGGTGAATTTTTTAGTGTGTTTGGAAGTCGAGTCTTCACACCATCAAAGTTTCATTTCCATACCTATTGACTTAAAGAACAGCCATAAAAACAACGCTTAATTAAAATTGAACTAGTAATCTTTTCTATTTCTAGGGCTCTTATCACCAATATAGCTTAGGCTAGTATCTTGGAGTAGGGAGTAATTAACTCTCCAAGATAGTAAAAACAAACAAGTAGATAAATCTTGCGGTAGGAAATAAATCCAATTGTAATTGGTACAATCTGGGAAGCTTCTCTTAAAGGATTTAATCACGAGATCATGTTCGAACCTTTGAGACAATCAATTCTGTTTCATTGGGAAAGATAGAAGATCTGTGCGCATTACAAACGGTAAACCTTGGATTAGCCATTGTCGAGGAGCCTGGGGTCACTTGTTGGTAAACCTCAGATTGACCATGTAGAGGAGCCTTCAAGGGGATTGAGCTTTAGTACTCTTCCCTTGCGCGTGGAATCGGATCGTAGAATGTTCCCCCAGTTGTATTTGTTATTGTTGGTAACCTTAGTGTCTATAAGCTTAAGATTATTTCCTAAGGTGACGGTGAAGGAAAGATCTCACTGTACCTGGAGTAGACATTGAATAGACTCACTTGGACTCTCTGGGGGGTTCTCTTCACATGAGATGTTTTTGTGAAGAAACTTGTGCCAGTCTGTTTCATTAAACAGGTTGTCGGGGTAACTGTTCCAACCGCCCTTTCTGTATTAAACTTCTACTAAGTTGGATTTCATCACCAAATAGTGTTTTTAGTATGGGAAGTTACTATTTGTGCGTGGTTTGAACTCTTAGATTTTTTAGGCGCGTGCTTCAGCTGTTTGTTTCTTTAGAGACTTTAGGTGTTTTTATCGAAATTTTCTTTGTTTGCATGTGATTGATTATTATTTAATCATGGCAGAATTACCGAGACAGTCCCAAAGACTTCATGGAAAGCCCCCTAAATATACACCAAGTCAGCTTGAAGGGCTGCGTGCTCTAGTATCATCTAGTAGCGGTAAAATTAGATCAACAGAAATTGGAAGTTCATCTATAGTTTTCCATCTTGATCATAAAATACCCACGACAGAACACATCCAAGAACCGATTTCAATTTCTGAAGTTACTGGCAGTATTTCTCCTTCCAGGGAACTAGCTGAAGAACCTGAAATTTTCAAACCTGACACTAAACCTTCTGTTTTGGAAACATCCTCAGGATTTATTACTCCAACTTCTAGCGATCTTGCTTCACCTAGGGTAAGAAATATTATTACTGAAGATCTTCCATCTGGCCTCATTTCCATTGAAGAACTTGTCAGTCCAGATGAAGAGGTATCTCTTCCCAAATCCCCTCAGTCTTTGAATCTTAGGGAGCGTGAATCCATTTTCTACAGCCCTATTAGGAGCGACGCTTGGTATCTATCTTTGACAATTTTTTTAGAAAACCCAGGTCTTGCTTTTTCTCCACCTCGAATTACATTTCATCCTACACCCAGAGGTTACTATCATTCATCTATCATAGCAGGAGAGTCATCTATTTTTTCCCAAACACCGGAAGCATTTTTACATAGTGGTCCTTCTGTTCCTTCGGGGTATCAAGCTCTCTCTAGTACTTTCTAAGGAGCAGCTCCTCGACCGATTGAACAAGTATTATCATCTGGTCTTAATGGAATTTAAATTGAAACGTCAAACGTAGAGCAAATCTTTATGATGTCTAGTAATATTCCAAATCCTCAACCTCAAGGTGGTCAGTTGTCGCCTAGGGGGCAACCTCAAGGTGGTCAGTTACCACCTGGGGGGCAACCTCAAGGTAGTTAGTTACCGCCTGGGGGGCAACCTCAAGGCAATCAATTAGCGCCTGGGGGGAAATTTCAGGATAATTTTTTCCCAGGACAAACTGTAGGACAATATTATTTTGGAGAACAACCTCAAGGACAGTACATACCTCAAGGTTATCAACCTTCAGGATAGTACATACCCCAAGGTCAACCCAAGACTCAGTATATTCCTCTAGGTCCTTATCAACCCCAGATTCAGTATGCGCCTCAGGGTTATCAACCTCAAGGTCAGTACCCAACTCAAGGTTTTCAACCACCTTCTGGTCAATCATTTATACAAGGAGTTGGAAATTTACCACTTAATTATCAACCCTACGTTCAACCAGGCTATGGTCCTTCATATGTACAACCTTCTATGGGACAATACCACAGAATGAACATGGTGTGGGATCCGTCCCAAATTCAACAGACTATGCAACCTAATGTGCATTTATCTACTCAACCTGGACAGCCTTTGGTTTCTGGTCCAACCCAGCAACCTGTCCAGCCTACTGTTCAAATCCCTGCACCTGGTTCTGTTCAGTAGTCTGGGTCTAGTACACCTCAGACTCCGCCTCAAACTGCTGCAACTACTACAACATCTGTTCAACCTATATCACCTGTTTCTGGAGTATCTATAGCTCCGGTTTCTTCTATCCCTGCATCCATGCATATTCCTCAAGTCTCTGTACCCCAGTCAGGACCTATATTTCAGATTTTGGTCCAGATACCTACAGGAAAAGCTGGTACAAGTACAATTGTCACAAGTCAACCGCAATTCACATATCAACCATACCAGGGACAGTATCAATTCGGTCCCGTTTCACAAAACCCAGTTTATCAGTATCAACCGTACCCTGGCTATACTTATCAACAGCCTCAACAACCACACTTTGGTCCAATTAATCCTGGTTTCCCTGGGGGTTATACCATTCCTAATGAAAATTCGATTCCCAGTTATCCTTGGCATCCTCCTCCCATAATTTCTCTTGTTACTCAAGGTTTTCGCAACCCTAACCGTCAGTTACCATTTATTGCAACTTTGGATTTACCTGATTTGTCACACCTTACGAATGATCCAATTTTCTATCATCCGTATTGGCCGCCAATGCCGCATAATTTGCCCAGTGATATACCGAAATTCGAGGGTAAGTCAGGAGAGGACCCTTCAAATCACGTTATGACTTATCACCTCTGGTGTGCGTCTAATTCGATAATTGATGATTCAATTCGCTTACGTCTTTTTCAACGAACTCTTATTGGTCTTGCCACCAAATGGTACATTGAGTTACCACGAGGCTCTTTTAATAATTTCAGTCAGTTAGCAATTGCTTTCTTAACTCATTTTCAGTTGCCTGTCAGATACGAAAATGGCACAGAACTATTGACTTCGCTAAAACAATCCACGTCCACATATATTTCTGATCATATTCACGAATGGCGACGTAGAAGGCATTTAGTGAAAGTTTTCATTCCAGATCAAATTTTGGTGGAATGGTTTTTTAAATCATTATTACCCAAAATCACTGAAGATGTAGCTAAGGCGGGAGTTGTTACTGAGCAGCAAGTCATTGCTCAAGCTTAGTACCTTGACCTCGTCTATACGCAGTCAGGTACTTTACATGAAAAAATCTTGGATCTTCCAAAACAAGGTCAAATAGCTGCAGCTCCTTCAGGGTCTCATGCCACTAATGGTATGATTGGTTCAGTTAATACTAAAAGCAAGAACAAATCTTCAAAGAATTCTTCTCCTATAATAACTTTACCTGATTCCCCAAAAGGAGAGCCTTCCACTGAAATTTCTGTCGACATTCATGTCGTAGAGACATCTACGGCCAAATCTAAATCTGGCGGTAAAAAGAAGGGGAAGAATAAAAACAAACAGAATTCAAAAGATAAAACTAAATCTAATGACGAAAAACGCAAGCCTCGCTATCCTTTTTTCATTTGCGACGAGGATCATTTTACTAAAGAATTCCCACATCAAGCGGAGGTTTCGAAATTCATTAAAGGTTCTCAACAACCTATTGTCTTGAAGGATCATTTTCCCACTCAAGATAGTAAGATGATTGGTTCCACCTTGAACGCCTCAGAAGAACCTATCATGATGATGTCTCATGTCAGGATTGCGACACGATCACAAGATTATGGTAGTAAAAGTCCTATTGGTGGTAAAGAATTAGAATCTTATAATTCAAACACATCAACTACACCTCCTCCTATTTCTGATCCGCTACAGATCGAGAAACCCAATCCAGACTTAGTAATCAAACCGCCTGCTAAAGGTGTACTTCGTGAATCAGCTTTCAATCCACATGCGAGAGCTGCTTACAATTACAACATTGTTGAGGACTTAGCTATTTCCCCTTCAGCAATGTCGACTTTGGAAGTGCTACAATCGTGCTCAGCACAGCGTAAATTAATTTTGTCTTCTATAGGAGCTATCGATATTCAGGATTAGAACCTAGTAATCTTCGATTTATAGAATAGTACACCCCACCTACCTCATCAAATGGCTTTCTAGATTCCAGTATTAATCAAAAACAGACCGGTCTTCCGGACTGTGATTGATGAAGGGGCTTCTACGTGTATTATGTTGATCCAGTGTTGGAAAATTCTTGGATCTCCTACACTCAATCAGTCTCTGACAATTCTAAAGGCTTTTGATGGCTGAGGGTTCCATCCTTTTGGTATTTTGTAGGATTTACCTATAGGAGTCGAAGGAAAAACCGTAAATCTAAATGTGGAGGTGGTTGATGCCCCTCTATATTATAACCTTCTCCTGGGTCGTAGTTGGTCTTATGCTATGAATGCTTTTGTTTCATCAGTCTTTCGGCTTATCAAGTTTCCACATCAAGGAAATATCGTTACAATAGACCAGCTCACTTATTTCTCATCTGATCCAGCCTCTACAAAAACTATCCAGCACATCGGTAAAATGGATATCCCTTACAAGGATGTTGGTGTAGGTTTGATTAAAGATTCTGGTTTACTAGGAAATTTTTCCTTTCCTACTCCTAACGTATCGCCTCCTATCGCAAATATTCATATGATTTCATCGAATACTGTTACTTTTGATGATCCTTGGATCGCACCTTCCGATTCCGAGTTGGATTCATTTGATGGCGCGATGCCTTTGAGTCCCTTTGACATTGCATATCAGGCTGTACAGTCGCTTTCTGATCGTTCTTCAACTGAAATTGATCCAATGAATGTGATCCATGAGGAATCACTTTCTATATCTAGCTCAGCCACAACGACATTTCGCGATCTTGTTCATACTGATGAGAAGATTCGTGAACTTTTGTCTGTTGATGATTTACCATGGGAAGATCTACATCATCAATCTTCATTTTTACATGAGTTGGATCATTTTGAGAATGATTTCTCTTCTATTTTTACTGTTGAATATGTCAAAGAACCGCATAATCCATTGCAAAATCCTGATTCTGAGTTAAATTTGGAAAATATCTCTCGAACGATTCCTATTGACATTTCAGTTAAGCCATGAATAATTGAAAACATTCATATAGGTTCTTGTTGTACGGACGATGAACTCCAATCTTATAAAGCCCTATTTCAAGAATTCCATGACGTGTTTGCCTGGTCATATGAAGAAATGCTAGGAATCGATCCGTTAATTGTTGTACATTAAATCAAGACTTACCCGTATGCCAAACCTATCTGACAACGCTTACGTCAGATACATCCGAGAAAAGCTGCTGCTATCAAAGCCGAAGTTGAGAAATTACTTCGTGCAGGTTTCATTTATCCAATTCCTTTAACTGATTGGGTATCGAATATTGTTCCTGTTAACAAAAAACAAGGAACGATAAGAGTATCTATCGACTATAAGGACATTAATCAAGCTTGTCCTAAAGATAATTATCCTACCCACTATATCGATCAAATTATTGATGATTGTGCCGACAGTGAAATGTTCTCCTTTATGGATGGTTTTTCCAGTTACAATCAAATAAACATACTCCCTGCTGATCAGCCTAAAACAACTTTGATTTGTCCATGGGGGACATTTGCTTATTGAAAACTACCCTTTGGATTGAAGAACGCTGGGGAAAATTTTCAAGGGGCTATGTCTTACGCATTTCATGACATTAAGCACATTGTGCAGCATTATCTCGATGATTTATCTGCTCATTCATCGCGTAGGGCTGACTATCTCACTAATTTACGAGCTATCTTTATGAGATGTAGGAATTATTTAATTTGGCTAAATCCACACAAATGTGTTTTCTATGTAGAATCGGGTCGCTTAGTGGGATCTGTTGTTTCAAAAGTAGGCATTCGCGTTGATCCATCAAAGGTCGAAGCTACTGTCAATCTACCTCCTACTTCGACTCTGCGCGAACTCCAAAGTTTTCAGGGGAAAGCAAACTTTTTACGTCGTTTCATTCCTAACTACGTCGAGTTAACAAAGGGTTTTACTAGGTTGTTAAAATAGAACATTCCATTCGTTTGGGATGAGATCGCTGACCAATATTTTGATGCACTTAAACACGCGTTGACCCATGCACCATTATTGCATCCTCCCAATTACAACCGGGATTATTTTTTGTACCTCGCCGCTTCTCATTCCACCATTGGGATGGTTTTAGTTCAGGAAGATGAACTCAACAATGAACATGTGATTTACTATCTTAGTCGAAATATGCATCCAACTGAGATCAAATACACACATGTGGATAAATTGGCCTTGGCAGCTGTTCAAGCTGTCCAAAGATTTCGTCACTACATCTTATTACGCAAAACCACAGTAATTTCTGACTGTAACCCTATGATGTACAGCTTGACCAAAAAATTGCTAGGGGGCAAGTATTCCAAATGGATAGTTATCCTATAGGAATTTGACTTGGAATTTGAAAAATCCAAGGCAAAGAAATCTTTGGTTTTTTCCAAACTGATGTGTGATTTCCCGTCTACTGATACTAAAATAGTGGCGGAAGAGCCCATTGCAGACGAATCCTTGTTTCTTATCAGTACTCTTGATCCTTGGTATGGGGATATTATTGTTTATATCCAAACCCAATATTTTCGGCCTGAAATCTCACGATCTCAGCAACAGAAAATATGTTTCCAATCCCAACAATACAATATTATTGGTGATACACTATATCGTCGTGGAGCGGATTCTATTTTCCGACGCTGTCTTACTCATGAAGAAGCTGAGAAGGTTCTAAATGACTGCCATTCTGGAGCATGTGGCGGTCATATGTCTGGGTATGCCACAGCCCAAAATATATTGCACGCTGGTTATTTATGGTCGTCCTTATTCAAAGATTGTATTTATGCAGTCCGGAAATGCCACAATTGTCAGGTCTTTGATCGTAAAATGCGTGCACCACCCGCTCCTCTTTACCCCATAATTGGTGTCAGTCCTTTCACAAAGTGGGGTATCGACTTTATTACATGTAACCCTCACTCGGCCGGGGGGCATGCATATATTATCCTAGCGGAAGATTATTTTACTAAGTGGGCTGAGGCGATGCCAACATTTTTGGCAGATGGCAAGACTGCTGCAACTTTCGTGTTCAATCATATAATTGCTAGATTCGGTGTTCCTCGAGCCATTATTACAGATCATGGAAGTCATTTTCAAAATATCATGATGACTGAACTGACAGATCAACTTGGCCTGCACCACGATAGTTATACTCCATATTACCTGCAGGCTAATGGTCTAGTTGAAGCTATCAATAAAGTTTTAGTCACTATAATCAAATGAATTATTTGTATTCATAAGTCGAATTGGCATTCCATGTTATTTTTAGCACTTTGGGCATATTATACCTTAGTAAAAACGTCAACTGGTTTCACTCTCTTTCAACTGGTTTACGATTTGGAAGCTGTGTTGCCTATTGAATGAAAAATTTTGTCATTAAAATTAGCCATAGAATTACTCCCAGCTACGTCTGAAGAGGAGAAACATTTTTTGTACTTAGCTCAGCTAGATGAGAATTGACGAAACGCTACATTAGCAAACGAAGCTCATGTCAAACGAATAAAAGCTCAGTACGATAGAAATGTTACACCTCGTAATTTTTCAGAAGGAGACCTAGTTTTAGTGTAGGATCAAGCCAACGATAAGCTAGGATCTGGAAAATTCGTGCCTATGTGGCATGGTCCTTTCATTGTTAAGCAAAAATTGGCAAAAGGGGCGTATGAGTTGATATATTTTGACGGAGTTTATTTAGATAAACCCAGAAATGGGCTTTATTTGAAGAGATATTATGCTTAAATTTCATGTGGAGATTTTTGTTAGATTAGTTTCTTTACTGCTAGTGTGTCTTAGATTAGAAGAGCATGCCTAGTTTAGAGTGTGTTCTTATCGCTATTCCTGATTATCTGAGTTTTACTCTTGATATTGCAGATGTCGACGTCTCTTCAAACCTACATTGGTTTTGCTGATGGTGCTTGTCATAGTACATGGAACATTTCGTCCGTAGCTTGGGTTATTTATTCACCCTCTGACAAGTTAGTATCCATGCATGGGGTAAGCCTCGGTCAAACAACGAATAACATTGCAGATTATAGTGCAGTGATTTAGTTATTATCTGAATCCATATCGTTTGGAATTCGGAGTTTGATTGTTATGTTGGATTCTGAACTTGTTGTATTACAGCTTAACATGGTTTATGCCATTAGAAATCCAATGTTATTACAGTTATTTTTGAGAGTTCGTCTCTTGGAACGTGAATTTGATTACATTGAATATCAGCATATTCCAAGATATTTAAATACTTTAGCAGATGCAGTTGCTTCTATTATGATAAATAGACATTTGCAATAATCAAAACAGTAAATTAAACAACATTCAATAACATGTACACAGATAGCCGGTAATAATGATATATCATAGCATAGAAGTTTCTTTCAAAATATACATCGTCTTCGATCATAGGTGGAAAAACACTTTATGATCGGAAAAAATGATAATACAAAAGGTCAAAAACGTTATGAGTCTACAAAACGATCATCCTATCCCTGATGATGATCACGATAAGAGACCACTGCTCGGGCCACCCTACACAGGAACCTCCTAAAAGGTCCTGGGACACCAATCACATATCTCTGTAATCTGAGTGGAATATCATCTATGTCGGTCTCTGGAATGTCTAGAGTCAGGCGCTCTAGGTGATGCTCCAAATCAGACAGGATCTCTGCTGATTGGCCCTCTGGGGCTGGTGCTGCTGCAGCTGGATGCCTCCTCTCATAAGGCTGGAGATTGGCTGGTCGCCGTGGGCCCACATCTGCATTTAAACTTTTGATTATTAGTTTTGGGACGATTAAAATACAAAAAAATTAGAACTTAGAAATTGTTGAAAATGATTTTTACCTGAATCATCCCACTGTTCCCCTGCTGGGAGAGCCATCTCTCGGTCGCTGCGGAAATCTATCCCAACGTATGGAAATTCCTCTATAACAAAAAGTTGGCATTCCAGCCAACAAAAATATGTAGAATGAAATCTAACAAACTCTATGCCCTCAACATGACGGTTCATCAAAGAAACCCAACGAACCATCCTAGGTTCTCGAGGTCGACCAACATCGACAGGAATGTGTTACAGAGCTAACATGGGGATCCTCTCTAGAGCAAAGGTGACTACAATGGATCCATATCCAAAGTTTTTGAGCTTTCCATTCTTTGCTCTGGTTATTTGGCCTTTTACATTGGCCAACACAGCTTCACACCAGTTGAAAATGGTGCCTCGAAAACAGTCTACAGCAATGCGCATTTGGAAACCGGTAACCACACGCAACGCTGCACTCTCGCACAGTATGGTGACAGTAAATGCAATAAATTTAAGCTAAGGACAGATGATGGTTTTTATGTCAATCTGTTTGTCCCTGGGGTCTGCCTGATCATCACAGAACTCTAGTCGAAGACTAGCGATAGACTGACCACCTGGCTTAGTCCCAAATAGAGAAATTTGTTCGCCACTCTTGGACAAACTAGTTAAAAAATAGATATCCTCTAGCTAAATTTCGAGCTGATGGCTGCCAATAACAAAACACTGGTCCTGTACATTCCATCTGTTCACCAGCCACGTCAGGAGGTCTACCTGTGCCCTCATGCCCTGAATAGCCCAGAATTTGTATAAACCGCATGCTCTCAATGCCTGCATTGTAGGAAAATGATTCATTGCGGCGTTTTCTACGTCTTCATGCTCGCGTTATCTCCAAAAAAGCATCTTGAATGTCCTACAATGCATAAAAAGACATATTAGAACAAGATTATTTGAAAAATTTTGGGTGGAAATTGAAAAAAATGAGTTCGAAATTTCATTGCACGGGGTCCGCACCCTATTTTCGTACACAATGCGTACATACGCACAGGTGTTGTGAAACAGGTGCGAACACAAGACTTTATACTATGTAGAAAAAATTCGGGGTTCACAGGGCCCGCATGTTGCACCTGCGGACCCCCGCAGGCGATTTTTTGAACCTATTTTTCCTTAAAAAATGAAATCTAAAGCCTAAAAATGAAATGTAAACGGATGAAATGCAAGATAAGGAGGACGTGGATTACCTGGAGCTTACGGTTCTTGATTTTTCCAGACGTATTTTCCAGAATATTCGCAGGAACTTTTTTACCCAAAAGCTCTCACTTTTCACTCTGAACTCAAATGGTAAAAATGAAGTTAGAAAAGTCCTTTTTATAAGTTTTTTCGAATAAATGAATTTTTAATTTGTTTATTTTTCACTTTAAAAAGGTTATTTTTGAAAACATTTTTATTTATCTTAAACAGGTATGTGTAATGTTTCGAGTTTTTGGGATTTTTTGGGAAAATTGATCATTTTTCAACAAAGAGCATACTTTTATCACTTTTTCGGACTCTTTCAAAAATTTACAAAAAAGCAAAAACCTGGAGTCCTCTTTTAAGCTCTTTTCAGACTCTCAAAAATTGAAAAGATTGACGAGCACTTGATTATTCGAACTCGTTAAAATAAATGAATGATCGTCCTTTCAGTACAAGTTTACCCCTTTTACGGACTGAAATGGACTATTTACGAAAAAGGTATACGTTGACTAATTACGGTCAACAGAGTTCTATCCCGCATTATTTTATCCTTTTTCGGGCTCGAGAGACTAAATTTACAAAAAATTACCCCCATGGAGTATTCTTAAGTTTTTTCTTCTGACTCCCTAAAATTGAAAAAACACTGAGTTTCTCCTATACTGGACTCGTTAAAATTTAACAGTAAAGGACCTATTCAATTTTAAATAGGAACGAACCACTCCTTCTTAGGATTCAAATCTTAAACTAAGTTGGACTCATCCGAAGGATGAGCTTATAAACAAGCAAATGTCATCCTCCTCCAGCTTGTCAAAAATAAAGAGGTACTTGCCAGAAATGGTGGGGGAAAAGAGAGAAAAATGAACCTGTTTGTTGCATTTTGATTATTCGAAAAGTCGTTAACCACTCTTGAACACGACAATTTTTGTTCACCTGGGTTGGGAAATCCTTTGCCTAACAGTTAATCAAACCATTTTGAAAGTCTTCGGCCGGTTTTTGGGTATTAGATTTGGGTCAATTGTCACCAAGACATCTACAATGTCGTTATGTGTTCAAGAGAACAATTCAAACAAACCATTCATCTGCAAAATATCTATCATCCATTTTGACCATCCCTAAGTTAGTCCTTGCCATTATATTTCTTTAAAACTTGATCTATGATTTCGTGTTGTGGGCTTGCCTACGACAGATCACTTTCTATCGACGATAGCTCATTATCCAGGAAGTTGATCTAGAAATCGTCAGTACCTTGAAATCTGCATGCCTCAATGGCAGGTTTCTCGCCTTCGACGACAGGTTGCATCATTGACCTTCGATCAAATGATTCTGTGACATGTTCGACTTCAGCTCATTCATTCACATTTCATGGATTGTATTGAGTACTTTGAGGGCCATTGACATTACTGGTGGTTACTCTCACACTTGTTAACAATCTACATTATTGACTGGTAATCAAGTGGTTTCTACCATGTTCGACTTTCACACATTTATTCACATGGATAGAATCGTACTGGTTCGAGAAACGGAAATCAAGACCCTGGATATAGTTTCTACCATCCAGGCTGCAAGGAATTTTGTTATTCATATATACAGTGGAATATTCATAAACATATGGCTGCGTCCATACTGTGTCTATACATGTCTATAATGTTGATGTATTAAAAATCATTCCTGTATCAAAACAGTTTAAATCAGTTTTCTAGTTAGTTTTGATCTAAGTATGGGAATGCCTACCTCAGCGATGATATGTTTACATATATATATTTTGCATTGAATGTTTTTACAGGTTCTGACTGGGGTGTCCATAGGATTATCCTTGAAATGATAAAGTACTTCACTCTTCATATATGACAAACTTCATTTTCATCTATTCCAGACTTTTCACTTTAGGGGGCAATCTATTGCACTGAAAATTTTCATCTTAACATTATGCTATCTGTATGAGCTCATTATCACTCATACTTCCTCCTTTGCAAGTCTAACACATCGGTTCCTCATGTCAAGCCTTAAAAATAAGAGAAAAGTTCTCAAAAATCTTTTTAACTCTGGTATCACACTTTCTCTTTGTCTTGCATGTGGTCCCGCACCTAATTTTCATGACTCCTGCGTACCTGAACGCACTTTCTTTGTGTTAAGGGTGCGGACCCCTATAAAGAATTAAAAAGGCACAAGTAAACTCAAAAAGCTCACTTTCAGTAATTTCTAGAAGCCTCTGGAAATAATATTGTGGTGGCAGAATCGCTCTTTTGAGGTTCATGTATCCCTTGCCTTAAGGAGCTAACCCCTTGATGTAAGGAGCTTATCCCTTTGAAGGAGGATTCTATCCCTTCATAGTTGGAACTAAAACCTCCTCTTTTGCACTATAAAAAGAGGCATTGGGTAGCCTCAAAGGGAGTTCAAGCTTTAGAATTATTTGAGGTAAAGTGCTGTTGGGATTCAGACTCATTTAACTGAGATTTTTGTGAGGAGAGATCACATACCTTTATCTGTCTCAGTTGGAAGAGTGCAAGGCTTGTCAGAGTAGAGGAGATTCCTGCTCCAGACCCCTGGAAGGCCTGTTCAACATCAAGGCTAAGGTTGTAAGGTTTTCTTTTATTCAAAGTTAATACAAATGAATTCATTTTTCTCAATAAGCTGTTAATTAACTGTTTATTTCATGGATTCCTTAATCACCATGATAGGCATGATTTATAATATTTACTATATAGGTGCTATTTAATTTTTTCTTGTTTGTGACTGCAGGTCTATAAAGATAACTCCTTCAAGTGAACGAGGGACAACTACTTCGAACAAGCATTGGATCTACGGTAAGACCTTAACACCTTTATAGTATTCTTTTGTAGATCGCATATGTCTAGAGAAAGATAGGTTTATTTGGTTGTTTGTTGCTAGATTACATTTTGGTACTAGGGAGATCGATCTTGTCCACAAGATTGATTTATCCGGTCAACAGAAAGGCACTACAAAAAGGACTGCAGATCTAAATCTCCTGAGAAAGGAAAGGGATATGATGATGCTCCTTCTACAGAGGCAAAAACTACCCTGGATGAAGGTGGGGATGTGTATTTGGCTTCTTCTTCAAATACACATGTAGATCATGAGTCATGGTTGATTGACTCAGGTGCATCCTTTCACTTTACTCCTCATAGGGAGTGGTTCTGCGAGTATGAGAAATATGATGGCGGTGATGTATTCTTAGGTGATGATAGGAAGGCCAAAATCATTGGATGTGGAAAATTTAAGTTGAAGCTGCAAGGTGGAAGGATTAGAACACTTCCCGGTGTTCTACACAGTCCTGCATTGGCCAGAAATCTAATTTCTGTAAGAAATATGGATGATGCAGGTGTAAAAATAGTGTTCGAGAAAGATGCCTGTAAGATGGTTCGGGGAGAACTGCTATTAATGCAGGGAGTTAAAATTGGAACTCTGTACAAGCTTGAGGGAAGCACTATTATTGATGGGTGCAATAGTTCTGTGGTTCTCGAAAGTGGAGCGGAAAGCCTAGCGGTCTCTGGAGAAAATACCATGCTATGGCATCAAAGGCTTGGACATATTGGAGAGAAGGGCCTTTACTGCATGGAAATGGTATGGTAGAAGGTATGTCTAATAGCTCTCTGGATTTCAATTTTTGTGAACATTGTGTATATGGGAAGCAGAATCAGGTGATTTTTCCTTCTGGTGCTAAGAGGGCAAACAAGATATTAAAGCTTGTGCATAGTGATGTGTTTGGACCTGTGTCGGTTCCATCACTAGGTAAGTCTGTGTACTATGTTTCATTCATAGATGAATTCTCAAGGAATAAATGGATATATTTCTTGACGAAGAAATCTGAAGTATTTGACAGATTTAAATAATTTAAAGCTCTGGTGGAAAACTAGATAGAGAAGAAGATAAAGGTGCTGAGGATAGATAATGGTGGGGAGTTCTATAAGAAGGAATTTGAAGAGTTTTGTAAGAAGTGTGGTATAGCACGGCATAAGACTACTCCATACTCACCTCAGCAAAATGGATTTGCAGAAAGAATGAATAGAACGTTGATGGAAAAGGCAAGAAGCATGCTTAGTGGTACCGGTTAGGACAAGAATTCTGGGCAGAGGCAGTGGACACTGCATGTTACTTGGTTAACAGATCACCCTCATCAGCGTTGGAGGATAAGACTCCACATGAGGTATGGACTGGTAAGAAACCCTCTCTTTCACATCTAAGGGTATTTGGATGTGATGCATATGTACATGTTCCAAAGCAAACAAGGACCAAGTTGGATAATAAATCTGAAAGGTGCATCTTTATTGGGTATAAGGATGGTTTAAAAGGTTACAAGCTTTGGAACCCGAAAACAAGGAAGGTTGTGTACAACCGAGATGTGGTGTTTAGAGAGGTGAAAGATGTTGTTAAACATGAAGTCATACCAAAGGAACCTGAGAAGATAGAGTTTGAGCTAAAGGAGGATGAATCAGACTCTACAACAGAAGAAGACTCAGAAGATGAAGAGCCACAAACTCCAACTTTGAGAAGATCAGTTCGGGAAAGAAGGCAACCATAAAGGTATAGTCCATCTGCTTTCTGTTCAGGTTTTGCCTTAACTATAACTGATGATGAACCCAGAACTGTCAGGGAGGCAGTAGATTCAGAGGATGGAAAACTCTGGAAGGAGGCCATGGCTGATGAAATGGCATCCTTGCACAAAAATGATGCATGGGATCTGGTGGAGTTGCCGGCTAGAAGGAAGCCCATTGGGAGCAAATGGGTGTTTAAGAAGAAGATGAATGTAGAAGGCAAGGTGGAGAAATACAAAGCTCGGTTGGTAGCAAAAGGTTATTCCCAAGTGCCGGGAATTGATTTTGGTGATATTTTTTCTCCCGTTGCCAAAGTTACTTCTATTAGATTACTTTTATCTGTTGCTGCTGCATTTGATTTTGAGATAGAACAGATGGATGTGAAGACAACATTTCTTCACGGGGATCTAGAAGAGGAGATCTACATGAAGCAACCCGAAGGCTTTATGGTGAAGGGTAAGAAAGAACTGGTATGCAGGTTGAAGAAGTCTCTGTATGGGTTAAAACAATCACCAAGGATGTGGTATCAGAAATTTGATACCTACATATGGGGACTTGGCTTCACCAGAAGCAAGGAGGATCACTGTGTTTATTTTAAATTAATTGGTGATCATGTTATTTATTTTGTCTTGTATGTGGATGATATGTTGTTGATTGGAAATGACAAAGAAATTATCCAAGATTTGAAGAACCAACTGTTCTCCAAATTTGACATGAAAGATCTTGGTGCTGCAAACTATATTTTGGGCATTGAAATTAAGAGAGATTAGGCAAAGAGGAAGCTCTGGTTAAACCAGAGGAAGTATGTCGAGACTATATTGTAGAGGTTCAATATGCAGGATAGTAAACCATTGAATGTTCTGATTCCTGTAGGTACAAAGTTGTCTACTGAACAGTGTCCCAAGACACAAGAAGAAGAGGAGGATATGTCTCATGTTCCATATGCAAGTACAGTGGGTATCTTGATGTATGCAATGGTCTGTAATAGACTAGACATTGCAGATGTAGTGGTATTATTGAGCAGGTTTATGTCAAACCCAGGGAAGGAGCATTAGACAACAGTGAAGCGGGTTTTCAGATATTTACATGGAACTAGTGATTATGGCTTGTGCTACCAGGGAAGACCAGGATTGGAAAGAGTGTTGGACATTCATGGTTTTGTTGATGCAGACTAGGCTGGAGACCTGGACGAAAGAAGATCTACAAGTGGGTATGTGTTTAGCCTATTTGGAGGTGCAGTTATTTGGATGAGTAAAAGACAGTATGTAGTGGCTCTTTCAACTACAAAGGCTGAATAAATAGCAGCCACTCATGTAAGAAAGGAAGCAGTTTGGTTGTAGAGATTGTGTTCAAGTATGGGGTTGGTGCAGCAAGCTATAAGGATAGATTTTGATAGCCAAAGTTCAATTTTCTTGGCTAAGAACCCTGCTTATCATTCAAAGACAAAGCACATTGATGTTCAATATCACTTTGTGAGAGATATGGTTGAGGCTAAAAGGGTGTTGCTGGTAAAGGTGGACACTTTGAAGAATGTTGCAGATGCAGTGACGAAGTCTGTAAGAAATTATAAGTTCTCTTGGTGTAGAGAAACAATGGGTGTTTCAGAATTGGGCTAATGACTAAACTCTCCTATGGCCCCTTGCGGAAAGAAAACAACAAGTGGGAGAATGTTGGATATGTGTTATATTCTTTCCACAACTAATCACGCGCGAGGGGGTCACAGGGGGGGTGGTAGCCCCCCTTGTTGGGGTCTGAGGCAGTGCCTCGGAAAAATTTTTTGTTCCTTATTTTCCAGTGGGTATATCCACCCATGGTTTTGGGGTACGATGATTTTCGGCCCTGGTATTTTGTAGATCCAGTCAAGGGAAATACGGTTATGTTCTAATACATGGTTAATGGATTGGGGTTTATGTATGCTTCGACATGTATATATATGTGTTGTAACACTAAAAGGAATAATAATGAAAAATCAAGCTGGTCGTCCCGATTTGGGATCCAAGGGAAAATCTCTGTGTTTATATGTTTTATGTTTTATGCTCTCGCTATTGTTTATTTTAGGTTTTAAGATTCGTTTACAGATAATTTCTATATGGGGTTAAAACCTACACAACAAGGCATTGGCCTTTTCTACCTCTCTTTGTGCTTTTATGGTCTTTACCTCATTGATGACTTGCTTGGTTTTTAGCTACTGATTTTCTTGCTCAAGAAAATCAATCACATATTTTGCTCTGTCAAGATTAGCTTGAAGTTCACTAATCCTTGCTTCTTTGCCTTTGATTGTTGCACTGATGATTTTTCGCTCATCCTCCTCATCTAGGTCAATCAAATGAAACTCCTGCTCTGTTTCATGTTTATCCTCCTGTTCATCAATGATTGGCTCTTTAGCCTTTTCCTTGCCTTTGTCCACCTGTTTTTTTGATGAAGAAGGCATGGCCCTTTTCACTCCAAGTGAAGCAAACACATGTCTATAGCCTCTCTAATAGGTCTTGGGAAATGGCTCAACATGAGTCACATTAGCCCAAGTTGCCTCAATGTCCTCCTCACTACTTGATGACTCAAAATCATGATGTGATGGTGAAGGGTTATGGAAAGGTGAAGAAGTAGGATAAACATGAGGTGACTGCATCTAACTTGGTGATGATGTATGAGCAGTAGGCTGAGATGGAGGAGTGGATATGGGAGGATGAGATGATGAGGGGATACTCTGCTCATGTTGACTAGGTGGGGTAGTGATGCATGACTATCATCTTGATGAGTGAGTGGTGGAAAAGACTCTGCATTTGATGATTATAATCCCTCTTTTGTACAATGTATGCCATCTTGTCAATGCTGCGAGAGAGATAGTAGGGTATGTGAAGCATTCTCACTCTAGTGAAGTGCATGAGTAGTCAGATATGATATGAATAAAGTTGAGAAAACCTACCCTCACAGGTGAAGTATTTCATGATTATTTTCATCATAGGGACATACCGGTCAAGGAGATGAGAGAAGGGGAAAATGGTCTTTTTTTCATCCTTATATCTAGGTTTAAGATATGGTTCATAGTAGCTCTGATCAAGGTTTCCTTGTTTAAACCATTTCTCTCCCACATGATGGATCCCTGTAGCAGCTGCAATGGCATTAGTGGACATGGTAAAAGTAACCCCAGCAAGAGTGACGTGCCTATCATGAATATTGGTAATGAAAAATCTTGTCAACCTAGGGTGATATTGGACCTGCTGCACTTTCTCACAAAACTCAAAAAAAACAAACATGTTTAAAACATGACATAGTGAGGGGAGAGGCCATGAGCTCTTTTGTGGTTGCTGGTTCAAATCTGATGATTTTCCCTCCTTTCTTACTCTTATTTGGTGTTTGTTCCTCACTGACACTTCTATCCTCCCCTTCAGACATTTTGAATTTGAAGGATTGAAAACCCTAGGGTAAATGGAATGAGATGAAGGGAGTGAGAGATGAAATGACTGGCTTAGGAAAATGGATGGAATGAATGTAAATGAAAACCTAGGTCTATGAAAACCCTAGGATTTAACAATATTTATGACTGATATGTGTTTTAGGGACATGAATATGGATTTAGTGCATGAAAATGGGAAGGAAATTGAAACTAGGGTTTCATAGCAACAAGCACTTAAAAATTTCTTATGAAACACCAAATATAATAGAGGAGAGGTGTCTTAGGGTCAAATTTTTATTTTAAAGCCCTTTGAATAAATTTTTGAGGAAATAGAATATTTTCAGAGGTTGTGAAACCCTTTAAAACTCTCCCTGAGCAAACGTGCAACGTCTTGGAGGAACGCGCAGCAACCGGGCAAACGCGCAGTGACCCAGGGTAAACACGCAACACTTGTGTAAATTGGTCTACAGTTATCGGGAAAATGCACAGCACCTAAGTGCAAATGCACAACGACCGGTAAAACGCACAGTGACCTAGGGTAAATGCGCAGATACCCTAAAATTTGACCCAAAATGCTCAGAAAACTTGAAATTTCTCCTTTGTTGGAAACTCCTGATGGCTGAATGGAAACAATGACTTGCTTTGAGGTGTTTGAAAGTATTTGTAGCTTTATTAGTTTTGAATTTTTAATTGGAATAACCCACTTTTTCTATGTTCACTTTTCTCTTTGGACTTTGGCATTGATACTCTTTATCTTTCTGACTTCTTTGGCATTGCAGGTTGATCAAGTGATGGAGTTTGGCTTTCTTTGCTCCACTTAGGAGGGAAATGATTGTATTTGACAGCTTGGGATGAATTTACTACATATGAGAACATAAAATTACATTTGGAAATACATAAATAAATTACATATTGAATTTTATATCAAAATGAAATTTTGACATAAAAATCATTAAACTCAAAAATTACAACCCCGAAAATATGATAATTACATCATGATGATCTTATTAATTCCCTCCCATATATGTGCTGACTTCATCTAAAATGAAGGATTGACCTTGAAAAATGTAAAAACGTAATGACCTAATGGGACTTCTTTAGACCTGACTTTCAAGAATGAGATTTTAACAAGATTTCCTGATGAAAAGAGAATTTCCATAGGTGTTGTTATGCTCACGGATACATGAGAATGAGTCAGCCAATATGATATTATGAGGGAGAATAAATTTTTTTGACAAGGACAACCACAAGTAGAACAATTTTATATCATGACCTAATGGAATAATTGAAAATTTCCTTATAATGGGACACCTAAGATGCACATGAAAAATGTGTTTTGATCCCTGGTGAAAGTATGCAAATATTGACACTAATATGTGATAAGGGGTACTCTTATGGTGATGGATCTGAAATTATTCCGTTAGTGCTTCAATGGTTTCATTAACGAAGTGCGTACCTCTATCACTCATCAGTATCTTTGGGCATCTGAATTTGGTCAAAATATGTTAAAAAATGAAGTGCGCATTAGTATCTACAGTACAATCCTTAACTGCCTTAGCTTCTGCCCATCTAGTTACATAATCAGTGGCAGTGATGATATAGCACGCTCTTGTCTTCTTCCCTATGGGGTCGATTGGTCCAACAAAATCTATAACTCATTTATCAAAGGCCTTTAGGGCCATCTATGGTTGTAGGGGCATTTCATCTCTGCGTGAGGGCTTCCCTGTTCTCTAACATGCATCACAGGCTCGAAAATATGCATGTGCATCATTATGCAGTGTGGGCCACTGTAACCCAACACGCAACACCTTTTGCATAGTGGATTTTCTAGCATATTGGCCTCCTTCCACCCCTCCATGAGCCTAAGCCACTATATCCTACCTTTCATGTTCCAACACGTATCTCCTCAACAATTAATCTGATTCCACTTTATAAAATTAACCCACAATCAAGGTAAAATCAATTGCGCACGCAACTAACTTTTTATTTTGTTGTACTGAATATTCAGCAGGCGCGCTTCTAGTAGTTAGGAAGTGAATAATATTGGCAAAGTGCTTATCGACCACCTTGATAGAAAAGAGTTTCGCATCGGGTAACCCCTCCTCCAGACTGGTTGGTTCTTCCCAATTTTTGATTCGTGAAAAATGATCAGGTTCGGCATTTAATCTTCCAGGCTTCATAATAATTTCAAATTCATACTCCTGAAAGAGTAGCAACCTTCTGTAGATGTTCCCCCCCAACACAAGCTTATTGACTAGGTATTTTAAAGCAGATTGGTCAGTGAACATTTTGAAATTCCCTCCTAGTAGATAGTGCATGTATTTTTGTAGAGCGTACACCATGGTTAGTCCTTCCCTTTCTATGGTTGAGTAGTTGCGCTCTGCGCTAGAGAGATTCCTACTGGAAAAAGCAATAGGGTGATCAATGTCTCCTTCTCCTGGCTATGCTAAAATAGCCCCAAGTGCTATACCAGATGCATTCACATGCACATGAAAAACCTTAGACTAGTCTGGAAATATCAAGATAGGTGCAGTGGCCATTTTCTCCTTTAACAGATCAAATATATTTTGACATTATTCATCCCAGAAAAATGATACATCCTTCTTTAGCAACTTCTCCATCAATGCAGTGATCAGAGCATACCCTTTAATGAACTTCCCGTAATAACCGGTGTGTCCTAGGATGGAGCACATCTATTTCTAATTAGTAGGATCTTATAGGTTTATTATAGCTGCTATCTTGGCTAGGTCTACCATAAATCCTTGATGGCATACTATATGCCTTAACAAAATTCCAAAAGGCAAAAAAAATATACATTTCTTCAGGTTAAGAGAAATCTGGTGCTTTCTACAAGTGTCAAGCATCATGCACAGGTTTGACACATGTTACTTGACCAATCCAAATACTTTCCAATCATCAAAATATACCTCCAAGAATTTATTCATGAATTCTTTGAACACTTCCATGACCACGCGTGAGAAGATCGCAGGTGCATTTTTCAATCCGAACGACATGACAATGTATTGGAAAGACCCCCACTCTGTTGCGAAGGTGGTCTTGCTGCGGTCTTCAAGCACAATTTTGATATGATGATACCCCTAAAATCTATTAGTAAATGAATAAGCTTCTAGGCCTCCCACATTATCCAGAATTTCATCAGAAAATGAAGTAGGGAAGGGGTCATGGACACAGGCATCTATCATCTTGCGCAGATCTACACAAATCCTTATCTCTCCTTTGGTATTCTTCTCCTAGACCACCATTGGGCTTACCCAATCAAACTGTTCTACTAGTTCAATTATGCCTTCAACCACCATATTTTCTAGTTCCTCTTTTACTTTCTGATTTTGTTTAGGAGTTAATCATTATGGTCGCTGCTTGATAGGGTGCACATCTGGTTTTGACGTGATCTTCATAACACCTAGGTCTCCCACAATTCCCTTTAGTTCAAAGAAATTCATAGGAAATAGATCATGATACTATGTCAGTAGATCTGCAACCTTCCCTACTGTATCATCATCCCAGTAATCTCCAATTTTAGCCAACTTGGGATGCTCTTCTGTCCCAATGTTGACTTCCTTCAACTTTAGAGGTTTAGTGACATCTACCATCCCTAATTTCGGCCCTACAACTGCACTCTCCTTTAGATTTAGGGATGTTAACATTGCATGGGTCATATTCATTATCCTCTATGGACAAGTTCCTACAGTTGACAATGTCTTGCGTCTGCGCATTCCTTTCGAGGTTGGGATTCATCAAAGACAAGGGCATCTATGTCCTGTAAGGCTTCATCCAATTTTTCCGATCCCCCAACTAACCCAAAGGTTGTTAGGAAATAATTAATCATTGTAATCCAATGGTGATTTCCTCGGCGCGGCTCCATTTCTAGATACCAAGTGGTAGGTACCGTTACTAACAAGTGAATAAACATGTGAACCCACTCATCCGAGGTCCTTTCCTTCCACACTTCCATCCATGTGGACAGGTGTTTGCACGGGTCTCCCTGACCATAAAAAAACTCTATTGGCAGGGTATTGGGAGGTTCAAATCACAAATTCATCATGTGGCTACATTATTCCCAATCCTTAAACACACCCTTGTGCATATCCCATCAACGTTTTAGGGTTGTGCGCATAGCCAAATCAAGCGCCCAGAACCTTCATTCCTCTGGGACAACATTTTCCATTTCTTCCAGAAATACTTTGACACTACCAGAGCCTTGAAAATAGAGTATTTCTCTTACATCTAAGGAGATGCGCCAGAAGTTATTTGTGATCTTGAGGCAGCACAATGTAGATACATCGTGCAACCAATTCTGCTAGTTCTCCATCTCGCCATCTGAGTCTGAAAAATTCAAACTATCCTTCCAATTCAACATCCCATCAACTGTAGGTTTGATCCAATCTTCGTCCCGTGCAGTCAACTTGTAAATATGGTCAACATCATCTCCTTCATGTATTGGCTTGATATAGCATTCCCCTTCTGATGGATCCAGTGGGACTATCACCCACGTACCATCATTCTCAAAGATCATGCTTCTCCGCTTCAGGTTGATGATTCCTCCCATGTCAATGGCCCAATCTAATCCTAACAACATAGTGTAGGGGTTTGCATCATCCAAAATTTTATTGCTTTGAAATCTGCACATACCTTTACTCCAAAAATGTCTGCCATGACTTGTGGAAGTCTTCCAAGGGGAATGACCTTTTGCTGATTAGCCATGCGTAACTGAATGGTGGACCATTCCAACTTTGGTTCTCCCATATTTTGCCAGGTCTTCCTAGGTAAGACATTTGCATCAAACCCAAGATGGCCTAGAGATTAGCTACTGCATTCATATTGTACAGTAGCTTAATGCAGCCTTGTAGGAATGGTTTGAATTCGTCATCAGCCTTTGGTTCCATGACAGACCTTGATGTGGATGCTCCTGCAGCAGCAAAATCCTTCCTGGCTTTAATGAAAGTCTGTTTTTCTTTCTACAGGTTGAGTCCTTCCTTCTTTTCATATGCCTTTCTTATCAGTGGCTCTGCATCATCCTTTTCCTCATTTCCTCCAGTAGCAACACCACTATGTGTAATTACATTTACACTTGGACCATCATTGTGCAGTTCAAATTTAACCATTTGTATGTTTTGTGTAGGCGTTTGCTGCTTTTCCTGCATTTTAGCCATTAACACAGGAAAATCTTCAATTACATGATGAAATTTCCTACAATACCTGCAGGATTGTTGCATAGGGTTCGGGAATTCATGCACATAGTGTCCAGTGTCTCCACAGTTATAGAAAATTAATTGACCTCTTCCCCGACCTACACCTCCACCTCTCCCCCCTCCCCTTCCTCTTGCTAGGGATCCTCCCCGTCCAGAGGGAGATGCTGGTGATGAAGGGTCAGCCTGCATTCTTTAAAGGTTCACATTGTCTATCATTAGGTCAATCGTCTAGTAGTGGTGCTCATCATGACCAACTGAAGAGAAATTTATGCACCATTGTTTCTTGATTTCTGGTACATAGGCTCATACCCGTGGGAAATGGTTTGTATCATGTCGTCCAGCTACCCTACAATCAGCGCACCATAGTGTCGGGGTACTAGGCCCAAGAAAATCCATGGGGCACAGTGGATTCAGCCCCCCTTCTTGCAGGTTATCTGAGAACAGAGGGTGCTGATCTTTAGTGTAGCTAACACCCTTACAGCGTATGCACCAGACATCTAAGTTGACTTCTTTACCTTGGTCTCTGCATAAATTTTTGATTTCTAAGTGCATAGTTTCCAGTTCGCTTTGAATTTGCAGCACTCTGAATTGAGCATCTTCTCTAGGCACAACTTCTAATTTCATAGAAACTTCCAGGCCTTCACCCTGAGAATCAATTTTCTGTTGATCCATAGGCCCGCGCAGATGTGGCAAGAGCATGGAAATGAACCATTCCTTATGCTCCTTATCATTGTAAACAAATCCTCCATCATTGATGGTTTGCTTTAGCCATTGGTTAGCTTCCCAAACTAATTCCTTCGACCCTTTCTTGATATCTTTTAGTTCTATTACGCAATGTGAATAGGACTTCGGCTTTCAGAATTGTCATTTCAGGGCATCCTTAATCTATGCAACATTAGGATCTACGTTTTGAGCGAGATATCTCATGAACCAATCTAAAGCGTGACCTTCAAATTCCATAGCCAACTGTGCTCTCTTGACAACACCAATATCAACATTTTGCGCAGTCCACACTGCATTAGCCACAAACCAAAATCGATCTATATCCTCATCCCCCACACCCTTAAAGGTGGGTAGCTCCATATGTACGGCCATATCTTTTGCAGGTGGGGAAGGTGGTGGGGTAGGAGATGTCTTACCCCTGCACGTGTTCGATAGTGGTGTAGCAGGAGGGCTACCTTCAACGTGCATAACCTCAGTAACTTCTATATTAGGTGAGTTTCTCAGAGGGATGTATATAGATATGTCCCCTCTCTGATTGATCCGATAATATTTTCTGCTGCGCATAGTTCTTTTGATCTGATCAGGGACCATTCACTCGATGTGGTTGCACAAAACACCCTTTTCACACAATATCATCTTAATCAGCAAAGGCAAATTTCATAATAATTTACCTCTCAATCCTTTGAAAAATCTCCTTTCAGCTTCAGAATATGACACAAACTGATCTACTGCAAATTCTGTCCCAAACCCACCCAAGATGTTTTCAACCCAATGATCTACAGTTTGGGTGATGGAATTATCAGTATTTTCCAATTTTTGGATCAATTCAAAGGTCCACTGTGTGACCTTATCGTCCTTCCAACAGGTTTAGAATTTTGCTAATTTTGACCACCACTCCTACAATTCGTGCGCAAAGGTCGCGGATAAGATCTCGTGCACCTTTGTGAAAATATGCTTTTTCTTCCACTCTTCAGTAGACAACTTCTTACTTCTGTTTTATTTTAGGGAAAATTCTTGAATATTTTTGTCAAACCAGTCCTCTAATTCCGACTTTAATGGCTACCACTGACTGTTAGGTCCCTATATTACTGGTATAGTCCCTTATTGTTGTTAGTGTAACCCCCTTATTGTTATTGTTGTACCCCTGTAACCACCATATTGTTATTATTGTGCCCTTACATTATTATTGTTAGGTCGGCTAGGATTACATTGTGGCCCCATGGACTCCTATATATAGAAGGGAGGTTTTATCATTTGTATGATCCAATAATTGTTCATTTATGTAATGTATTGGAGGTTTCCCCCTCGAAGTGGCTGATTTCTAAGGATTTGATCTCTTTTTTCTTCTATTTTTGGAGTTGGATTCACAACATTTGGTATCAGAGCTTTGGATTCTAGGGTTTCGCTACTCCAAACAAGTCATCATGGAATTTTCGCTATAACGTGTTTTATATGAAGGTTCAGAAGCTAAAATTTTGAGAGGGCGACGCTGAAATCCTCAGGAAAAGCGTCGTAAAATTTCAGATCTTGTTTTTCAATAGTTCCAGAGATATGGTCTGTGGAAGTTAGGGATTTTTCCAAGCTCCCGAATTTAACCTAAACAGGTCATCGCGGAATTTTCGCTATAACGTTTTTTCTATGAGGGTTCAGAAGCTGAAATTTTCAAAGAGTGAATCCGAAATTCCACAGAACATCGTGGAAACATTTTAGAGGTTGATTCGTATTATTTTGGGAGGTAGGATATGTGGAAGTTAGGGAGTTGTCAGGCTCCCGAATTTCATCTCAAAGAGGTGATCATGGAAAAAAATTCATAACTCTATCTCTGAGCATCAGATTGGAATTCTGTAAAGAGTGGCTGCAATCACACAGAGTTTAGTTTCATTTCTATAAATTTAAGGCCCGAAGAAGGAAACGGTGACATGTGTCAAGTCGTACAAGTTCACTCTACTGAACCAGTTCATAATTAGGTCATTGTGGGATATTGGACATAATTTTGTCTTGAAGAATCCAAATCAGGTCAGACCTGTGGCATTCGAAATAAGATTCAGAGGGATACTTCAGGGCCAAATTTCAAATATTGAAGATCCGAAATCACAAAGATAATTCAATTTCAATATCGAGCTCCTTAAAAGCAAGAAAAAGGTGTGTATTTTTTTCGAATTACATAAGTCTTGTTTGAAAAAAAATAGTTTGAATTTATTCCAAGGGCATATTGAAGAATATATATCAGTATTGGGTTCTAAAATGCCTCCTAAAAAGAATTCAACACCCATTAAGCCTTCACAAGGCTCTACTATGACTCATGACGATGAAGAAACACAACATGAGATATCAAAATTACAAGAGCAAGAGCAGCAAATTTCACTATCGAAAAGAGCAACAAAAAATGAAATGGAAGTTTTGAAGAAACGCGTGGAAACAAATATGGATGGTTTGAAGAAAGGCATGGAAGCTAAGATGAATTATTTGGAAGCTAATATGGATGGCATGGAAGTGGGCATAGAAGCTAAGATGGATGACATGGAAGCTAAGATCGATGAAAAAATGAAAGACAACATGGAAAACATGAAGAATGATCTAAAAGTAGACATCAAAGGTTTGGACAATTTGATACAAGAAATGTTTCCTAATGGAGAAAAGATAGTAGAGGAAACTCATGTTGAGAACAAAATAAATGTTAATCGTGATTTTATAAACTCTAATGTTGGTGGAAGAACCACCATATTCCAAATATGGATATGAGGAAGTTTGATGGTAAGGATCCCATAACATGGATACTACATATGGAGCAATATTTTGATCTCAATAATGTGCAAAACACACAAAAGGTATGCATTGAAACTTTACATTTAGAACAAAATACATTTGTATGGTATCGATGGCTTTGCTCTCGTAAAAAAATTGTCACTTGGTCAATATTTATGGAGGAAATGATAGCACATTATGAGGATACAAAGAGCAACACCTACTTTAGCCAATTGATAAATCTCAAACAAAACGGTTCAGTGGTGGAGCACATTGAGGACTTCCAAAAATTGAATATAAGGGTAACTGATATTCCAAAGGAACACAGGATTGATGTCTTCATAGGGACCTTAAAGGATAACATCCAACATGAAGTTCGCGTTTCGAAACCTAATTCATTGGAGAAGGCATTCAGGTTGGAAAGAAAATTTGAATGTAAAATTATGGCGAAAAGGAAGCCTACCACTCACATCTATAAAGATGGAAGTGTTGCTACTCCTAGAATTCCAGAACCTATAAGGTTGACACCACAACAATTGGAAGAAAAAATAGAAAAAGGGCTTTGCCACAGTTGTGATAGCAAATACACTAAAGGTCATAAGTGCACTGAGAAGAAATTATTTACATATATTGTGAAGAGGAGGAAGAAAATGAACAAGAAACTTCAAAAGTAGAGGATATACAGCAAGAAGCAAACCTAGAAGAAGAAGAAATGAGTCTGACCATATCATTTAATGCATTGGCAGGAATTACCACTCCTCAAACTCTCAAGATAGAAGGACATATAAAGAAGAAAAAGGTAATAGTGTTGATTGATTCGGGTAGTACCCATAATTTTATTCATTGTAAGGTAGACAAGGAATTGAATTGTTTCTATACGCAACACCAGAATGTCAAGTGATGGTTGCAAATGGAGAACTATAAATTCCTATGGAAAATGCCATAATATCAAGCTAGCCATGGGGGAATATGTATTGAATAGTCCAATGCTTTCCATCCCAATGAGAGGTGCTGATGTTGTACTAGGAGTACAATGGTTACAATCTTTGGGGACGGTAGATTTTACTTTTCAAGAACCTTTCTTGAATTTTTTTTCGAAAGGAAAGGAAATCAAATTACGGAGCATGACAAAGCTTCTTAAGAAAGAACAACGAGGTGTAATTGCACAATTATTCTCACTAGAAGTTCCAACATCAAAATCATCTATTTATCCAGATCTCCAAAAAGTCTTGGACAATCATTCCAAGGTGTTTGATACTCCCAAAAGACTCCCACCTATTTGTGATCATGGTCATGCTATTCATTTGATTCCCAGAATTTTTCCTCCAAACATCAGGCATTGCAGATATCCTTATGTCCAAAAGAGCGAAATTGGACGTATGATTGCAGAAATGTTAGAGGCTGGTATAATTCAACCTAGTCAATTTTTTTTCTTTGCTACAGCAGTATTGGTGCACAAGAAAGATGGATCATGGTGCATGTGTTTGGATTATAGGGAGCTCAATAAGCTCACTATTAAAGATAAATTTCCCACTCTTGTGATTGATGAATTATTGGATGAATTACATGGAGCAATTTATTTTACCAAGTTAGATCGTCATTCAGGATATCATAAAATTTGAATGAAGACTGAAGATATTCCGAAAACAACATTTCGAACTCATGAGGGTCATTATGAATTTTTGGTCATGCCTTTTGGACTTACCAATGCACCTTCTACATTTCAAGGGTTGATGAATTCCATTTTCAAACCCTTCCTTAGAAAATTTGTGCTAGTATTTTTTGATGATATACTAATCTACAGCAGGTCTTGGAAGGATCATGTTCAACATGTTGACAGGGTGCTCAAACTCTTGGAGGAGAAACAATTATATGCAAAAACATCCAAATTTTTCTTTGGAGTACAAAAGGTGGAATATCTGGGTCATATTGTATCTCACGAGGGTGTTAAGGTAGACCCTAACAAAATTAAATCCATTAAGGAATGGAATGTCCCCACAACCATAAAGCAGTTTCATGGATTTCTCGGGTTAACAGGTTATTATCGCAAGTTTGTTAAGAATTATGGGAGAATAGAAGCACCTCTAATAACATTATTGAAGAAAGATGCATTTTCATGGACTCCTGAAGCAACTAAGGCCTTTGAACATCTTAAAGAGGCAATGTGCCTAGCACCAGTCTTAGCTACGCCAAACTTCACAAAAACCTTTATTGTGGAATGTGATGCCTCATGAAATGGAATTGGTGTTGGTTTAATGCAAGGAAGACCCATTTATTTTTAAATTCGTTCGATAAAAGGAAAGTATTTACAAAAGGCTATTTATGAGAAGGAAATGTTGGCAATACTACATGCACTAAATAAATGGAGACCTTACCTAATGGGAAGACACTTCAAGGTAAAAATTGATCATGATAGTCTTAAACACTTTTTGGAACAAAGACTATCTTCAGAAGAGCAGCAAAAATGGGTCACAAAGATGTTGGGTTATGACTTTGAAATAATCTACAAAAAAGGAAAGCTTAATGTTGTTGCGGATGCACTCTCAAGAAAGAATGAAGAGGTGGAAGCATTGCTTTGTGCCATTTCTATTATCCAACCAGATTGGATAACCGAAGCAAGAGATGAATGGAAGAAGGAAAAAGAAGTGTGGACACTCATTCAAAAGTTGCAGCAAGATCCTAGTACATCTGATACATTTAGTTGGAAAAATGATTCCTTATGGTACAAAGATCGCTTATATCTTTGTAAGAATTCCCAACTGAAACAAAATATTCTTTTGGAATTGCACACTTCTCCTTTAGGAGGACACTCAGGATTTTTAAAAACTTACCACAGGGTGAAGAAAGAATTTTTTTGGGATGGCCTTAAATCTGATATTCAAAATTTTGTGGCAGAATGCTTAGTTTGCCAGCAGAACAAAGTTGAGACAATTAAGACCCCGGGTCTTCTACAACCTTTATCCATTCCAAGTCAACGTTGGGAGGAGATTTCAATGGATTTTATCACAGGTTTACCTAACTTCAAAGGAAGGAGTGTCATCATGGTGGTAGTTGATAGACTTACCAAGTATGCACACTTTTGTTCATTATCTCATCCATTTAAAGTGAGTACAATTGCTACTGCATTTATTGAAAAAATTCAAAGGCTACATGGAAACCCGAAGATTATTGTAAGTGACAGAGATCCCATTTTTACAGGAAATTTTTGGACGAAATTATTTTCTTGTTTGGGTACTCAACTAGCTCCTATCTCATCTAATCATCCTCAATCCGATGGTCAAACAGAGATAGTGAATAAATGTTTAGAAGGATATATTCGTTGTTTTGTATATGATAAGAAATCACAATGGTTCAAGTGTTTACCTCTCACTGAATGGTGGTATAACACTTCTTTCCATACTGCAACAAAAATGACCCCATTTATGGCACTTTATGGATATTATCCACCATTCATCACATCTTCTTTAAGGGAAAATTCTAGGGCTCAAGCAGTGGAGGATCACATCAAGCATCAACTAGAAGTTCTCCAAATATTAAGGGATAGCCTAAATTTGGCACAAAATCAAATGAAACAACAAGCAGATCAACATTGCAGTGAGAGAAGTTTTGATGTGGGAGACTGGGTATTTTTACGGCTACAACCATATAAACAAATGTCCCTCAAGAAAACTAAGAAGCATAATAAATTATCACCAAAGTACTATGGTCCTTACAAGGTGTTGCAAAATATTGGCACTATGGCATAAAAATTGGGGCTTCCTAATTCTTCGCGAGTGTATCCATTTTTCCATGTTTCATGCTTAAAAAAGGTTATAGGGGACAAACTTCCAGTTCAAACAATATTGTCAGAACTTGATGAGGAAGGAAAAACCATATTGGAACCTGAAGAAGTCACAGAAACAATAACTCGACAGCTATGAAATCAATCAATTTCAAAGTATCTCATCAAATGGAAGAACTTACCCACTGAAGATTCTACATGGGAGGATGAGAATTTTATAAAAAAGCACCCGGAGCTACTCAAGCGTTGAGGAAAACACTTTTTTGAAGGAGAGGAGCATGTTAGGTCCCTATATTACTAGTATAGTCCCTTATTGTTGTTAGTGTAACCCCCTTATTGTTATTGTTGTACCCCTGTAACCCCCATATTGTTATTATTGTGCCCTTACACTATTATTATTAGGTCGGCTAGGATTACATTGTGGCCCCATGGACTCCTATATATAGAAGGGAGGTTTTGTCATTTGTATGATCCAAGAATTGTTCATTTATGTAATGTATTGGAGGTTTCCCCCTCCAAGTGGCTATTTTCTAAGGCTTTGATCTCTCTTTTCTTCTATTTTTGGAGCTGGATTCAAAACACTGACCTTCCCACATCACCCAATTACCTCTCTAAAAATGATCTTGGTCCCGGTAACAGAACCATTTTTTGGCTTGAGGGGTCCTAACCCAGGTCCGGAGTTGAGGTTAACCAAAAAAACCCTCTTACTATTGGCCTTTTCAGTAGTGACCTGCTTGTACAAGTCAAAGTATCACCCAAAGCAGTATGGGGGCTGCTGGAACTAGGTTTCCACATCCTGAGAGATAATTAAATGATGTGGGTGCCTTTAGATCTAAAAAAATCATGAATAGACCTCTGCAACAGAAGCCCTAACCAGGAAACCCTTAACAGACAGATTCAGGTCAATTATGCAGAATATCTTGCATGCAGGTTAAACAGAGTCCATAATCCATGTAATAACTCTTAATAGATAGTATTAGAACCCAGTATCACTACATCCATTCAATAACCATTCATCTAAAGCCAGAAACAGTTGTGCAATTGATCTAAACACAGATAACACAGGAATCGGAAATAACATGTAGAAACGATCATAAAGTAAATAAGAGATGCATTTCAGACTTAGATATCAACAACAAGAGTTCTTCATTCATTCATAGTTCAGATCTCACTTGCAAAACCTTCAGTTCACCTATGCACATAGCCAGCAGGGTCCACACACAACAGGACTAAGGTATCCGCGCACACAGCCAGTGGGAGCCTTTTACCCAGAAAAATTTGCTAGAGTCTCAAAATATAGTCAAATCTATTATCAATCATTCACTTCTATCTCTATCGACTCGATCTAGACTCATATTTATACTTTTAGCCCGCGCTCATATAAGGTCTACAAACTATGGTTTGCGGCCCCTGGTTCTACCATTTTTACCAATTACAACTCATGAGGGGCTTTGAGCTGCCCCAAAGCCCCTTGACTTGTGTTGTGCATGACTAAACATACAAAATATTTTACAAAATATATCAAAATGTCTCCAATTTGGGTCCTAGGGGACCCCACTCCAACAATGACACTGTTGGATGATGCAGAGATCCTATCCTTGGTGAAGCCACCCGATGGTGTATAGTTGTGGGTGTGTTGTGGTCGAAAAGCCCAACCACTTCACAACCTCTACTAAAATGAGGTTCTTTTTTCTCCCGATGTCGATAATGAACTGCAGTGGGGAACCCTTTACCCACATATGGGAATGGAAGAGGCGCTCCCCTTCCTATGGATCTTCTCATTCCTCCTTCTGGATATTTGTGGTGGCAACAATGGTGTTGCGTTCTACACCGATAATCTTCTTCCCTTTTTCATTCCCCTTATCGGGTTTTGATTCAAAGTCAAAGCATACATCTGATTCATAAGCCTTCAGCTCGACCACCAATGACTACTTGACCTGACACTCACTTGATTTGTGAGTGGAGCTCTTATGGAACTCACACCATTTTCCTATGTCCATCTTTGGCTTCGTGGCATTGTTCTTTGCTTGCAGGTTTTCCTAGGCCACCTTGCCTTGTCTTTGTCCTTTTATCTACGATTTGGGGGCACCTTTCCCTTGCTTCTGATTCACAGATCCAAAATCTCACTTCTTCTGTTTGAATTTCTGGTCAATCTTGGCAGCATATCGATATCTTACACCAAGCGAGGAGATGTTGAGGAACTCCATTTACTCCTGAATGTATCTGTCTAGACAATTATGGTACTTCAGCACCAAATGTTTCTCTGAATATTTGATAGCCAAATTTTCACGCAGGGTATGGAAAAAATTCATCAGCTCATGCACATGTTGATCCCTTTGTTGCCGAGCATAGTCCATTAAATTTACTTGTCCTCATATCTCCCCATGGAATAATAATGTTTCTTGATGGCATCTCGAAAATAATCCCAAGTGGGTGTGGCTAAGAATAGACAGGGTTCCCTCTCGTCCTTTTTCTCATAGTATGTTTCCCACCAGTCCTTGACATGGGGGGTAGCTTTGAGGAGTGCAAAAGTAATATTTACCCAGTTGGAAAGTTCATGAATCGATAAATATCCTTCTAATAGATTTGAGCATCTATCTATGACATCTGCATCTATTTGGACCTAAAATATGGGAATGTCAAAGTTTACTTGTACCTTAAAAGGAGTGGTGCCTCCAAAGTGGTTGTTGGATGCAGGTGCGCCGTTAGTGGGCAGCCATTGAGGGATATGGGCAAAGTTATCCATCATTTCGTTCCTTTGTTTCTCGACGGCCTCCTCGAGTAATATTTTTATAGGATATCCTACTCCCTCGTCTTTCTTTTCCTCTACCATGGGAGGTCATCAAGTTTTACGAGGTTGATCTTGCAAAGGACCAACCAAATCGAGCCCTAACTCCTTGTACCCTGACCTTGTTGGGGACATGCAAAGAAGGGTCAAGAAAGAGAATATCGCTCTAATAATTCTAATCTAGACTCATGCAAGAACGCAATAAAATACCAAAATACACATAACGCATAGATGCAGCATAAATAACACTTCATTTCATTAATATCAAATAACTGAAATATGCTTACAGACAAAATGGAAATAAATTAGCTAGGGCACTGGTATCTTATCTTTGAGAACAGATGTGGTGGCTACAAGCCTCTGAACTATGTTACAATGAGGCTCAAGTGCCTTTTTATTATTGAAAAACACAGGAAAACCATAAACAACCAAAATCATAACCCGAGGAGATGAAACAACAAGAATTTGTGGGCCTCGTTGGGAAGCCAACTTCCCAGGGTCGTAACTTGGTCATATTACATTCATTTGGCATGTACGATATATCATCGGAAATATATATTCGATTACTACAGGTTTTTCTGTAGGCCCTTGCCTATGGCACCAAGCTTATTACAGACCTCAAAAAAAGGTTGTTTAGGGGGTCAAAACTGTTATGGAAGTTCAGGACCCGAAAAACTGTGAAAAATAGTAAATGTTGCTATAAAAAAAGAAAATTGATGAAACTGAATGGAGGTATATGTGGAATAGGTGGGTGGCCATGAATATCCACTTGGATCAAACCCATGCCTAAGTTCTCTATAAATTTCATCCTGTTGACCTACCCGTAATATCTGATCCTGTAAATCCGTCCCATACGAACTCATAGTTGCAATGTGATTTACCTGTATCTGCCTAATAAGAGCATCTGCAACCATGTTCTATTTTCCCTTAATGTAATTTATTTCAAAGTCAAACTCACCGGTCGTGTCCAACTATCTAGCTTTCTTGGCATTCATATTTGGTTGATCAAATAAGTATCTGAATCCACTGTGATTGCTCATCAATACAAACCTCCTCCCAAGAATATAGTGTCTCTGCGTCTTCAAAACATGTATGATCGTTGCCAACTCAAGATAATGTGTCACATAAGTCTTCTCATGTTCATTCAGTTTCCTTGATTCATAGCACACAACTTGTCCCTCCTGCATAAGGAATCTACCAAACCCTCTCTATCCATATCTACAATATTAAGACAGGGAGTATTTGCCAACAACTGCTTCAATTGTTCAAAACTTGTTGCACATTCCTATGTCCATTCAAACTTCTTACCTTTCCTTTGCAATGACGTGATAGGATAAGTGATCTGTGATAAGTTCTTGATGAACCTATTGTAGTAGTATGATAACCCCATAAATGACCTTAGATCATTCACATTCCTAGGAGCTTCCCATGCCATAATAGCTTTTAACTTTTCTAGGTCCACTTAGTTATGCCTTCCTTGGAGACAAAATGCCCCAATTAATGTACCTTTGTATGAAAGAAACTGCATTTGCTAAGATTGGCATACAACTAATTATCTCTTAGAAATCTCAATCTTGCTGCTAAATTCTCAGCATGCTCTTCCTCATTCTTAGAATATATCAATATATCATCAATGAACACAATAAAAAAAATTTCTAGATAAGTACACAACACATTATTCATCACAGAAAAGTAGCTAGAGAATTAGTCAAACCAAATGGAACTCCAACAAACTCATAATTCCCATACTAGGTCCTGAAATTAGTCTTATATATGTACTTTTCTTTGTTGCGTACCTGATGGTATCCTGATATTAGATCAATCTTTGAGAACATTTCTTCTCACTTCAACTGGTCAAACAAATCATCAATCCTCTGCAACAGATACCTATTCTTGATGGTTACCTTGTTCAACTGCCTATAATTGATGCATAACCTGAGAGTACCATCCTTATTCTTCACAAACAATAATGGTGCACCCTACTGTGATACACTTGGCCTAATGTACCCTTTTTCAAGCATTTCCTTCAACTGCAACTTCAATTCCACTAAATCTAGTGTGTTCATCATGTATGGTGCCTTTAATGCTGGTGCTTCCCCTGGTACAAACTCAATAAAAATTCCACTTCCCTATGAGGTGAGAATGTTGAAATCTCTGCAGAAAATAGATTCTGAAAATGTTGTAAAACTGGGCACCTACTCAATACCTCTACATCCTCAACATCCTTACCTTTATCACTAGAAATATGTAATACAAATAACATAAACCCTTTCCTTTGGCTATGATTTTTACCGCATAGTTTTCACCATTCTAACGGATGTTTCCTTTTCCTTACCCTACAAGATTCTTTGCTCCCCATTGTCATCCAAGCACTCAATAGCTTTGTCATAACAGTCCACCTTGGTCCTATGAAGATATAACCCGTCCATTCCCAACAACATACTGTATGATCCCAATGGAAGCAAATTCAAATGCATTGATGTAGGAATACCTTTAGTTAAAATTCACAAGCTGTTACCTAGTGATGAACTCTTTTCTTTGTACTTGTGGCCAACTACTCTAACCAAGACTCTGCATGTACCTCTTTATTAGAACCATACTCATCCATCACGCCAAGATTAACATAACTATAATTAGATCCAAGGTCAATAAAAATATAAACAACTTGATCAAAAATATTACCGTCCATCTCGATAATATATGCCTTATGATCAGCTTGCATTTTATCTAACGCTGCATAAATATGAGGAATATTATGTCCAACATCTCCCACTGTTTGTGCCTCCTATGCACCATAAATCTGCGGTATACCACCCTGGTGTTGTGGATAATCTCTTTGATGATGATCCTTGCACAAAGCCCAACACTATATTGGCTTCCAGCCCGCACCCTTGTTCTGATCCCTAGACTAAAATCCCTATCCTCTGTCAAATAAGCTAAACTTCTTAGGCGGTGTTGAATTCTCTTTATTACCTGTGTCTTGAGGTCTTATTCGCTTCTTATCCCAATTTCCCTTACTCTTCTCATTACCTTTCCAATCCTTCTTAGTCTCGTATCTTCTATTTGATTTCTCATAATAGTTCTTTAGCTTCCTGATGGATTCCTCCAATGATCTCATCTCATCAAATTCTATCCTGTCTTTGAATGCTACTAAAAACCCACTGATGAATCTCTAAATCTTGGCCTTCTGTAATATTCCCACTTAGCCCAAGCTAATGGGAATATTCAATTTTGCTTTGTTTTGTTTTGTTTTTCATGTTGATGAATAAAGTGTAAAGGAGGACATGTAAAAATCCTAAAAACATCAAAATAAATCAATGTCCAATGTAAACAAGGCTAAATCTGGGCCATTTTATAAACACACTTGAGTCTGAAAGAGGTTGATCACTTGACCAAGTCAACCATGACCATATCTACAATGCAGTCTAGATGCATTGAACCTCCTTGAGGCACAGTGCAGTTCTAGATGGAGGCTCTACATGTGAAAGGAGCTAAATTGATGAAGTGGTTTAGGGTTTGACAAGACTCCTATCTTATAGAAGGAAGAGGAGAGCAGCATGAGGGGGGTTGTTAAGATATTATTTCAGAATAATTTTTCTTCTTAGACATTTCTCATTCACTAGCTGTTTAGCTGAGAATAATGTTGTTTAGCATTGGGTGTTCCTGAGTGAGAATCCTACCTCATTCCTAGAGAAGCTCTTGGAGGAGTTTTGCTTGTATTTTCCACTACCAGGCTTGGGCAAGCTTCACCTTACACCTATAGCGCTGATCCTGTTGAGCGTTGGGTTGTCCTTGTGAGTCGCAGCAAGTGGAGGATATATCTCTTCAGATATATGCACATATAGCACCCCTTTTCACTAGGAAATTCTTCTATCCCATTGGAAAGAGTGTCCTAGATCATTGGAGCTACAGATCTAGACCTTAGCATTAGGCCAAATCATTCTCAGAGCTTACAGTGGACTTTCCCTTCCCTAACTACGTTATTTGCAAATTTGCAGTTGCAGGGTGTTTTGTCTACATTTTGGAGGAGAGATCTCTGGTGATAAGATTATTCCTCTCACTATGGTGATCCATGGATTGGCCATCCAATCCATGTTTGTTTCATATCTGATCTGTTGTTCTATTATATGATTAAGAGATTTCTGAATATTACTGCATATTTGCAACTCTAGATCTCAAATCTACTCTTGTACTCTCATGTTTTGCACCAAAACCCCAAGGGGAATGTATAGATGAGATTTTCTTGTATACAGATCTTCTCTAGATCTAAGTTGTAATATATTGCTACTTCAGCCCACTAAAATAACATTATCAAGTTTATGCAGACATTTCTTGTGGTTGTAGCACCTCATTTCTGAGGGTTTATTCTTGTATAATCTTCTACTTTCTCTTGTACAATGTATGGGCTGTAATGTAAATCTGATTTGATGTTGTACATATGATATTTGAGCCTCCATATTAGCCTACTACTTTACTTCAGTGGAACTGCGTTATTTCTGAAGCAGTTTGTGCATATAGCCGCAACGCCTTCATTGGGTGTTTTTCAGCCATACTAGGTGGTGGGAGGTCTGTTTACCTCACCTAGTTTGATTTATTTTTTCTCTCCTTTTGGATTTAGACATTAGATCAACTAATCTAAGGGATCTAGGAGCTACAAACTCATTTTAATGCACCAATTTGTGGAGAGAGCGTTATTCCAACAGGCTTTGCTGTGCATTCCCATTTTGGGATATTACAGTGGTATCAGAGCAACTTTCTTTGCTCAGCATGTGAGCTTCAAGCATTATGGAGTCTTCTCATGGGAAGAAGGAGATCTACAAGAGAAATCAAAGAAAACCCTTGTTTTCTGGAGATAAGAGGTTCACAAAACTTCTATCTCAAGCTCTACATGGTATCATCAAGGACATCAAAGAAATGAGGAGGGAAAAACATGGAGATCCCTCAACAAGATCTACAGGATCTATACATGAGGAAGGTTATAAGTCCTCATCTCATGGATATGAGCACTCAGCCATATCATCAAATCTACAACGTTATGTCAGCAACTTCTTCATATAGAGGAAGGAAGGAGATGTGCCAAAGAGAGAGAATCACTTGAACTTCCAAGGGTCTTGCAAGATCAAGGAAGAGAAGGCTGGGGATAACAACGCAGTCATGACAAGGGCACACCTAGATCCTCATGGAGAGGAAGAAGTAGCAATTGCTCCAAGGAGAGAAACTCTTGCACTATTGCAAGGAGTTCCAGAGAATCTCACACATGGAGGTTCTGGCACAATCCATGTGCAGCATGTGCCATCATTATCAAATGGTGGGAATCTAAATATTGCAGAAGATAAAGGGGAGGGAAAGCACCATATGATGAGGAGTATACACCCCTCCTTATTTCAAAATATTGATGCACAAAGAAGGCATGAGGATCTATGCAATGAAGGCAAGGACAAATTAGTCCATACATCTATGTATCATGCTCTATGCCTTGATGTCTCTTTGCATGGAGGAATTCCACCAAGGAGACCCCCTGATTGGTTGAAATCTAAAGTTTTCTCTCAACTATATGCAGCAACAACATATTTGTCTAAAGAGGGAACCTTGAGAGGAGCTACTACAACGCTAAAAATCATTGATGGGGAGCTAAGCAATTTTCCGAAATTGACTTTTCTATCCTCCATTCATCTGTTTACGATGGAAATAAGAGATTCATAAATATGTTTTGATATGAGCATAGTATCAAAAGGCCACTCCATAGCCTTGGAGCAGCAAAAGATATGTAATATCCCTAAAGGGACTGCTAAGCAAAACAGGCCTGAAAAAGGCATTTTTCAGGGATATGCGCTTTAGAAACCACTATCAGCCCTTGGTTCCTTATATTTGATAATATAAGACCCAATTCCAAGAGGATATCAGAAACCAAACAAACTAGGTGAAGCAAATACGCCTCCCACACCTAATATGGCTTGATAAATGTCTAATGAGGGACTGCAGCAATATATAAACACTGTATTGGAGTAGTAGTAGGCTAATAACTCATGGGATATGTTAATAAAAATTTTAATATCAGTAATATATGCAGCAACAAGAAAATTCATCTATCCCTTCAACCAAAAGTGGGGAAAGACAGTGATTTAAGCCCTAAAAAGGTTATTTTTAGAAATTTGCGTAAATACAGAGGAAAGTGATGGATGGATCTGTTAGATTATGTTATGTGGACTCCCATACAAAATTTCAGCTAAAAAAAATAATTCTAGCTAAGTTAAACAGGTCTCCCCCTTCTCGGCATGGCTAGAAAAGGCCCAATCCCCATGGCTTAGCTAATGCATAATTTACTGAAGCTTAAGCAGCGTGATTTTATAAATATATTAGGTGAAATAGGTTATAAAAATTATTAAATCAAGTCTATTATATGGATCATACACTGTACATGAGAAAAACAGAGGTTTGACATGAATAAACCCTCAAGATAGAGGTGTTGCACAATGTATTAAGACTGAAGAGCTTGACAGCGTAATTTTCAAAGAGCTGAAGCAGTATTTCATTATATCTCAGATCTAGGGAAGATATTTACATAAAAATATAGATCTATTAAAGATCTATATGCCAAAGAGGCTCTTCTTTACACTCCCCTTGGGGATCTCAGCAAAAGATGGATATCAATGAATAGATCTGAGATCTAAGCCATAGATCTGCAGTAATCTTCCAAAATTTCTGAATCATATGATACACAGCAGATCAGATCTGAAATGAACATGGATTGGTTAGCCAATCCATGGATCACCACAGTGAAGGGGAGGGTCCCTTTCACAAGAGATCTTTCCTTCAAGCTGATACAAAAAGACCCACTGCAACTCTGCCTGCAAAAAGGACACAGTATTTTCAAGGAACTACACCGATGGTGATGTAGAATACTTTGGCTTGATTCCAATATCAACAACTGAAGCTCAATCAATGGATGCACTCTTCGAGGAGGTTAAATGACACACTCACTGAGAAGAGCCATCAATACAAGCTCGATCTGAATAGATCTAGAGTTCCACTTGTTGCAGCTTACAAAAGCAAGCAAAACCTCACTGGATCTATGTTGCATTTGGAAGTAGAAGCTTGGTCTCCAACCTGATAGTGGAGTAAGCAATACAAGCTCTCCCAGGATCTCCTCAATGGGAAGAGATGGAACTCCTAAACAGGAAATTCCAATGCAATCTAGGCTAAGCAGCCAAGAAAGCTGTGTGTCTAAACAAACAAAAAATCAGAAATCAAATCTTGAACAACCTCAACATGTTGCCTTCCCCTTCCTTTTATAAGATGAGGGTTTTCCAAAACCCTAAACCACCTTCATTCATTTAACCCTTTTCACATGGAGGACCTCATTCTAGAACTGCGCTGATCATCCAGGAGGTTCAATGCATCTGGACTGTGTTGTGATTGGTCCTGTTGACCCAGTCAAATGGCTATATCTTGTTTCACACACAAGTGGAATTTATTAGGACAACCCTGATTTGCCTCTGTTCACATTGGGCATGTATTTATTCTTTTATTGGGAGTTTTTGACCCTCCTTTACATAATTATTCTTTGAACAAAGAAAACAAAATGAAATTGAATATTCCTATTAAAATAGGAATATTACAGTCCTCCACTCCAAAATTTTGCTTATCCTCAAGCAACTCACAAGGACTTGGTAAAATCTCCAATGGAGCTGTCTCCTCCCAAGAATGCAAGTCTGACTTTGGTGGTTGAACCAAATAGCTGTCATCATGAAGTAATGGGAGATACATAAAAGAATCATATGTTGTCCATTCGTCCCTTCAAGGCATAAGAGATGGTAAACATTGGGCACTTCAACCCCCATGAGAAACTCCAATCTCCATCCTATCATCCAGACAGAGCAAGCCATCCTCGATAGCTCAAAGAAATAGTCACCAATCCCCACCATATGCAATGTGTAGGGGATCCATGGATGGAAATGAGAGATAAGAATACTCAACTCACACGGTCTCTCCCTCCATTTATGAAAATATGGAGCTGATGATCCTAGGTTGCAACAATATAGTCCTCATGAAACCAAAATAAACTTGGAACTTCATGATTCCCTTCATGGATCATAGTGAGCCTTCTTGCCCAATCTTCCATGAATATAGTGAATAGAGTATCTTCACCATATGTGCTCCAAAATAAATATGGACCAAGTATCATATGATATGTCGGATGGTGACAATAGTCCCTCCCTTGAGACCAACGTTGTCCATCATTTGGCTTTCTCAAATCATGGTGCAATAAGTGGTCATTCCACCACCTCCTTGCTGAAATAAGCTTCTTCAAAGCTTGAAAGTGATGGAGGATAATAGGTGTTGGCTGAACATGATTCTAGCGACACATGCCTTGCTCCAAGTTCCCCCTTGTGATAGATCTCCTCTCATGACATAAGACCAATACATGACCTTTTGCATAAGAAAACATAGTATAGAAGGTAGCAGTCATATAAGGTCCTATCCTCTTCTTGAAGTACAAATAAATATGGGAGATTTCATTCCCAATGGACACATCCACACAATGTGTCATTCCTCCCCTCATGTTCATAACAAAGATTGGAGCATTATTAACATCATGATATAAACAAGCTCCCTTATGCCACCTCATGAGAAGGTTACAATTTCTCCCAACCCAAAGTACATACATGATTATGTTATCCATCCTAAACAGAAAGACATGTACATACATCATGGACATAAGTGAATGTATGGACATGGATTTCATCATGGGGTGTCCATATTTTCTCCTTGTCAACCCAAGCAACCATGCCTTATTCTTATGCATTCTCCCCTTGAGATACAAGGCATGAGACAAGGAAATCAAAAACCTTGGGTGGTACCCACACTCACCCAATAGAAACCAGCGCAGGTCATCTCCTCCCTGCTTTAGATCTAGATGTGGTAAGTGGTTTATATGCCACTTACTTGCTGCCCTCATTATTCCACCAAGGCTAAAGGTGAAATGTATACTTGGTGCTTTATGGAAGCACCCATCATGCTGCAGAACCTCCCTTATCCCATCAAGGGAGTGGCCAAGTTTGAAAATAGTCCTGGCCCAAACCATCCCATCCAAAAGGAATGGCACCTCATCACCATTTGGCATCCAAATCAAAAAAATGTATATGGTCCCATGATACCAATTGTCTATCCAAGGGATACAACGCAGTTCTTCCAACTGCTGCTTGAGAATGTCATGTGGCAAGTTTTCCTCCAACAAGGTACCAGATGTGCATGAGTTCTCATCTACTATGTGGAAGTAAAAAACAATATATATCAGATGTACATGATCAAAATAACAAGACAATGTGCCATACATTCCTTCTAAAACATCATGATGAGTATGGAGAGATTTCAGCCCATACTCTCTCAATAATAGCCACAGCAACAAGGACTCTTGCTGCCTCCTTGTATTATCAAAATGCATATCATGGAGCAATAATATAATGATGGACATGTGAGATGCCTCATCAGCATAGTACAACCCAGCTCCCTCCTACATCATAGGGAAGTTCTCCTCCCTCCAAAACCATTGCACATACATGAAATACATCTCAACCATAAATACATGTGAGCCCATGAGATATATCTCAAATAAAGGAAAATATATGAACATAATATTTGACATATGATGTCCGAACTCTCTTCTTAACAGCCACAACAACCATGCCTTCTTCTTATGCATCCTATCAATGAGACTCAAGGCATGAGATAAAGAAATAGAAATTTTTGGGTAGTGACCAAACTCACCCAAAAACAGCCAGCGCAGCCATGCTTCTTGCTGGCCTGTATCATAGATCTGCAAGGGGTTTGGAAACCTCTTGCTCCATACTTCCATCCACTCATCTCAATGTGGGTGATCGATCTCATTCTGCAATGTCTTGGTATCCTCCCAAGGTAGGACACCATGCTCCTCCAACTTTTGAAGAACTGTGCACCTCATGAAATGTTGAAGTGCACCTCCAATGGGATCTCCTGATGAGACCTCCTCCTCATGCATGGCCTTCCAAAACCAAAGAGGCCTTGGATCTCCTACAAGTAGATGTCTCTCTTTGAGCTGTGGCATGCTCATTGAGAGAGTGTCATCTAGAGAGGAGAAAGAGTTTCTCATCCCAAGATGTCTACCCTTTAACATTTCTCCCTCCATGGCTTCCTGAATGAAGCTGGCATCGGAATTTTCCCATGAGGAATGGGTGCTTAACTCTTCACTGTTGCTCTTGGACAGCGCAGTACAACCCTGCTGCTCTTGCTGGACTTTGGGAACAACATGCATGGTTGCAAGAGTTCTTTCTTTCACAATGTTGACCTCCTCAACTGTAGGTGTTGAAGGCTACTCCTCCAAGGCTGTCATAGTGTTGGTGCAATATCCTCAAGAGATAGTGAGGACTTCTCTTCCTCAAATCTCTCGATCACCCTTATACTGCAAGGTCTCTTCTCTTCCTTCATCCAAATGAATTGATGAAAAGTTAGAGTCTCCTTGAAGGCTCTAGAGTGACACTTGTACTCTATCAAGTACCTACTTATAATATCATGTTCTAAGTGCTCTTCTTTCCCTTCACTCCCTCTATGAGAATAGGAGCGCCTGTTCCTTCTCCTTCTTCTTGAAACCTTCTAAAGGTCTCACTGCAACTTTCCTCTTTCTTCTGTTCAACCTCTTTGGAGAGGCTCTTCTTAGATCTGAAAACTGATGAGAGTAATCTCATCCTATCCATAATTATGAATCCTACGCCTTCTCTTTAGTCTTATGATAGCTAGATCTCACAGGCTGAGCCAGAGATCATGCTCTGATACCACTGTAATATCCCTAAAGGGACTGCTCATCAAAACAGGCCTGAAAAATGCATTTTTCAGAGATGTGTGCTTCAGAAACCAAGATCAACCCTTGTATTCCTTATATCTGATAATCTAAGACCAAATTACAAGAGGATATCAGAAACCAAACAAAATTGGTGAGGCAAACAGGCCTCCCACACCTAGTATGGCTTGATAAATGTATAATGAGGCACTGCAACAATATATAAACATTGTATTGGAGTAGTATCAAGATAATAACACATGGGATATGTTAATAAACACTTTAATGTCTGTAATATATGCAGCAGGAAGAAAATTGATCTATCCCTTCAACCAAAAGTGGGGAAAGACAATGATTTAAGCCCTAAAAAGGTTATTTTCATAAATCTGCATAAAAAATAAAAAATAAAATTGATGGTTGGATATGTTATCTTAGGTCATTTGGGACTCCCATACCAAATTTCAGCTAAAACAAATAATTCTATCTAAGTTAAACAGGTCTCCCCCTCCCGGCATGGCTGGAAAAGGCCCAATCCCCATGGCTTAACTAATGCAGAATTTACTGAAGCTTAAGTAGCGTGATTTTCTAAAGCTATTAGGTGAAATAGGTTATAAACATCATTAAATCAGGTCTATGATATGGATCATACACTTTACATGAGAAAAACAGAGGTTTGACATGAATAAACCCTCAAGATAGAGGTGTTGCACAATGTATTAAGACTGAAGAGCTTGACAGCATAATTTTCAGAGAGCTGAAGTATTATTTCATTATATCTCAGATCTAGGGAAGATATTTACATAAAAATATAAATATATTACAGATATATATGCCAAAGAGGCTCTTCTTTACACTCCCCTTGGGGATCTCAGCAAAAGATGGATATCAATGAATAGATCTGAGATCTAAGCCATAGATCTGCAGTAATCTTCAGAAATTTTTGAAGCATATGATACATAGCAGATCAGATATGAAATTAACATGGATTGGTTGGCCAATCCATGGATCACCACATTGAAGGGAAGGGTCCCTTTCACCAGAGATCTTTCCTTCAAGCTGATACAAAAAGACCCATTGCAACTCTGCCTGCAAAAAGGACACAGTATCTTCAAGGAACTTCACAGATGGTGATGTATAATAATTTGGATTGATGCCAAGATCAAAAAATGAATCTCAATCAATGGATGCACTCTTCCAGGAGGTTAAATGACACACTCACTAAGAAGATCCATCAATACAAGCTCGATCTGAACAGATCTAGAGTTCCACTTGTTGCAGCTTACAAAAGCAAGAAAACCCTCACTGTATCTGCATTGCAATTGGAAGTAGAAGTTTCGTCTCCAACTTGATAGTGGACTAAGCAATACAAGCTCTCCCAAGAGCTCCTCAATGGGAAGAGATGGAACTCCTAAACAAGAAATTCCAATGCAATCTAGGTTAAGCAGCCAAGAAATCTGTGTGTCTAAAAAAACAACAAATTAGAAATCAAACCTTGAACAACCTCAACATGTTGCCTTCCCCTTCCTTTTATAAGATGAGGGGTTGCCAAAACCCTAAACCACCTTCATTCATTTAACCCTTTTTACATGGAGGACCTCCTTCTAGAACTGCGTTGATCATCCAGGAGGTTCAATGCATCTGGACTGTGTTGTGATTTGGTCCTGTTGACCCAGTCAAATGGTTCAATCCTCTTTCACACACAAGTGGATTTTATTAAGACAGGCCCGATTTGCCTCTGTTCACATTGGGCATGTATTTACTCTTTTATTGGGAGTTTTTGACCCTCCTTTACATAATTATTCTTTGAACAAAGAAAACAAAATGAAATTGAATATTCCTATTAAAATAGGAATATTACAAGATACTCCAATATATAATGAAAATTTCTAAATATGACAAGAAGGTATTTCCATTCTTGTATGCAGGAGAAAAATTGTGGGAGTTTTGGAGGAGGAGAACCTTTCAAAAGAAGGATGACTCTCCTAAAATTCAATCTTGTCTTGAGCAAGATCAACTGCAAGAGGGGCAGCAAAAGAAAGTTGGAAATACTCCAACAAGTGAGTTCTACATCAAGCATGTCAAGGAGGATAGCCATCATATGACAAATACTTCATTTTAGACTTCTACAGCACTGTCAATGTTGGGAAGCGTAGATCCTTATTGGGAGTCCCTACTCTTGATGGAATATTCCAAGGACCTCTTCACATGTAAGGTTCTTGATGAAAAAATGATAGATAGGAGGTATAAAGTAGTTAATAGAGTCATTTATTTCTATGATCATATCTACTTATCTAAAAACTCCAAACTAAAGACAAACTACTTAATGCAACCTATGAGACCTTGATTTCCAAACCCACTAGCTTCATTAAAACATGCCATACTATATTGGAAGGATTCATGTGGGAAGATTTCAATAAGGAGATGCACTCTCATATGGGGAATTTCATGGATCATTTTTTGGTTGAGGAGGAACATAGCTCTTGGAAAAATACATCCTCAACACCTCCTTATTCATTGAGTGTGAGAGAGAACTCATCTATGAGTTACCTCACTAATGTAAAACAAGTATATGGAGGAACTTGTATTAGTGAATATCCTGATGTATCTACTATATGCTTGTATTTTTCTAACACTCATGTGCAGGGCTTTGCTCCAAGAGGGAGCATTATTTATGATGGGTTTCATAGGCCACTTGGGGCTATGAACAATGGTGATTTTTTCCATTCCTTGAAGGGTCTTGGACAGATGATATACTCTTCATGGTGTGATTCCTTTACACCTACTATTATGCACTTTCTCCAAGCATGCAAGAAGGATGGGGCAGCAAACAAGTGTTGGGGAAAACACTTGTCATATCATATTCTAAGGCAGTTAGGAGTAAAACTGCACTGGTTGCACTTGAGGGACCATCGTCCTTCTCCATTATTTCATATGGCAGCTAGCATGACTCTAATTATGATTCCATATGCTGAAATTGTTCTTGTCTTTGTTTGGAACATGGATGGAGGGAAGACACATTGGTTGGATGTGTCCTTGGGGAAGGAAGTTTCCCACACTTTTTTCACTACATGTTTCAAGGGGAGCATGGGATATTATATGGCCACTAAGGTAGACCACTTGTTTCTTTGTAAGGTGAGCCATATGTTTGTTTGGGACATGCCTCTCATAAATATTGGGGAGGATTTTTTCTATGAATTTCCAAGCTGGGAGGTGATTCATTTCATTTGGATGATAGCATGGAGATGGGAGTCTTTCATGGATGATGAAATCCCCCATGATTTTCATCACTTCTATCTTGAGGAGGCCATGGATCAGCAAGAAGGTTTCCATATAGACCTTCCAGTCCCTCATGATGAGAGCCATTGGGTTTATTCACCAAAGGCCAACGTGCACCCTTGGGAGGAACCATTGGGAGACATAACTATTGCAAAGAATCTGAAGCAATGGTGGAGACTATTGGATAAGGAGGCCACAAGAGAAGAAGGGAAGATTTTGCAGAACTCACCTTATCCATTGCTTGAGGAAAAGCAACATTTTGGAGGGGAGGACTGTAATATTCCCACTTAGACCAAGCTAATGGGAATATTCAATTTTTCTTTGTTTTGTTTTTCTTTTCATGTTGATGAATAAAGTGTAAAGGAGGACATGCAAAACTCCTAAAAATATAAAAATAAATCAATGCCCAATGTAAACAAGGCTAAAACTGGGCCATTTTATAAACACACTTCAGTGTGAAAGAGGTTGATCACTTGACCAAGTCAACCATGACCATATCTATAGTGCAGTATAGATCCATTGAACCTTCTTCAGGCACAACACAGTTCTAGATGGAGACTCTACATGTGAAAGGAGATAAATTGATGAAGTGGTTTAGGGTTTGATAAGACTCCTATCTTATAAAAGGAAGAGGAGATAAACATGAGGGGGGTCTTTGAAGATATTATTTCAGAAGAATTTGTCTGCTTATACATTTCTCATTCTCTAGTTTTTTAGCTGAGAATAATGTTGTTTAGCATTGGGTGTTCCCAAGCGGGAATCCCACCTCCTTCCTAGAGCATCTCTTGGAGGAGTTTTGCTTGTCTTGTCCACTATCAGGCTTGGGCCAAGCTTCACCTTACATCTACAGTGTTGATCATGTTGAGGGTTGGGTTGTCCTTGTGAGTTGCAACAAGTGGAGGATAGATCTCTTCAGATCTATGCACATCTAGCACCCCTTTTCATTGGGAAAGTATTCTATCCCATTGGCAAGAGTGTCATAGATCATTGGAGCTATAGCTCCAGAACTTGGCATCAGGCCAAATCATTCTCAAAGCTTTCAATGCAGTTTCCCTTCCCTAACTGCGTTATTTGAAAATTTGAAGTCGCAGGGTGTTTTGTCTACATTTTGGAGGAGAGTTCTCTTGTGATAGGATTCTTCCTCTCACTGTAGTGATCCATGGATTGGCCATCCAATACATGTTTGTTTCAGATCTGATCTACTATTCTATTATATGATTCATATATTTCTGAATATTACTGCATATCTGCAACTCTAGATCTTAGATCTACTCTTGTACTCTCATGTTTTGCACAAAACCCCAAGGGGAATGTATAGATGAGATTTTCTTGTATACAGATCTGAATTAGATCTATCCTTTAGTGTACAGATATGCTCTAGATATGAGTTGTAATATATTGCTACTTCAGCCCACTAAAATAACGTTTTCAAGTTTATGCAGACATTTCTTGTGGTTGTAGCACCTCATTTGTGAGGGTTTATTCCTATATAGTCTTCTACTTTCTCTTGTACAATTTATGGGCCGTAATGTAAATCTGATTTGTTGTTGTACATATGATCTTTGAGCATCCATATTGGCCTACTTATTTACTTCAGTGGAACTGTGCTATTTCTGAAGCAGTTTGTGCATATAGCTGCAGCCCCTTCATTGGGTGTTTTTCAGCCATACTAGGTGGTGGGAGGTCTGTTTACCTCACCTAGTTTGATTTTTTTTTGCTCTCCTTTTGGATTTAGACATTAGATCCACTGATCTAAGGGATCTAGGAGCTGAAAACTCATTTCAGTGCACCAATTTGTGGAGATAGGGTTATTCCAGCAGGCTTTGTTGTGCATTCCCATTTTGGGATATTACACCTTCTCCTCCTTCAAATAAGGCACCTAGCCCAATAAATCCAAGAATATACTAGTTTACTCCTCATCGGTCATATATGCCATCTTCAACTCATATAATTTTTTTCCTTGTCATGATAATATCTCTCCGATAGATACTTCTTCTTGAAAAGTCTCTCAAACTCACTCCAAGTCAACTCCTCTTCCTGAATGCTTTTGACATTCTTTACATATTCCCACCAAATGTTTGTTTTACCTTTAATATTGAATGTATATATTTTTTCCTTCATGTTAGTTGAGTATTCATGCAATTTAAAGAAATTATTCATTCTAAGTAACCATGATTATGCATCACGTGACTTCTTCATTCATTTACTAAACATAGGTGGCTTTATTTTCTTGAACTCATCCAAAAAATTTCCCCTGTCATTGATCCTACAAGGATGATAACTATGATGACCATGATACCTATATGAACAAGAACTAGAGTAAATACCATGTCCACTACCTCTTCTATAAGGTGTATCCAAGAACCTACCATCTCTAATGGTATAATCTTTATCCAAATTGTGTCTACCATGTGACTTGCTACCATATGATCCATTAGTCCTATCCTCTTGTCCATGACTGATCCTAAGTGTCCCTTGTCTCTGCAATTCTAACAAGGTCTGAAGGATAATTTCATTAAATTATTCTTGTTTCTCTTGTGTCTAAATGATCCTGCCATTATCCGCTTTACAACTTCTTATTTTTGCCTTCAAAATTCTCAAAGTGTTTGCTATGTTAGAGAGAACCCATCACCATGTTGCTCCTATGACCTATAGGGAGAGTCTCGTGAACTGCAATCTACCATCTTGCTAGTTGTCTTTATCTTCTCTTCCTGCAAGGCATATCATGTCATCTAAACCAAATCATAAGCAAACCAACGTACCTCAGTATAGTTCAGGGAAGGATATCTTGTCTGCAAGATCAACCAGATTAGCACGATGAATGTATAACCATAATCATAACAATATATCAACATCATGGAAGAAAACACCAATAAAATACCATGACCTTATGCATGATAGTCATAACCATAACACAACATGCCTATATCCATATAGACAACAATCATGCACAAAAAATTCGTATTCAACCAACATGCATTCACAACGAACACATCTCAATAAAAGCATCATCAACTGCTACATGAAAACACAATTGCAATAGTGGAAATCACCATGTATACATAACAATAACATGTACAACAAGCATGCATGCATGACATTCATATTCCACCCATATATTCCAAGGGGTGAACCATGCTCTGATACCACTATGTAACACCCTCATCCCACATTTACCCAGGCTAACCAGTCCATCGGGGTAAACATGTGATGAAGAGTTACTATGATATGATTCAACTTCCTAAGTACAATTAAGGAAGTGAAATTGATGATACAAGACCAATCTAACCTTCCTCAGATGCTACAAGACCTTCAAGATCCAACCAACACTTCCAAGTGCTCAACCCCTGAGACAACTTATTTTTTGACTGATCTAGAGCCCCAGACGCACTGATGACAATCCCTCCATGTGACTAAAACCCTCTATTCCTATGCATGATAAGGCATCCATGTGACTGCACCCTTTTTCAATCATTTCTATGGCAGCAACCCCAAATTTTGAGCCAATTTTTCAATGCCAGGACGCAGGCCACTACCTAGAACTTCATGAAACTTATAGAAATGATAAATAACATGATTACAAGGCCTCCAATGCAAAACTTGAACAAATAACTGATCTGAAAAACCTAGCCATGAAATGCATTACGTCAAACACATCATGAACATGTAATCTGTAGGTCATATAAACACATATGAGCATAGGGGATTCATACTTATCTAAGAATCGTCGAGAAGGATTGATGTCCTCTCATAATAATTACAAATATCATCTATTAGGTCATACATCCATTGTTCATTCATTTACTAATCAAGAAATAATGAGATCCATGACTAAGATCTGTCATAAAACCATGCTTATAACCAACATAATAGAAATTATAGAACAACCATTAATATCACATAATAGCAAGCATATTTACACATAATACACAAGACGAAAAAAGATATTATTAAGATTCACAAAATGAAACCGGGTCAGGGAATTCCATGTACCACCTGACCCTAGATTAGACTTAACCAAATGTTTCTTTCATCCAATCACCCCCATGCCATATTCAAAGCATGAATGTGGGATCTCATGGAATAAACCAAGAAAAACCAAACTTGGGCTTCCAAAGGCCAAACCTCCTCAACCCTCAACGAGTAATTCCACCTCTTGGTCAGACATCACTAACCATCACCAAATTGGTCTCTACCCAAGTTATCCAGGGCTCTAGAGTATTTTTTCCAACTAGGGCTTCTAGGACTAGTAACTCAACCCATAGTTGTTTTCAGGCTTCTAGATTGTTTGTCCAACTAGGGCTTACAAGACTAGTAACTCAAGCCACAACTGCTCTCAGGATTCCAAAGTGTTTTTCCAACTAGGGAATCCAATACTAGTAACTCAACCCACCAAGGGGTTCCAAAGTGTTTGTCCAACCAAGGCTTCCAGGACTAGTAACTCAACCCAAGTTGTTACAGGGCTTCCAAGTGTGTTTTTCCAATCAAGGCTTCCATGACTAATAACTCAACCCATAAACATAAGGAACATGAGCATGTTATGCAACCAGCTCACAAAATAGAAGAAAATATAGATCAACGACTTAAAAATTATCCTCTTTGAGGGGGGAACCTCCTTTACATTACATAGATGAACAATTCTTGGATGATACAAATGAAAAGACCTCCTTTATATATATAGGAATCTAAGGGATCGCAATATAATTAGATCCTACATGATAATAATAATGTAAGGGCTCAACAATAAAAATAGTCGGCTTCTATGGGGTGCAACAATAACAATATGGGGGTTACTATAATATTCCAAAAATTTCACATCATATTTGGAATATTAGAGTCCTTGATTTTCTTAATGAATTAAGTAAATAAAAGGGTGGAGGGACCCACAATCCTCAATAAGAATAAATATCCACTTTTTGTGTGTGAATGTGGATTGATTTAGCTTAGATCTGAAAAAGAGGTAGTTGAGAAACTACTAATGTGAATGATATTGGAGATCATGTCTCATTTAATGAGAAAGATCATGGAGGGTTGATTCAGTCAACTAAGATCTTGAAGATGTCAAACAAAGGATCATTGAGCATTTATGATCAAGTGATGCAGGATCATGTGCAAATGAAGCGCACATGATGGAGGAGGTGTACATTGCACCTAGATTGTTTGGTTGATTTGGTCAAACAGCGCAGCCCCACTTGGAGGATCTTTTCCACATGAGACCACGCAGTTGAGATTAGGGCCAAGGCTTGGGAAGGCTCAAACATTATAAAGGAGATAAAGGCAAAGGTGAAAGGCATCTTGGATTATTTGGTGTATGATCTTTTAGATCTGGAATTTTCAAGTGACATTCCACTGCATTCTTGGGTTGTTTAGCAGAGATTGTAGGTGATGTTTAGCACAGGGTGTTCCCAGGCAGGAATCCCACCTCTTTCTTAGAGTAGCTCTAGAAAGAGGTTTGTACTTCATTATACATCAGGCTTTAAGTGTCATTTCCTTTCTCTACATTCTGCAGAACATTCAAATTCAAAAATCTGCAAATTTCTGAAGATAAATTTGGATGGTGGAAGTTGTCTTCAATACTTCAGCTGGAGAACAAGGTGAGGGATTATTCCCATCACTTGGGCTTATAGATCAGCACTCCCAGAGCCACATTGCAGATCTGGAATTAGGCCAAAAGTTATTGACCTCCTAGCAGCAATATTCTCCTCAGGAATAACGTTGTCCACGTTGCAGATCCGAAAGGAGGAAGAAATTTGCTAGTATTTCTGCTAGCAATCCTATGAGGGATCATCCCCTCACATTTCCATCAGTCTGGAGTTTATTGCAGCATTTTTCAGTAGGCAAAAGGCCTATCTTTCCCTCACATCACAGTTTCTAGAGGCAGTTGTGTTGCAGCAGCTGTAATCATCATTGGAGGATTGAGAAGCTAGATCTAGAGCTTCTAGATCATAGATCTGAAGAAGGGATCAACCCTTCAAGCATAGATCTGATCTGAAGCATCAATTCTTTCAGTTTTTCAGCTTCAACATAGCTTACTATTTTTAGCAGGTTTTCGGGTCCTGCACACTCGAAGCCATTTTGGGGACTTAATGATCCAGGTGGATATTGGTGGCCACCCACCGAGTCCATTTGAACCCCCACCATCATTTATTTTAGTTTGTAAGTTTCAACACAACTTACTGTTTTTAGTAGTTTTTCAAGTCCTGAACTTCTGAAGTCGTTTTGAGGCCCTAAACAAAATTTTTTGGGAAAACGGGGAGCAACATGAGTCATAGACTGATGTTTCTCACTCAAAAGTTTTAGTCCTCGAATAGTTATTTCTAATGAGCTATTGAGCACATCAAACGAAGATCAGATGCCAAAGTTACGTCCCCGGGAAGTTCAAACACCAACTTACCTAAACGAGGCCCACAGTTTTGACACTTCATCTCCTAGGGTTAGGCTTTTGGACGTTTCAGATTTTACAATGTTTCTCAACAATAAATAGGCATTTGAGCCTCATTGTAACACATTTAAGGGGGTTGGGAGTTGATACATATCTTCTCAAGGATAAGTGCTACCAGTGCCCTAGCTCACCACATCTCCATCATGTATGCGTTGTAACACAGTTCAGGGGCTGGTAGCTGACACATCTCTTCTCAGAGATAAGCGTTGCTAGTGCCCTAGCTATTCATTTCCATTATGTATCATTGTAACATAGTTTAGAAGCCTGTATCCGCCACATCTCTTCTCAGAGATACGCCTACCAGTGCCCTAGCTATTTATTTCAGTCATCCTTTTATTAATAAAATGAATCATTATTTCCACTACATCTCTGTCTTTATGGATATATCTGTATTCTTTTGCGTTCCTGCATAAATCCAGATCAGTGGTATCAGAGCGGTCTGCTCTTTCTCTGTTTTTCTTTTCATGTCCCCAAAGCAGCCAGGGTGTAAGGAGTTCAACCTCACAACCCCGACGACCCCTCATGGCGGAAGGAAAGAAAGACAAGGGAGCAGGAGATCCTATAAAAATCTTTGCCTATGGAGGCCTAGAAATAGAACGTGATGGATAGCTTTCCCAATCATGATGATTTCCCAGCGCACATCTCGCATCCAACGTCCATCTGATAGTCTGGAGCATCTGGACAAATCCAACATAGAAGTTGGAAAGAATTTTCCCCCCCCATGGAGGAACTTAATGCAATGGAGGGAGGAATGATCCAGGTGGATATCGATGGCCTCCCACCTATTCCATTTGGACCCACAGCATCAATTCTTTTAGTTTTTCAGCTTCAGCACAACTTACTATTTTTAGCAGGTTTTCGGTTCCTGCACACTCGAATCTGTTTTGGGGACTTAATGATCTAGGTGGATATTGGTGGCCACCCACTGAGTCCATTTGGACCCCCCACCATCAGTTCTTTTAGTTTGTAAGTTTCAACACAACTTACTATTTTTAGCAGTTTTTCGGGTTCTGAACTTCCGAAGCCATTTTGAGGCCCTAAACGATGTTTTTTGGGAAAATGGGGAGCAACATGGGTCATAGAACAATGTTTATCACTTAAAAGTTGTATTCCTCGGATAGATCTTTCTAATGAGCTATTGAGCTTGTCAAATGGAGATCAGATGCCAAAGTTACATCACCGGGAAGTTGAAACACCAACTTACCCAAACGGGGCCCACAGTTTTGGCGCTTCATCTCCTAGGGTTAGGCTTTTGGAAATTTTAGATTTTAAATTGTTTCTCAACAATAAATAGGCCTTCAAGCCTCATTGTAACACAGTTCAAGGGGCTGGGAGCCGATACATCTCTTCTCAAAGATAAGCGCTACCAGTGCCCTAGCTCGCCACATCTCCATCATGTATGCGTTGTAACACAGTTCAGGGGCTAGTAGCCAACACGTCTCTTCTCATATATAAGCGTTGCCAGTACCCTAGCTGTTCATTTCCATTATGTCTCATTGTAACACAATTCAGAGGCCTGTACCCGCCACATCTCTTCTCAGAGATACACCTACCAGCGCCCTAGCTGTTCATTTCAGTCATTTGTTTTATTAATAAAATGAAGCATTATTTCCGCTGCATCTCTGTGCTTATGGTTATATGTGTATTATGTTGCGTTCATGCAATAAATCTGGATTAGGGTCATCTTGAGAATCCATCACATTGGCCAGATCTTGAATCTTGGCATCATCTGAGCTCCAGTTTTGAGTAGATCTGCATTTCTCTTTTTAGCCTGCAACCATATGTTCATATTCTGTTGAAGAGACAGTGCAGTATTTGCTGCAGAGCCTCAAAAATTACGTTGTGCCTGTTGCATACATGTTTTCAGGGTGATTCTAGCTCATCTTCTTGGCTAGATCTACCTATATCTTGTACTTGTGTAACTGAATCATCTCCAATATAATAAAATGGCTCAGCTCTTTCTGCATATTCTGATGTGTACTTAAGATTTATTTTTTATCTTGTTGTAAGTTCTTATATTGTGTGAAGTATTACTGCATTCTCCCTCTTGGGATATTACAGTGGTATCGGAGCATGATCTTTGGCTCAACTTGTGGACACTTCATCTTTTACATTGAAAGAAGAAAGATAGATGAGATCTATCATAAAGGATGTGAAATATGTCACTCCTTCCTTCAGATCCATGCAAGATCTCTCCAAGGAGGTCAATCAAATGAAGGAGGAAGAACAAAGAGAAGATCCAAGAAGAATATCTGATGAGGAAAGCACTTTTTATCAACAGAAAAGAAGACCGGAGAATCCTAGATCTCCTCATAGATCCACTATGCCCACTTTCTTTGAAGAAGGTGAGAGGTATAGAAATGAAGAAACGAATGAACCTGAGACTCATGAGACTCTCAATCTATATCTTGAAGAGTACAAAGAACAGTCTAGAGCTTTCAAGGAGAAGCTAACTCTCCAACAATTCTTCCAGATTAGAGAAGAAAGAGGATCTTATAGCAACAATAGAAGGAAGAGGAAAAATAGATTCTATTTTCCTACATTTTATGGATCTTCCTCAAGCAATGTCAAGGCTTGGAGGAGGGAGTTAGATTCATTTTTCAAGCTACATCTTGTGGCTGAAGAAGAGCATGTTCAAATTGCAGCACTTCATCTCTTAGATGAAGCAGAACATTGGTGGTTTGGGCACCTAGAGCATGCAAAGGTGACCAAGTATTCAGATTTCTTTCACAAGTTGAGGAAGGAGTTTGATGTGGAGAAGACAGAAATGTGCTACAAAGAGACATTTCCTAAGGAAATCAAGGAGAATGTCAATCTTGTCACTTTGGACAAGAGGTCACTACTTTCACCACCTGCTGCAAAATTACCTGTATCTGGAGAAGAGACACTTGCATCTTTGCAAGGTAGTCTTGAGCTCTTGACATATGGAGTCCCATGCATGGATCAAGAGATGCATGAGGAGGAGGGAGATACCAACACTGGTAAACTTGAAGAAAAGAGGCCATCACTCTTACCAACAGTTGGAGACACTATTGTCCCAGTTGGAGGAACTCTTGTGTTCTGTCAAGAGGTTCCCACATATCAGTTGATCCAAGGTATGAATAAAATTTCATCACATATTGTTCCAAGACCAATACATAACCAAGGGTTAGAAAAAAATGTTGATTTGAAGTAGAGGCATATCACAGCGCAGAGGACCCTTGATCTAATCAAGGAGGATACTAAAAACTATCCCTGTTCATCATTGTTGAGCTACATTCAACCCCTTGAGTTGAGATGTAGAGTTTCAGGAAATGGGATTACCATTGTCTTATGTAAAATGGATGATTATGAGATCAGTATTGTGCCTTACTTTGAGACATCATATGTATTACCCTGCAAAACTACAACATTGTCACTTAGTAGCTGTGACAAAGAAAGGGCTTCATCATTCTTGGAGCATTCTGGAGGTAGCTTCACTCATAAAGCAATGGAAGCAAAGATGACAAATGGTAGACATATTGAAATGAGAAAACTTTTCCCCCTTCTAGATGACCCTTTCTCAATGAGCCTCTCACTACTCAAAGAGAAACTTCTACTTGCAGCAAATCCAAAACTTCTTTGGTTTTGGAGGGCCTTTGATGGAGAGAAAATCTCATTAAGAGATCTCATTAGAGATGCATTTCAAAATTTCATGAAATGCAAAGTTCTTCAACAGTTTGGGAAGGATGGCATTCTACAAAGGGAGGATGCCATGATTATGTAGTACCTCATTCATCATCCACATGGGAGTGAATGGGTAAAGATGATAAGCAAGGGGTTGCAGAACCACTTGCAGATTTGTATGGGCCAGAATGCTTGGTTATGTTGGTTTCCATTGGGATATTTCTGTCATTGTCCAAAGGCACCTATTTTTCTGATCCATGCCTTGAAAAACACATATGAAATGAAGAAGGAGGCATGGTTGCGCTGGCTGCTCTTGGGTGAGTATGGATACCACCCAATAGCTCATCATTTTCTAAATCATGCCTTGTGTGTCAATGATAAATTGCAGCAAAGGAAGTCATGTTCATTTTGGTTTCACTTTAGAGAGTTTGGCCACCACATGACATCTCCTATGTCTATGTGTTTTGTATTGTGTAAAACTTGGCATAATGATCTCATGATGTGCATTGATGATGTTTCTTTGTATGGGGCTGATGTGACATCTCATATGTCCATTAGTATGCTTTTGCTTCATGAAGCAGATAAGGAGGAAAGGAAGCAGCAAGATCTGTTGTTGCTTTGGTTGCTTTTGGGGGAGTTTGGCTTGTCCATCTTACATGGAGGAGATGGAGGATGGCAGCAAAGGGCCTTACTCTGGTCATTTCTATTAGGAGAATATGGTTTGATATATTTTTGTCTACCCATATAACTCCTTCCCTTATTCTTTTGCATAACTTTGGAAAGATGAAGTTTGGATCCAATAAGGCCAACAGGGCTAAGGATGAGAACATAACAATTCTTAATCAAATTCATGGAACATGGGATGAAGGAGTGTATTGTATGATGACGTTTTTCCTTTGTGGGGAAAGCTACCTTATTTTATGTCTCTCACATATTGATGATGATGTTGGCCATCATATGGTTGTCACTTGGTACTTCATGATGAAAGGAGGACATCTAACCAAAAAGTTGGAGGTCATTCTTTATGCTTTTAAAAGACAACTTTGGAACCAAACATGCATAACCTGTCGCAGCAAATGGAGGAAGCCTTCCTTATGTGGATGCCATTTTGAGGAGAATAGATGGCTTTGGATCTACTTTTGGAGTTGCTTGAGGACAAGTAACATTTTGCCAGGGGGGACTGTAATATTCCCAAATTTTCACATCATATTTGGAATATTAGAGTCCTTTATTTTCTTTATGAATTAAGTAAATAAAAGGGTGGAGGGACCCACAATCCTCAATAAGAATGAATATCCACTTTGTGTGTGTGAATGTGGATTAATTTAGCTTAGATCTGGCAAAGAGGTAGTTGAGAAACTAAACTACTAATGTGAATGAGATTGGAGATCATGTCTCATTTAATGAGAAAGATCATGGAGGGTTGATTCAGTCAACTAAGATCTTGAAGACGTCAAAAAAAGGATCATTGAGCATTTATGATCAAGTGATGGAGGATCATGTGCAAATGAAGCACACATGATGGAGGAGGTGTACATTGCACCTAGACTGTTTGGTTGATTTGGTCAAACAACGCAGTCCCACTTGGAGGATCTTGTCCACATGAGACTGCGTAGTTGAGATTAGGACCAAGGCTTGGGAAGGCTCAAACATTATAAAGGAGATGAAGGCAAAGGTGAAAGGAATCTTGGATTATTTTGTGTATGATCTTTTAGATCTGGAATTTTCAAGTGACATTCCACTGCATTCTTGGGTTTTTTAGTAGAGATTGTAGGTGTTGTTTAGCACATGGTGTTCCTGGGCAGGAATCCGACCTCTTCCTTAGAGTAGCTCTAGAAAGAGGATGTAATTCATTATACATCAGGATTTAAGTGCCATTTCCTTTCTATACTTTCTGCAGAACATTCATATTTAGAAATCTGCAGATTTCTGAAGATCAGTTTGGAAGGTGGAAATTGTCTTCAGTACTTCAGCTAGAGAACAAGGTGAGGGATTATTCCCATCGCTTGGGCTTATAGATCAGCACTCCCAGAGCCACATTGCAGATCTAACATCGGGCAAAAATTTATTGACCTCCTAGAAGCATTATTCTCCTCAGGAATAACGTTGTCCACGTTGCAGATCTGAAAGGAGGAAGGAAGTTGCTAGTATTTCTGCTAGCAATCCTATGAGGAATCATCCCCTCACATTTCCATCAGTCTTACCATCAGCCTGGAGTTTATTGCAGCATTTTTCAGCAGGCAGAAGGCCTCTCTTTCCCTCACAGCACAATTTCTAGAGGCATTTGTGTTGCAGCAGCTGCAATCATCATTAGAGGATTGAGAAGCTAGATCTAGAGCTTCTAGCTCATAGATCAGAAGAAGGGATCAACCCTTCAAGCATAGATTTGATATGATATAATATTTCAGCCATCTATTTGTTAGATCTAGGTTTAGATTTGTATTTCCTAGCAGATCAAGGATCAAATCCTAGGGAGGTGATTTTCCAAAGTTGCAGATCTGGAAGATCCTTTCTGGGTTATCTTGGGAATCCATCACATTGGCCAAATCTTGAATCTTGGCATCATATGAGCTCCATTTTTAGTAGATATGCATTTCTCTTTTCAGCCTACAACCATATGTTCATATTTAGTTGAAGAGACATCGCATTATTTGCTGCAGAGCCTCAACAATTATGTTGTACCTGTTGCATACATGTTTTCAGGGTGATTCTAGCTCATCTTCTTGGCTAGATCTACCTATATCTTGTACTTGTGTAATTGAATCATCTCCAATATAATAAAATTGCTCAGCTCGTTCTGCATATTCTGATGTGTACTTAAGATTTATTATTTATCTTTCTGTAAGTTCTTATATTGTGTGAAGTATTACTGCATTCTCCCTCCTGGGATATTACAGTTACATGGGCACAAAAATCACAATAAGGGGGCTACACTAGTATTATAGGGACCTAACATACCTCTCTCCTTAAAAAAAGTGTTGTTCTTAATGCTTGAGTAGTTTTGGATGCTTATGTAAAAAATTCTCATCCTACCATGTGGAATCTTCAGTAGGTAAGTTCTTCCACTTAATGAGATACTCTGAAATTGATCGATTTCATAGTTGTCGGGTTCTTTATTTCATAGCTACTTTAGGATCTAATATGATTTTTCCTTCTTCTTTAAGTTCTGAAAACATTATTTAAAATGGAAGCTTGTCATGGATAACCTTCTTTAATCATGAAACAGGGAAAAACTGGAGGCAACTCCAATTTGTATGCTATAGTACCAATTTTTTGTAACACCTTGTAAGGACCATAGTATTTGGGTGATAATTTAATATCCTTATTAGCTTTATTCAGAGACATTTTTTTGTATGGTTGTAGTCGTAAAAATACCCAGTAACCTACATCAAAACTTCTTTCATTGCGATGCTAATATGCCTGTTGTTTCATTTGATTCTATGCCAGAGTGAGGTTATCCTTTAAGAGTTGGAGAACTTGTTGTTGATGCTCGATGTGATCTTCCATTTATTGAACCCTAGGATTTTCTCTTAAAGATGATGTGATGGATGGTGGATGAAATCCATAAAGTTCCATAAATAGGGTCATTTTTGTTGTAGTATGGAAGGAAGTGTTATACCGCCATTCAGCTAGAGGTAACCACTTGATCCATTGTGTTTGTTTATTAGATACAAAGCAACGAAGATATCCTTCCAAACATTTTTTCACTATCTTAGTTTTCCCATCAGATTGAGGATGATAAGATGAGTTATGAGCTAATGAAGTACCAAAATAATTCCGGCCAAAAAATTCCAGTGAAAATGTGATCTCTGTCACTTACTATAATCTTTGGGTTTCCATGAAGCTTTTGAATTGTTTTCATAAATGCAGTAGCAATTGGACTGGATTTAAAAGGATGAGATAATGCACAAATGTGTGCATAATTGGTAAGTATATCAACTACCACCATGATACAATATTTCCTTCAAACTTGGGTAAACATGTGATAAAATTCTTTGAAAACCTCATTGTTAATCAAGGTTGTCATTGATTTCAATATGGCATTGATTGAGATTTCAATATTCTTGAGATGCTTGGTTCCAGATGATGATGCCATGACTCTTGGTTGACAAGGAGACCATTAATGATGATGTCAAATTCTATGAAGAATTCATGTCTAAATTCCTATTGATCACAATTCTCTAGATTTCCATGAAGGCACCATAATCGTTTGAAGAAGCCCTAGATATCATGATGATGTGCTTACTCTTGATGAAGAAGCCTAGAACCCGGATGGTGTCCTTACCCTTGATGTGGATGACTATACTTAATGAATTCATACACGTGATGATGTCATACTCTTGAATGACCACACTTGATAATGGTCTTGATGACATGGTTGAAAGACTACTTTGAAGCTTTCCCAATAACAAATTAATAAAGGCTGCACTATGACTTATCACTACATGAGTATATGATGACATGAGATGATACATTCATTTCCAGATAATATTATGACTTGGATTTCATACATGATCCTATGATGATGATGAAGCCAAACAATAGAGGAACCAATCATTGGAGAAGCCATATTGTCCCAAATATTTTATGCACACAAATTTAAGGATAGTCACAAAGAAAAAAAACATTTCACCATCTTAGAGTCAACCTTTAAACATGTAAACTAGACCATCTTAAAGAGGATATTTTCCTCTTTCTAGTGAGATCTTACTTGCCCCAAAACTCCAAATAGTTTGGGATATATGGATTTTTTAAGTTAAGGAAATTAATCCTACCAACAAGCCAACCTATGATCAGCCCTCATGTTGGGCTCCCTCCAAAGAGACACGTCCCCTCATTCCAATTGAAAATATATATATATATATATATATATATATATATATGTTCTGATCCAGATTTATGTAGGAACGCAACAGAATACAAAAATAACCATAAACATAGAAATACAACAGAAATAAGGCTTCATTTCATCAATATCAAATCACAGAAATATGCTTACAAACATGATGGAAATAAAATAGCTCGGGTGCTAGTAGCGAATCTCTGAGAAGAGATGTGGCAGCTACAAACCTTTGAACTGTGTTACAATGAGGCTCGAGGACGTATTTATTATGGAGAAACAATGGAGAACTCTAAACATCCAAAAACCTAACCCTAGGAGATGAAGCGCCAAAAATATGGGCCTCGTTTGGGTAAATTGGTGTTTCAACTTCCCGGGGACGTAACTTGGGCATACTATCTCCGTTTGGGGCTTCAAAATGGCTCCGGAAGTTCAGGACCCAAAAAACTGCTAAAAGTAGTAAGTTGTGAAAAAACTGAAAGAGACAATGGTGGGGCCCCAAATGGAATAGGCGGGTGGCCACCAATATCCACCTGGAGCATTCCTCCCCCCTTAGGAAGCAATGGTCCCCATTGCGCTGATTTCCTCCATGAGATGAGGAAACTTCTATTGAGCTTGGTCCTTGGTGTACCACTTGCCTTGGTGCAGGAGTTGGCCAACTTTGACAACCTGATACAGTTGGATATTTTGTCGGCGAGTGTTCTTGATTTTCATGTCCATGATACAGTCTGTGGTGGCCTGTTCCATGCAGTCTTGGTTTAACTCTTTTGGTGTGAGTTCTTCTGCAATGTTAGAGGTGTCCAATAGAGGTGGGAAGTAGGGACGAAGGTGGTCTACATTGAATACTGGGTGCAGACCAAGGAATGGTGGAATACTAAGCTCAAAGGCATTGTTCCCTACAGCCTTGGTGATGGTGTGCGACCCATATTGGAGCGGGAAAATCTTGCGGTGGGGTCTAGTGAAATGCTCCTTCTGCAAATGTAGCCACACTTTTTCACCCACCTAGAAGTTGTGTGGCACCTGATGTTGATTATCTCGTTGCTTGTGTTAGCCAGCTATAAAATTTATTATATCAAATGCTAGCTAAATCTTTTTTGAGCCTTCAAGAAACAAGTTTTATTTCTAAAAAATGTTATCTCTGGAAGACTCTTGAAAACCTCATACCTCTGTCCAAAATATTCATTGCTGTTTCCATTTTATACTCAGAAATTCTGTTGATTTCATGAGAAGAAACTGCTTCAAATCATCATTTTTCCCCTTCCTCCACTCAAAACTAACCTGCATTTTGCTCCCTTTTCTCCATAAAAACTCCTCTATTTTCATGATTCCTCTTCTTCCATTCATGAAAATCATTTTCCATAGTTTAAAACTCATTTTTAAACTATTCCGAAACCCCCAAATCCATTGAAAACTCTAAACAAATTCATAAAAAACAAGTTTTTATTACTAAGGACTTAAGCCCCCTTGGGCTAAGCCTTAAACCACTTCCCCCACATGCCCACGCCCTACAAACCAGGTGCTTATCGCATCGGAAGTAATCCACAATGGGTAGATTGAAAAGCCCGAAGGCCCAATTGCGAGTGGCCCTTTGTTATATAACGCCCCGGGCCTATTATTGTTCAATATAACTAAAGGCCCCGCAGACGAGCGCCTAACCATATTATATATATACCCTGCCCATACCATAAAACCTTTGTTTAATTTAAAACTTTGGGTTTTTCAAAATATTATGAAGGTTTTTGATCCAGGTGGATATCGGTAGCCACCCACCTATTCCATTTGGACCAGCACCATCAATTCTTGCAGATTTTCACATTCAGCACAACTTACTATTTTTAGCAGGTTTTCGGGTCCTCCACTCTCGGAGCCGTTTTGGGGGCTTAATGATCCCGGTGGATATTGGTGGCCACCCACCTATTCCACTTGGCCCCCCACCATTGTCTCTTTCAGTTTTTCAGTTTCGGCATAACTTACTATTTTTAGCAGTTTTTCGGGTCCTGAACTTCCGGAGCCGTTTTGAGGCCCTAAACGACGTTTTTTGGGTATCAGTGCCAGCGTATTTGATCATCAAATTCGTCCCGACAGTTGTATTCCTCGGATAGAGCTTTCTAATGATGTATCATGTGCGTCAAACGGAGATAGTATGCCAAAGTTACGTCCCTGGAAAGTTGAAACACCAATTTACCCAAACGGGGCCCATAGTTTTGGCGCTTCATCTCCTAGGGTTAGGTTTTTGGGATGTTGAGGGCTCTCCATTGTTTCTCAATAATAAATAGGCCCTCGAGCCTCATTGTAACTCAGTTCAGAGGTCTGTAGCCACCACATCTCTTCTCAGAGATTCGCTACCAGCACCCTAGCTATTTTATTTCCATTATGTATGTAAGCATCTTTCTGTTATTTGATATTAATGAAATGAAGTGTTATTTCCGCTGCATCTCTGTATTTATGGTTATGTGTTTATTCTGTTGCGTTCCTTCATAAATCCGGATCAGTGGTATCAGAGGGGTCTGCTTTTTCTCGATCCTTCTTTGCATGTCCCCAACGAGGTCGGGGTATAAGGAGCTAGGGCTCGATCTGGTGGAACCTTTGCAAGATCAGCCTCATGAGCCAAACCGACCTCCCTGTCGGAAGAAAGAAAGGCAGAGAACGGAGATCTATCAAAAATCTGCTCGGGGCTCTTCAGTAAAGGAACGTGATGATGGATAACTTTGCCCAGATCCTTCAACTTGTGCCCACATATGGGCGCATACGCATCCATTGTCCTCACAGGCGCCACTCCCTTCAAGGTACAGGTAAACTTTGACATTCCTATATTTGAAGGAAAAAAAGATGCAGACGCTGTAGACAGATGGTTAAATTTGTTGGAAGGGTATTTCTCGGTCCATGACTTCTCTGACCGAGAAAAGATTATTTTTGCACTCCTCAAAGCTGCCCCCCATGTCAAAGACTGGTGGGAAACCTACCATGAGCAAGAGGGCGAAGGGGAACCCTCTCTGTTCTCAGCCACACCCACTTGGAATTCGTTCCGAGACGGCATCAAGGAACAATATTACCCTGTGGGGAGCTATGAGGACAAATACATCCAATGGACCACGCTGCGGCAACAAAAGGATCAAGATGTGCACGAACTGACGAATCTGTTCCATACCCTACGCACAAAGTTGGGTATTAAGTTGGAAGACATTTGATTGCTCAATATTTTGGTACATCTGCACAAACACATTCGGGAAATGAGTTCCCTCGACATTACATCGCTTGGCAACATATGTTATGCAGCCCAGTCAGCAGAAATTTGGCAAAGAGCGAGACTTTAGACAGTTAATTCACAAAAGAAATTTAATGCAAGAAATACATTGAGTTAATACAATATGACTGAGCCTCAAAGTCAAACAAGCTCCCTCTGAGCTTAATCTTGCCAAGTGTCATGAGTTAATGCAGTGGCATTTATGCACTTCTCCAGCCATCCCTCTAAGGCCGAAGTCATTGTTATAATTTCCTTGGAGATCTTTTATGGATCTCACCTCCTCTTCTTCTATAAATACATACGTAGAAGAGAGAATGTTGTTGGACTGGTTGGTTGGTTGATCACTAGTTGTAATACTGAAACTCTCTGAAATAATACATAGTTTGTTGAAGTTGAAGAAGAAACTGAAGTCTTGGAAGCCTTGATGATGTTGTTGCATGCTTGTTCCTGAGAAGGCTCTATCATTGGATCCATGAGCTTGGCTGTTGGTGAAGTATTCTGAATTGTTTAATGTTTTCTCTTGTCTTCATTCTGTTCCATAATTTATTACTACAGTAGGTTGAAAATTTTAGGCTAAGAAATGACTCATGGAAGCACCTTAGACCTGTTTATCCTTCACTGTTTCATGTTTTCTTCTGCTTGAGGTATTTTAGAGTCTTTAATCTCTCTCTTTAGTCCTCATGCTTGTTTATTTCTATGATAGTTCGAATAAGATGGTTTCAGCATGATTTATGGTTCTCCCTGCTTGTCTGCTGCCACTTAAAGGCTGTTATTGAAGTCTCCCTTTGAAGTATTTCTATTCATAGTAAGCCAAGGAGGTCTGTTCTGATATTTCCCTTTGACCTTTCTTAAACAGTTGTCTTAAAGGTCTTTGTAGTTGTAATCATAGATGTGTTAGGTGTTCCCTCTTCTATGACTACAATTATTAGTGAAACTTTTATGTTTTCTAATTCATTTGAAATAAAATCTTTGAGGAAATAGGGTGTTCCCCGAATCTTAGATTTCATTTTAAAAGTTGTTTTGAAATCATTATTTGCTTAGAGGTGTGATTTGTAGAATTCATGGTTTTCCCTGTCTATCAAATAGATCTTTATTGTTCAAATTGTGTTTTCAAATTCCTGATGTTGAGAATTAAACTTCTCTTTCCAAATCATTGATGTCCATCTCATTCCAAAAACCAAAGGATCCTGTGGCCAAGTTATATTTTCCCTCTAATATCCCATATCCATTGATAAGTTTGTCATGACCTTTTTTTGACTCCATTGCCCAATGAAGCTACTACTTCCTCTTTCTACCTACCTTTCCTAGATCTTTCATATTCTGCTATATCAATCCAACCAAACAAACACCTGCACTTAATAACTAGTCTAAAATCAATACTCTAAGCACACAAGACAAACCTTTGCGAAACAAATAATTTGAGAGATCCCTCTCTAAGAACAGGAGGACTAGATCCTGGAACTCTCAATATTGGTTCTGATGTTGCCTTGTCTTTTGATTTTCCAAACTATCAAAACACGGGACACCAACATAATGGCAATCACGGTGGGACCACTGAGTTCATATTTTCCTAGAAAGCTCTTATAAACTCATTAGTCTTTCAAACAACCATATAAACTCAGAAAAACCCAAAATATTTAGTTTCGCTTCATAACAAACATGGTGGTGGAGCCATAAAACATTTTACCTTTACAAAAGCTAAAAATTTTCCACCTGGTGACTCCACGGGCCTCCAAAAGGCCTATTACTCTTCCAGTCCTTGTATAATCCCTTGAGAATGAATTGAGCAAACCAAATAATGCTGTTGGTGGACATAAAATTTCAAAATCTTCCACCTGGCGACTCCACAATCCCAAAAGACCTAATAAATCCACTGGTAAAGGACTCTGAATTGGTTAGAAAGATACAGTGACCTCTTATTACAAACATGATCCAAGTATGGACAGAGATGCTAAACTAAACACATTATTGGACCTAATTGGGAAAATAGTGTACATACTTGATAAAATATTGGGAAAGCATGAGGATGATATAGATATTGATTATCCAGAGAAACCTATGTTTTTCCTAGATCAAACACAAGCTCAACCATTAGAAGACCTATACAATGAGCAATATATAGATGATGATCAAGACTTTATAAAAGAAGGTGAGCAAGATTATAGAGAAAAAAATAAAGAAAAATTGCTGGTCATGATGGAAAATATGGTGTATATACTTGGGAAAATATTTGAAAGGTATGAGGCCAATTTAAAAATTGATAATCTAGAGCAACTCATGCTCCTTTCAAATCAATAACAAATCCAAAAACTAGCAGATATGTATGATGAACAACATTACAAAGAAAGCAATGAAGAAGGTTGTCAGGAAATTCCTGATTACCTACCTATATCTTGTACAAGGCTATTAAGAGAACTTCATGATCAAATTACAAATACTAATAGTGAGCAGTACCTTGAGGAAAACATAAGCCATTTTGAACCCACAAAATCTGAAATAGGAGAAGAGACAACACAACCATAGTCTCTGCCTTTATGTCATGACTCATTTTAGATGATTAAAGAAGAATGGCATCCTGATATTCTATTAGAAACAACTCCCGAATCCCATATTTTGAATAACTGTCACAAAAATCATGAGGAGTTGTTCAGAACTGAGATAGACCAGGAAAAACAAGAGAAACCTCAAAGTTCCCCTGCAAACTCAAATGGAGATCCATTAGAAGAGGCTCAAGAAGACCATTGTACATTTTTCCTAAGAAAAAAGGCAATTCCTTCTCTCTTAACCGAAGAAGAGATTGATCTAATATTAAACAGACAACCAACCTCCAAACCTCCATTTGAACAAAACACTTCTGTTCATCTACTTACTAAACCTTGTTGTCTTGAATTAGAAAACATAGTTATAGAAAAGCTCAAAGAGGAACAAATTGATAACCCAATATGTTTGATTGGTGAAATTGTGTATGCTAATGATTTTTCAACTTCTGATCAATCTGATGATGATGATGAGCTTCAACAGAAACTAATCATGCAGGGAAATCAGTAGTGAATTGGTGTCACGAATTTCATTATCATCAGCTTGAGAGCCGCAATCAACCAATCCAATCCATCAGAAATAGCTTTCACATAATTGGGAATCAGCAATCTATTATTTGTAAGGTTGAGATTAGAAAGGAAGAGGAATTTCTTGAGCAGAATGAAGATAAGGGGCCTTCCCCTGAGAGGATTAAGGTAATAAAAGATACCCCTGCACAAGAACATGATGATATCTTCACAAAGTACAGTCCACTGAATCAGAGCATACCAGGACTACAAGAAGACAACATTGCAATATATGATCAGTCCTCCAGTTCAGATAATAATGAAGATGAAGAAAAGTTTCTTTCCCAAAAGAATCTTTACCTTGATCCAGTGAAGAAAGAAGAAATGATCCTAGTAGAACCATGTCTTCCAAATACTCTTCACTAGGCATTATTTAAATATCCCTATGCTCACTTCTTGAAGACACTTAAAGAAGGGATTAAGGTTGTTAGGAACAATGTATTACCGAAAGCAAGAAGATTATTTAGCACTGCTGCCAAAAAACAAAAGGAATGGGAGTGGCCCTGTTTGACCAGCCTGCCCAAGGAGATGAAGAAGGACCAATCATGGAATCATTTGCTGGATTGGTTTTACTGGAAAAGAGATTTCATTAGCTAAAACATGTAAATATTCCAAGTTAGTGTTGGCAATATGATGCAGAGTGTTGTCCTTGATGGCAACCCACTTGATGAAGATGATGGCAACCTACTTGATGAAGTTGTCCTTAATGCTTGATGAGTTTATTAATGATGTAAATCTGATATTCTACAAGTAGCTCAGAAGTACCAGAGAAAGAAATATCAGTAAGGGCCAGAACAATGATGAAAAGTGTATGTTACAAGGCATACGCGGGTTTGTTTAAAATAAGTAGCGTATGCACGCGGAAAAGTACGTGCCATGTCGCGTATGCTCAAATGCGCTCTAAATGTGTAAAACCAGGGGTTACTACCATGGTATGGTTTTGGCTCATGGTATTGACAAAGGCTAAATCCATATAAGGAGAAGAAAATCATTGTGCAAAGGGTGAGTAAGAGGTCTGGGTTTTAATGAATACTTCTCTTTGAAGTATATCTGTATGGAATGGGTAACAGTTGAATGATAGATCTGATTTCATAATGCACGAGTGAAGAAAATGATGAAGAAGGATCTCTAGATCTGAAATGTATTTGTATCTTCTAGATCTGTTTATGAAATGTTTAGATCTGAGATGAGGCGAACATGTTTCTGAAGTGAAGGATAAAATCTGAGCTATGCATCTGTTCTGAAGAATTATGCTGACCTAAAATGTCTGAAGATCTATACGCAAGTTTGTAACAGAGGAAGCGCATATATACGCGGTTTGGCTTAATCGAAAGTGCATATGGGTTGTGAAATTAGTCTGCAATATGTGCAGATGTATACGCGGTTGATATGCATGAAAGCACGTATATACGCAGGATCAGTAAAAGGAAAGCGCGTATGAAAACTAGGGTTTGATGAAGTATGTGGTATGAAATGTCTGATCTGTTCTGTTGTATTACTGCTATCTTTCTATGATGTATTCATACAGATCTAGGTTTTCTGAATATTGATTATGCTGCTGATTATGTTGAGAAAAGATCAAGTTGTTGATTGATTGGTTGATGATTCATTGAATGAATTGATAAGGGTATAAGTTTCAGGTTGATGTATGATTGAGCTTAAATGTGTGGAGTGGGTCCAGTCTGAAAATATGATGAAAAGTGGCCTGCAAGTTGTGATCTATTGAAGCTATTGGATCCAGTATGAAAATTGATGAAACGTGGTCCATGGTGGTGCTGAGGGTTGTAGCCTTCAGTCAGGGGGTTGTAGCTCCCTTCCAGGTGAGGCTGGTAAATGAGAGCAGGGGGTTGTAGATCCCTTCCAGGAGAGGCTGGTAAACGAGAGTAGGGGGTCGTAGCTCCCTTCCAGGAGAGGCTGGTAAACGAGAGCAGGGGGTTGTAGCTCCCTTCCAGGAGAGGCTGTTAAACAAGCGAAGGTTGTAGCCTTCTGCAGGTGGGTGCCTACGTGATGGTATGAGTCTGCGCCAATACATGGTTGTAACATGTTTTCTATATATAATAAATATTGAAGACTGAGACAACGGCAGTGGTGGTTTTCTCCCGACTTGGGTTTCCACCTTAAATCCTGGTGTTCATGTGTGATGGTTTATTCTGTTATTACTACACATGCTTACTGTTATCTAATCATCAGAAGAATGAATGTTGCATAGATCTAAGTAAATAATTAATGGCATAATAAGATCTCTATATATACGCAAGTTTTATTAAGGATATTCGCGTGTATACGCAAGTTGGCTTCAGCAAAGTAGCGTATGGGTTTTTAGAGAATGAAAAATTAAAAGTTTTGAGTATGCCCTAAATATTGATTCACCCCCCACCCCCCCCTCTCATTATTTTTCCCAACAGTTAGAGTAGGTTAGATAGGAATGTCAATAAAGCTCATCTTTGAGCATTTTGTTAGTTGTTGATTTTTTTTGTTTTGAAAGAAAAAGAAAAATCTAAAAACAATAGAAAAGAGAAAAGAGGGTAGATTGTAAAACAAGAAAGGTACAACCCCATACCAAAAAGAGAAATAAAATCTGAAAGTGTGCAAGCTCAAATGCCACTCCTAAAAACACACTCCTAGTCAGTCATACAGCTTAATCATGACTAATTAGTTTTAAATTTTTGCTGATAGGTTATTGAATTCGATTTGCCAAACAGTTTAATATTGGCTTATCAATAGATAGATTAGGCTAAGAGAAAAACTAGTTCTAATCAGCTCAAAATCTGAACCAGAGAACAAGGAAAGAACAACTCAAACAGAAATAAAATCAGAGCTGAAAAAAGATGAAGGAAGTGCTTTAACTTTCAGATCTTAAGCCTTCCATTTTGGTTTAATTTTTTTCAAAATAACATCTATGTGCAACTTTTTTTTTATGTCATAGATCAGCTACAAGTTGGACTGCTTAATCCTAACTTGTATGCTTTTAAATTTATGTTGTAGAATTTAGAGCATAAAAAATCTGTTATACTGTTTAATCCTAATAGATTAGTAGATTAGGTAGAGAATTATATGAACTCAAGTGTTCAATTTGAGTTCATGGAGGCATTAGAGGTAGAATTAGATTAGTTTCTTGCTTTCAAAAGAATAAAATGTTGTAAGAGAGTTTTCCAATCCAAGTGCACTCTAATGAAGAAAAAATGTTAGATCAGTAGGATTGGGTAGGTAGAAAGCTTGTGTTGATGAAATATCCATTGTTTTTCATGGCTGCTAATATGTTGCAGAGCAAGGAAGATCATTCCAATGGATGAGGCACTGATCTGCCTCCTAGAGAATGCAAGTCTGAAATTCTTGATGCCTTCAAGAAGGCACCATCCCCAAGTGGATCCACTGTTAGCCAGCTATAAAATTTGTTATATCAAATGCTGGCTAAATCATTTTTGAGCCTTCAAGAAACAAGTTTTATTGCTAAAAAATGTTATCTCTGGAAGACTCTTGAAAACCTCATACCTCTGTCCAAAATCTTCATTGTTGTTTCCATTTTATACTCAGAAATTCTACTGATTTCATGAGAAGAAACTGCTTCAAATCATCATTTTTCCCCTTCCTCCACTCAAAATTAACTTGCATTTTTCTCCTCTTTTTCTCCATAAAAAATTCTCTATTTTCACGATTCCTCTTCTTCCATTCATGAAAATCATTTTCCATAGTTTAAAACTCATTTTTAAACTATTCTGAAACCCCCAAATCCATTGAAAACTCTAAAAAAAATCATAGAAAACAAGTTTTTATTACTAAGGACTTAAGCCCCCTTGTGCTAAGTCTTAAACCACTTCCCCCACATACCCACTCCCTACAAATGAGGCGCTATGCCCACCAGGCACTTATCACATCGGAAGTAATCCACAATGGGTAGATTGAAAAGCCCGAAGGCCCGATTGCGATTGGGCCTATTATTTTTCCATATAACTAAAGGCCCTGCAAACGGGCGCCTAACCATATTATATATATACCCCACCAATACCATAAAACCTTTGTTTAATTTAAAACTTTGGGTTTTTCAAAATATTATGAAGGTTTTTTGCCGGTTCGCTTTAAAATCAATCCCCGCCGTTGATCGTAAGCTTATCAAATGGCCCGTGCAACATCGCAACATTTTCATTGAGCGCATTTAACACAATGTCCCCTCCGATCGCCGATTCCTGATTCACTCTCTGCCGTCGATCTGATCTGCAGATTGATGGTCAGCGCTCAATCACATTGCAAGTTTCATCGGGCGCATTTGTTTGTTCCCCCCGATCGGCCATCCCTCCAATTCATTCCCCACCATTGATCTGATCCTCATATCAATGGTCATCGCTCAATCACATCGCCCACCCCGATCACACAATCGCATCGACAATTTTCATTACACCCTCCCTCTTTCCTCGCTGATTGCGATCCTCCGATTGGATCTGGGCCATCCACGTGTCCCGTTCAGACGGTCCTAGATCATTCCCGCATTATTTCATAACCTTCCGCCAAGAGGATTCCAACGCATAATCCCCGTCGTTGATCTCCGCGTGATAAATGGTTTTGATATATTCTCTTCCTCCACTCTCCTTTGATCGTCCCTAATGAATCCCAACCATTGGATGATGCCATCTGACGGCCCTGCTCTTTTCCCACATCCTCTGAAGCAGTTTTTCCCAAAAAACGTAGGATTTTATTAATATTTTTGTAGTTTTTAGGTGTTTGATGGGTTTTCCATTATATAAAAGCCAAAGGGATATGAATGACAATTCCCATACCTTTGATTCATCAAAGGGAAGCTATTCACAAGTTCAACATTCCACATCTCGTCAATGCTTCATGAGGCATTGATGCCATACGAGCCCTGCATAGCCTACACATCAACAAGACACTATGATTTTAAATCACAATTAAAAGAGTATCAGTGTTGAAGACACAACACAACACAACAGAAGATTGAAGACAAATTTGGGGATTACGGCTAAGATTGATTATCAAAATCCTAATCCTCCAAATTAAATCAGAATTAAAGGAAATCATAAAGATCTACAGACAGAAAGGCCTCCACTGCCACATCTAAGGAAAATTTATTCATCTCATCTACCATAGAGCCACCTGTGCCTCAAAGCATTCAAATAGAGGCAGAAGTTATTGATCAAACGAAGATATTTTCCTCAACGCAGCTGAACAGTTAATTCTGCTAAAAGAATTTAATGCAAAAATATCAGCAGAGTTATTACAATATGACACGGAGCCTCAAAAGTCAAACAAAAGCTCCTACCGAGCTTAATCTTAAGTGTAAAACAATTAATACAGACAGAACGTTTGTATGCTTCTCCATCGAGCCCCTCAAAGGCCGAGAAGTCATTACTCTATATTAATTGCCTTGGGAGATCTTTTATTAGATCTCACCTCCTTTTTCTTCTATAAATACTTCTGTAGAAGAAGAGAAGTTGTTGGTTGGTTGGTTGGTTGGTTGGTTGATCACTAGTTGTAATATTGAAACTCTTTGAAATAATACATAGTCTGTTGAAGTTGAAGAACAAATTGAAGTCTTGGAAGCCATGATGATGTTGTTTCATGCTTGTTCCTGAGAAGGCTCTATCATTGGATCCATGAGCTTGGCTGTTGGTGAAGTATTTTGAACTGTTTAATGTTTTCTCCTATTTTCATTCTACTCCATAATTTCTTACTACAGTAGGTTGAAATTTTTAGGCTAAGAAATGACTCCTGGAAGCACCTTAGACCTGTTCATCCTTCATTGTTTCATGTTTTCTTCTGCTGAGGTATTTTAGAGTCTTTAATCTCTCTCTTTAGTCCTCATGCTTGTTTATTTCCTTAATAGTTCGAACAGTTGGTTTCAGCATGATTTATGGTTCTCCCTGCTTGTCTGCTGCCACTTAAAGACTGTTATTGAAGTCTCCCTTTGAAGTTTCTTTGTTTACAGTAAGTCAAGGAGGTCTGTTCTGATCTTGCCCCTTGTCCTTGCTTGAACAGTTGGCTTAAAGGTCTTTATAGTTGTGATCATAGATGTATTTAGGTGTTCCCTCTTCTATGACCGTAATTATCAGTGAATCTTTTATGTTTTCTAAGTCATTTGAAATAAAATATTTGAGGAAATAGGGTGTTCCCCGAATCTTAGATTTCATTTTAAAAGTTGTTTTGAAATCATTATTTTCTTAAAGGTGTGATTTGTAGAATTTATGGTTAGCCCTATCTACCAAATAGCTCTTTATTGTTCAAGTTGTGCTTTCAAATTCCCTTTGTTTGAGAATTAAACTTCTCTTTCCAAATCATTAATGTCCATCTCATTCCAAAACCAAAGGATCCTGCGGCCAAGTTAGATTTTCCCTTTGATATCCCACATCCATTGATAAGTTTTTCATGGCCTCATTTTGACTCCATTTCCCTATGGAACTAACACTTCTTCTTTCTACCTATCTTTCCTAGACCTTTCATATTCTGCTATATCAATTCAACCAAACAAACAATCAAACACCTACACTTAATAACTAGTCTAAAACCAATACTCAAAGCACACAAGATAAACCTTTGCAAACAAATATTTGAGAGATCCCTCTCTGAGAGCAGGAGGACTAGATCCTGTAACCCTAAAGATTGGTTCTGATGTTGCCTTGTCTTTTGATTTGCCAAACTATCAAAACACGGGACACCAACAAGGAGGAAAGCTCATTTACATTACATAAATGAACAATTATTGGATGATTCAAATGACAAAACCTCCTTTCTATATATAGGAGTCTAAGGGATCACAATATAGGGAGAGCCGACATAATGTAAGGGTGCAACAATAACAATAATGGGCTTCTATGGGGCACAATAATAATAATATGGGGACTACATGGGCATGACAATAACAATAAGGGGGCTACAATAACAATAAAGATAATGGGATGCACTAGTATTATAGGTATCTAACACAAGATATTGGGATGTTTTCACAAATCCCTAGGAAAAATCTACTTGCAATATAATCCACACTTACAGGAATGTAAAGAGCACACTTGCAAGAAAGTAAATCAAATGGGCATCTAAGGTGACTTGTTATAATTGTTGAGATGATATTATTTTTAGTCATATTAATGCAATTGTGTATGCAATATGATGAAATAACTCTAAAACCATCAAACAAACACTTTCTCATAAAGGAAAAATGGTTATAATATGACTTTTATGAACATAAATCTATTGAAAATATATTAATTGAAATTCTGGAAAAGAAACAAGGTATTATGGTGTCAGTGCAAATTTGCAATGGCTTCTTAAGTTGTAACCTGCAATGTAAACCCAACAATTAGTATGTAATTAACGTTAGTGTTTATGAACAAACTAAATCAATAAATCCACACTACATAAGTGCAACAATGAAAATTATTGGAGTTGCGACAATAAACCTATGATACAAAAATACAACAATATATTATATCGAAGTTGAAACAACACATAATGTTAGATTTATAGCAATTGAAATTCAAATTAGCAATAATTAGAGTGACAACAGTCAAACTTCATATTTGCAACAATTAGAATTATAATAGTTGAACTTTGGAGTTGCAAAGAAGGAAATATCAAAGTTACAACAAAGGAAATATCAGGGTCACAATTAAATATTGATTAAAGGAATTGTTGGAAATAAAATAAATATATGAAAGTCACTACAACTGTTGAATAAAGTATAGGTAATACCTCGCTAAGGAGGGGCCCTACCTCCTTAGACAAGGCACTATTTTACGAAACTAACTAGTAACCACCTCTCCCACATTTACCCACTTTTACAGGCCCTCCAGGGTAAACATGAATTGGGAGTCACTATGAGATGACCCGACCTCCAAATTCTAGTAATGGAAATGAGGCCCAAAAACTAAACACTTACTAACATCCTTAAGGGACTACAAATCACTCACGAGCCCACCAACCACCCCAGGTGATCAATCCATGAACTGGAACACTTTTTCACTGACCTAGCTCCACAACTACACCCATAAGACTGCATGCATGCGGTTATGAGGCCCAAAATATGCACACAATCCTAGCTTCCAGCGGTTATGACCCAAATCCCATGTTTTGTGCATGTAGTCACAAGATCTATGCCACTTTTTCAAAGTAGCCTCAAGACCACTACCCGGAACTGCTTGCAACTTTCCATAATCATGGCAATGATGATAACAATGCTAACCACTCAAAAATTGAACAAAATATTGACCTAGACATGCCTATTACATGATAGGAATTGTAAAATACCAAGTACAGGTGTTACTAAGATTTTATCCCTTTTAGCTTACTGAGCACATTAATGGATTTTTGTTTCAATGACATTTATAAGTTAAATTAATGTCAAGGGTGAAAAGGTACTTAAAAGTGTTGTATCATAAATTTTTTTCTAATATTAAATTCACTTGTACTTTATAAAGTGACTTTATGTGCAAAGTACATAGTGTACTTTTCTAATATTAAAGTGAGTTGAAAAAACACTTTATGATAAAATAAAATAAAGGTACTAGGAGACATTTAATTGATGGGGCCAATGTATGATTGGGGTCATTTGGGAGAAATTATCTCAACCAAACATCTTGAGATTTGAAGATGAAATCTCAACCATTGGATGCTAGGTTTATGGATTCAATCTTTTCTAAGGAGACAAAAGAGGAAAAGGGAGGCTCATTCTTCACTTCACACTTGAGAGAGCATGATGATAAGAGAGGAGAGAAGGAAAGTTTACTAAGGATAAATTGAAGCAAGGAAGGAGGCTCGAATTTATAGGAGAAGGAGGGAAAACATCATTATGAATTTAGAGGAATAGGGTAGCTATAGTAGGCACAATTTTCAAGGCAAGGAGGCATGATTTTAAAAGGTTGTAGCACACATTTAGAGGAGACTTTTGCACGAAAATCGAGGAGGTTTTCATTGTTTTCAGGCAAAAAATTAGAGGCACAAATTTCAAGACAACAACCAATGTCAACATGGATTTTGAGGAAGCAGAAAAGCATGAATTTAAAGGCATATTGTCTCACCTTCAACTAGAATTTCGAGGCACCTTTAGCACAGTTTTCGAGGCATATTTCTGGGCACATTTTCCTAGGATCTGAGCTGAGAATTTTCAAAAATTCAAGGCATGAGATTTTGTGAAAATCTAAAAATTTCAGTGGCCACAAATTTCCAGAAATTGCATTTAATGCTACAGCAGAAAAAGGGAGATAAGTACAATGAATATTTGTACTTATTTTGTAATTTTTTAAGCAATAAAATCCTTCTTTGAAGATTGATTTTCCCCAAGAACTAGTGGAGCTTTTCTGGGGTCAACTTGACCAAAAATAAGTGTCTCATATGCTTTAATGCTTGCCAAAATTATGTGTTAATTTTTAGTTGATAGGAAAGTGAAAGAAAAAGTAGTAGAAGTACTCTTTTAACATTTGCAATTAATGCATACTAAATTTTATATCAGCGTGTCAAAACATGTGGATTGGGCCTAAACAAACACATGCAAACTTGTAAATTGGGTTAAGGGTGCATATCATAAATTTTCTACATGGTATGAGAGTTGAATTGAGCCAAGATGAGGCTCAAATCTTCAATTTCAGTCAGTTGATAAAGAAAACAGAAAGCATCTAAAGTATTCAAACAGCGAACCTATAGCTTTGAAAATTTTGAAGACACCCAAAGACTTCAGCAATTTAGAGGGAGGAAGGTTCTAGCTTCCAGATTTGTTCCATTTTTTTCATTGTGGGGTCATTTCTATTGGGTTGAGAGTAGTAGACAGATTTATGGGGGATGAAAATTTTGTCCTATGGAAGGACATCATCATGCTTTTACTAGAGGAGTTGGAAGTGTGTGATGTTGTTGAAGTAGTTGTGCAAGCACCCATTGATCCAGCTCAGTTGGTGGAGTTCAACAAGAATAATGTGAAGGAAAAGAGGATCCTTTTAGATGCCATCAAGGACCATTTATTCCCTCATGTTTCAGGGATGAGATATGCATATAATATGTGGGAGTCTGTATTATCTTTGCACCAGAGTTCCAATGAGAACAGGAAGATGGTGTTGAAAAAAAACTACATAACCCCAAGATGACCAAGACCAACAGAGTGACATATTTTCTCACCAGAGTCTCACAGGTGAAGGATGAGTTGGTTATCATGGAGAGGTTGTTCCAGAGGAGCATATTGTTAGGACCACCTTGGATGGATTCACTGAGAAGTGGGATGGTTTTATCCATGGCTTGGTGGACAGAGAGCACTTTCCTCGTTGGAGGAGCATGTGGGATGATTTCATCGAAGAGGAGCTCAGGAGGAGTGTGAGAGGTGGCAGCAAGAGTGGTGGGGGAGGTGAAGAGGAGAATTTTTCTCTCTTGGCAAAGGGAAAGAAGGGAAATATGATCAAGAAGGAGTATTCTAGTGGAACAAATTAGGAGAAGGGGAAGAAAAAGGTTAAGGAGAATGACATTAGAAAATTTAAATGCTTTTCTTATGGGAAGATGGGTCATTATGTGATACAATGTATGAATACGAACGGTAATAAGAAATAAGGAGTTGTAGCTTCAATCAATGTGGATGATTTTGTAGCTATGTTTGATTCATAGTGTGCTTTCATGGTGATTTTATCCACTCATGTCACAACTTCCCTTGCATGGTGCATAGACAGTGGAGCATCCTTCCATATGACTAGAGTTAGAGAGCACTTCATGAGCCTTTTGGAGGATGATATTGACTTGGAGGTTGTGATTGGCGACAACTCCAAAGTCAAGGCGATAAGTATTGGGACAATATCATTTCAGAGGGAGTCGCCACACCCTCTGAAGGTAGCAAATTTTCTTTATGTTCCAAGGTTGAAGAAGAGTTTGATATATGTCTCTAGCTTGGAGCAAACGGGATATGAGGTACTGTTACAAAAGGGAAAAGTGTTGTTATATCCCAGGGGATCGAGTATCAAGTCTACTCATGTGATTGGAGCTCACAATGGGAGACTATACAAACTCATGTTTCGGCCTCTTTAACCTATGGTAACGCAAACCATTAGCAGTGAGTTATGTGAGTTGTGGCACAAGAGGATGGCCCACTTGCACCATGGACATTTCAGGATGTTGAGGGATATGGTTATAGGGTTACCTGAATTCAACATAGAGAATCATGATGTGTGTAGGGGTTGTGCTTTAGGAAAATACCCCAAGACACCTTTCCATAGTAGTTACAACAGAGCTGCAGGTATCCTTAGCTTGATTCATTCTGATGTATATGGTCCTATGTCCCATGTATCATTAAGTGGATATGAGTAATATGTGACATTCATTGCTGAATACTCCAGGAGGACCTGGATTCACTTCTTTAAGACCAAGGATGAGGTCTCCAGAGATTCCAAGAGTTCAATTCTCTTGTAGAGTACCATACATGGAGGCAGATCAGGGTGTTGAGATTAGATAATGGGGGTGATTACACTTCTACGGAGATGAGATATTTTTGTGGGAGTGTTGGCATTAGGAGGGAGCTCATTGTGCCTTACAGTCCTCAGCAGAATGGGGCGGTAGAGAGCAATAACATGACTATTATGGATGAAACTAGAGCGATATTGCATGATCATAGTTTAAATTTCTTCTTGTGGGACGAGGCGTGTAACATTATTGTTTATATACAGAATAGGAGCTCACACAGAGTCTTGGGGAGAAATAGTCTTGAAAATTTATTACCGGAAAGAAGCTGAAATTTAGGCACATCAGGACATTTGGGTGCCTTACATATTCACACATCCATTAAGAGAAGAGGACGAGGTTAGAGCCTACAACAAAGAGGGCTATCCTAGTGGGTTACAACGAGACCAACAAAGCCTAATATATATATTTTCCTACACAGAGGAAGATTATATTGAGGAGGGATGTGATATTTGATTTCTCGAGAGGTTGATCAAGTAGAGGAGTAGGCTCCTCAATAAGGGGCCACATTGTAGATTTTCGGATCATCAGGTGGTGTATCAGGATCATGAGGTTCACCTTCTTCAGGGGTGACAGGTTCACAGAGTACAAGATCACCTGGTGCAGGTTCATTAGGCACAATATCTCAAAGTTCAAGATCTCATTTGGTTATTTTAGATCCTTCCTCGTTTGGAGGAGAGGCACTAGTTGAGGATTTTCACATACCACCACATGAGAATACTGCAAGGAGGAGGAATCCAAGATGGCTTTGGGAGACCATGAATGAGGCTCAAGAGGCAATGAGAAGACCCAAGTGGTCAGTGAGGGAGAGTATACCACCTGAGAGGTTGGGTGGCTTTGTGACAGATGTTGTATAGATACATCCAACTATTTTTAAGGAGGCCACTAGAAAAAATATCTGGAGGGATTTCATGGTGGAAGAGTATGCCTCTATCATGAATAATGATGTCTGGGAGGTAGTGTCAGATCTTGATGGGAAGCCAATGGTAACTTCCAGGTGGCTGTACAAGATCAAACATGTTGAGAATGGCAGCGTGGAGAAGTTCTAAGCTTTATTTGTGACACATGGGTTCTTACAGGTAGAGGGAGTTGAGTATGAGGAGACCTTTGCACCATTTTATCATTATACTTCCATTAGAGTAGTCATATCTATATCAGTTGAGATGGGATGAAGGATTCACCAGATGGATTTGAAGACCAAATTTCTCAATGGTGTTATACAAGAGGAGGTGTTCATTGAGCAACCCAAGGGCTTTGAGTTGAATGGGAGGGACTCTCATGTATGTAGGTTGAAAAAAACCTTGTATGGACTAAAGCAGGCACTGAGGGCATGGTATGAGAGGATAGATGCCTACTTCTAATAGATGGGTTTCCAGAAGAGTGATGCATATATGAACCAATAATTTCTCTTGGCAGGTGATAATCCACTCATTTTTTTTTTATGTGGATGACTTGTTTATTACAGGGGAGGACACACTCATCTAGCATTGCAAGAGAGATATTGCATCATAGTTTGATATGAATGATATGAAGTTGATGCATTACTTTATGGGGTTGGAGTTTTGGCACGAGGATAAGAACATATTTATGGGCTAGGGTAGGTATACAGGAGATATCCTGGGGAGATTATGTATGGATGGTTGTAGGCCTATGAATTCTCCTATGATCACCGATTGGAAGAAGCTTCATGATGTTGATTCTGAGTTGGTGGATCCCACTTTGTATCGTCAGTTGATTGGTTCATTGATGTATCCGGTCAACACTAGACTAGATATTTGTTTTGCATTCAACACATTGAGCCAGTTTATGATGGAGCCTAGGAGAGTGCAATGGGTGGCTGCAAAACATGTGTTGAGGTACTTACAGGGAACAGTGGATTATGGTTTGGAATATGCTAGATGTGATGGAGTCATATTTATTGGTTGTATAGACCCATATTGGGTTTGTAGTATCAGTGATCGGAAGAGTACTTAGTGTGGTATATTTTCCAAAGTAGAATTGATTGTTAACTTAGATTACTTAGTGTGGTTGATTGAAGGAAACCAATTCCATTTCATGACTTAATCCATAACTTAAGAAACACAATTACACATGAATTTGCATCAAATAAAAGAGATAGAAGACAAAAAACATTGATTACAAAGTTCGTCCTTGATGGACTACCTCTCCGAGTCTGCTTTCAATATGAGCATTCGTTTGATTAAAAATTGATCCAAGGAAGTATTTACATCAAGATTCTCCAGACTGAACATGCTCACGGCACCTCTGGGCATTGAAAAAATAAATTTATCCCTCCTAGCTTTCTAACGACTATCTCGGCGCCAAATTCCGTCCCCGGACAACCAAGATACACTGAAAAGAAAAACGCCTCCTCTCTTACATAATTTTGAATACAAACTCCAAAATCACTCTCTCCCTTTCCATGGAGAAATGGTTTAGTTTTATAAGGTTCAGGCCAGGTCCGAGGTTGAACCATCCGGGACAAAGATGTTATATGGTTTTGGAATTAAAGTGATGAAGCTCTCATTGCAATTGACATATTACACATAGAATTTTAGTTACATGGTGGTCTAATTAAAATTGTGCATTAATAAACAATCAACCCACTTTAGACTTTGTATTAAAAATAATCCGACGGTCTGGCCAAACGGTGTAACAACTCGACGGTGCGACTCCATGTGACAGGTTGTAGATTGATGATGTAGTGGTTGGCTCCCACTTCAGCAGTTAGATCTGGCAGCTTCGACACACATCCATGTGACAACTCTAACATTCAACCTCTAACGTTTTTCTATACAGTCTTATTCCCAAAATACTGGTTCTTATCTACATTCAAACATTTTCATATGTTTTGCAGTCAACTCTGCCCGACGGCTAACTTTTCCCCCGCGCAGCTAGACTGATATAATATGGTTTATACATATGGTTTATAACCATAGCTTTCGACCATTGAAAGGGTTTTTCACTAGGCTTTACATATCACATAGGTTTTAAACTTAACATAGGTTCACCATAGGTTTTCCACTTGCTACATATAACCACTTTACACATACACATAATCACCATGAACCATTTAAAATTCAAAACTTGCACCATAGGCAAAATGAGGATTCTCTTTCATCCGAAACCACTGGAGTACTAGAAGACTTTATTGGATCCTGGTGTTGTCTTTGACATGCGACTGGACTTCCTTGTTGATATTGAACTGATGCAAGATCCTTTTGAATCAATCCTCTCCACTTGAAATCTTTTGGACCACCAAAAGTTTTATTTAAGCAGACATGAGGTTAGGGTACATCTCCCTCACTCTTCTGATCTCTGTTGAGGAGGTAAATCCCCTCTGCGGACAGAGGCGATCCCTACTAGCCCAGCACGGGTCTAGCAACAATCATCAAATGCTACAGGGCAAGTTCCTAATTGCGAATAAACAGACCAACAATGGAGGCCTACCTGGAGTCCAATGCTATGATCCGTAGAAGATACAGCGTTCCCGTTCCTTAGCCTCGGCAGATCACAATCCCCACGATCTCCGTGAATGGACACCTGCACATGCAAGAAAAAACACGGATACAAGCATAAAATCCAGAATACGCAACTATATATCAGTTAGAAAGGATATAACTCATCATTATCATAAGTGAAAAACAGAGTGGAACCATAACCAGTAGTCATTCATTAATAAGCAATCAAAAGAGAGTAAAACCAATGTTCTGACGCTGAGGTCTCCTTTGGAGGGGTCTCCAGTCATACACGTCTCGCAAAGCCTGCCAAGGATGGGACAAGCCTCTCATAGAGTCTCTCGACGATAGTCTCCTTGCTCAAGTTTGGCCTTAAGGGAAGAATGAGGGCTCTTGCAGCATGAAGGCTTTTGAGAACTTGGAGATTCAAAGCTTAGGCACTTCCAGACTAGCTTGCAATGGAAATGAGCAAGCTTTTATAGGAGGAAGAGGAGTTGGGATCCCTATAATTGTGGGATTGGCCCTATCATCAAGGAAGCTTCCATGAGAGGTGGCAAACCATTTCCCTTCCATGGAACTCCCGGAGCCAAACTTCCCAATTCAAGATAGACAATGGTTTCTGAGTCTGTTGAAACGAAACTTCCGCCATCTTATTTTAAAAAACACTCCTTAAATTGGCTGGCGCGACTGCGACTCTGGGACAGAGCGCCAATTGGCGCGGCCTCTTTGTATGATTTTCCTCATTGGCGCGAGTGATGAACTGTCTACCCGCGCCAATGCAAAAAGGGATGTTTTTATGGTTTTCTACAAGGAGATGTCTTCAGGGAAATTGAAGCTCATGTTTAGAGGAATGCAATGATAATGGTTTCAAGGCATGACATTGTTCACAGGTCACAAAATGGGCCCTCCAATGTGCGAGACGGGGAATGGTAGGGACGGTGACAAATTACTGTGTAACAATCTCCATCCACCTCACCTTGCTTGGATTCATGCCTTTGAGTCCCACTCGAAGATATTCAACATCTCCACGCCTTGAAGTGCGAACATTCCTATCCAGGATGGTATCTTCCTGCAACTCATTCATATGATCAGGTGAAAAATCATCAACTATAGGGATCTTTGTATCTTCCTCTGGATCAATGATCATCAGAGGTTCATACAACTTCATATTTTCTACATTTACAAATGAATAAATGCACATGTAAGGAGGTAAATATAACCAGAATGCATTATTTCAAATATTTTCCACAATATTGAAAGGGCCATACCTGATGGGTTTCAGTTTCTTACCCTCCCCTTTCAATCTATCTTTACTGATATATAACCATACCTAATCACCAATCTAAAAATGATGATCCATTCGATGCTTGTCGTGGCGCATTTTATACTTGGCCTGACTCTTCTCTAACTGATCCTGCACTGCTTCATGTACCTGTTGTATCCGTTGAATGAACTTAACTGCTTTATTTGAATCGTCGTGTCCATCCACTTTATCTTCTTCACCAAACATGAAATCCATTGGTGACTTTAGTAGGTACCTGAAACATGTTTCAAATGGCAATCGCTTAGTCGAAGAATGTAAGGCTCGATTGTAAGCATGTTGCACATAAGGTAAAGATTCATCCCACAACTTAGGATGCTTGTTGTAGTAACCTTTGAGAATATGTATCACTGTCATGTTTACCACTTTATGTCTTCCCGTCTGTCTGTGGATGAAAATTTGTGCTCTTTTTCAGTTTTGTGTCCATGATTCCCCACAAAGTGGACCAAAACTCTCCTACAAAGCGAGTGTCCCGGTCAGAAATGATGGAAGTAGGTAACCCAAAATAAACCCATACATGCTGAAATAACATATGTGTAGTCTGTTCTGCAGTCACTTTATTTTTACATGGAACAATAATGCACATTTTTCTGAAATGATCAACCATGGCATGCATGTAATCATGCCCTCTCCTGGACATAGGAATTCCTCCAACAAAGTCCATGGATATGTTGTCCCATAGTCATGAAGAAACTAGAAGTGGCATATATAAGCCAATTTTTTGAATGCTTGGTTTGCTTTTCGAACACATAACACATCCTTTAATGTATTTAAAAAAAATTTCATACATGCGAGGCCAGTAGCAATACCTTTGAATTTGCACCATTGTCTTGCTTATGCCAAAATGTCCTGAAATGCGAGAAGAATGTGCTTCCCGAATAACATGGGCCCTTTTTATTTGTGGTATGCACAACTTACGCAGATGATCTAAAAACCTATCATGAACATTAAAATTGACTTCTTCCACCTGAGTACCATGAGTTAGTGATTCATAAATATCTTTGAAATCAGCATCTGTACTATATTGTTCTAAATAAATTTCATGTTTTAAAGAACTACTCTGCAGCATTACTAAAGCATTCAAAGATGATATAAACAACATATCAGCTACTTTGTTTATTACACCTTTTTTATACTTAATTACTAAGTGAAACTGCTAAAGAAATCCCATCCATATATAATGGCGAGATTGTTGCAACTTAGTCTGAGACTGAAGGTACTGAAGCCGCTGGTGATCTGTGTGAATCACTGTTTCCTTACCCATTAGATAGTGTTTCCATTTCTTTATACTTTCAACCAAAGCAAATAGTTCTTTATCATATGTTGGATAATTTTCTACTTCTTTAGAAAAAATTTCTGAATGAAAACAAATAGGTTCCCCTTTTGAAGTAAGGTTGCACCCATTGCATAACCGCTACCATCTGTTTCAATTTCAAATTTTTGTTGAAGATTTGGTAAAGCTAAGATTGGTGCTGTGACAATTTTCTGCTTAAGTGAATCAAAAGCTTGTTGTTGTTTCCCTCCCCACTGAAAGGAAACTTTATAGCCTGTTAAAGCATGTAACGGTGATGCAATCAAAGAAAACTGAGAAATGAATTTCCTCCAATATTGAACTACACCTAAGAAACTCCTAACTCCAGTCACATTTTGTGGTATTGGCCACTTAACAATCAAATCAATTTTACCTGGATTGATTTTCAATTGACCACCTCCAACTATGTAACCAAGATACACCAATTAAGTTTTCCCAAATTCACATTTGGAAAGTTTAAGATATTGTTTCTCCCTTTGCAACAATTCAAAGACTTGTTTAACATGCCTAACATGCTCTTCCATACTGGAACTAAATATCAGGATATCATCTAAGTATATTATGAAAAATTTATCAATGTATAAACGAAATACATCATTCATAACCTCATTAAAGTCGTTGGAGCATTACATAAACCAAACGAGATAACTAACCATTCAAATATCCCCTGCCTAGTCTTAAATGCGATTTTCCATATGTCATTTTCTGCAATGTGAATTTCATGATACCCACTACACAAATCCAACTTAGTGAAATAGACAACATTCTTTAATTATTCAATTAAATCATCTATTCTCAGACGACGATACCTGTTCTTTATAGTGATTTTGTTTAAGGCCCTAAATTCGACACACATTCTCCATGTCCCATCTTTCTTAGGAACCAAAATTATTTGTGAACCACATGGACCTGAACTGGGTCGAATGAAACCTTTCTCAACCAACTCTTGGATTTGTTTCTTTATTTTTTCGTTTTGTATGACTGACAACCGATACATTCCCACATTAGGAAGAGGGGCATCAGACAACAATTGTATCTCATGTTGTATTTCCCACTTAGGAGGCAGATTTTTTGGTTCTTTAAATAGACTTTGAAAAGAATCTACCACTTTAACCAAATTATCTTTAAACTGAGATTCACAACCTGAAAAAGCATCATGTTTCTCCTTATGTTGTTCTTTTACAATAATGATTACATATCTTTTACTTTAACTTATTCGCCTCTTCATCTGATTAGCAGTAACTAAATCCAAGTGTGTTTTAATTTTATGTGCCCTGAAAATGTATTTGATCCCATTTTTCTTAAGGTGATATTTATGCTCTTTCCTATGAAACACAGCATCACGATCATAAAGGTCAGGACTTCCCAGCACTACTCCACATATTTCTAATGGAATCACATATAAATCAACTTCATCAATGTAATTAGTTGTGATGGAAAACTTTAAACGACACTACTTTGTGACATTTATCTGAGTCTTTTCTTTTAGCCAACCTAATGGGTATGGTCTTGGATGATTCCTTATCTACAAACCCAATTTCTTAACTAATTCTTTAGATATTAAATTTTCATGTGATCCACTGTCAAATAATGTGTCTATTTTCGTGTGCTTAGAATTTATCCTTGTGTGAAATAAGTCAACTCTTTTATCCTCATCGAGATTTTTATGTCTAAAGAAGATGCAGAAGTACTAGAACTTGAACTAGTGTCAGAACTTTTACCTATCGAAACCATTGTGGTTATTTTCCTTTCATCACCTGAGTCGGAGCCCAAATCTTGTTGGATTGATGTATTAACCTTATTTTCACCTTTATTTTTCTAGAACTTCTTTGGTATGAGTTCTAGGTGAATTTTCTAACACCTGGCTTTATCATGTCCGATTCTCTCGCAGTGAGAACAAGTAGGTGTTTCACCTTGCTTCTAAGCTATCGATGTTTTCTTTCCCTTCAAACTGCTCTTCCCCTTGTTGTCTTTGGAATCCTTGATTTCCAAGTGTTTGGATGCTTTCTTTGAAAACTTGAACGGTTTTCCACCTGATTCAATATGTATGGCTTGAACACAGACTTCATCAAAGTCAGTGGGATTAAACATCAATAACGTATGTTGTAAATAAGAACGTAAACTGCCAATGTACTTTAATAAAGTTTCACGTGTATCCAATGGAATACCAAGCACCAATTATTTCTTCCTAAACTCCTAAGTAAACTCTTGAACACTCTGTCCTTTACCTTGCCTCAAATGTTGCCAGTCAATAAACTCTTGTTTCATGTATCCCAAAGGATGAAATTGTTTTTTGAGATCTTTTAAAAACTTAGACCATGAAGAGATGACTTTACCTTTTTGCTTTAAATCTACTTGAGTTTTACTTTCCCGCCAGATTAAAGTTTTTCCCCCCATTCTAAGTGTAGCTAATTCAATTTTTGTTCTTTCATCAGAAATGTTCTAAATTCTACAATACACTTCTAACTGCTTAATCTAGTTATCTAAATTTTTAGGATTCATTTCGCCATATAAATAGGTAGTTCAAATTTTACGTCAAGTTTCAAAAGCGAAGATTTCTGAGGTTTCTTTTCTGTTTCAGAATCTGAACTAGAAGAAGAAGAAGAAGATAATGATGAAGATGATGGAGGAGAAGGAGGTTTATCAACTTTTCCTTCTCCATTTTCCTTCTTCGTCGTTTTCAAAGATGAAGTTGCATCTCTCACCTTCTTATCTTCATATATTTCTCCCAACATCTGTTGCATGTTCAAAAAAATTTGTTGAAACTTCTTCTCGCCCATGACCTTCACTTCAGGAGTTTCACCTGCATCAGATACTCCCAATGTCGATCGTTGAGCGAATTTACACTTTCCAACTTTTGGGTCTATCTCCTCGAGCGTTCCTTCTCTGCGTCACAACCTAGACCTGATTAATAGTCACTGGCAAAAATGCTACAAAATGCAACCTACTCTGATACCAAAATATGATATGAAATAGGATTGAATATTCGCCCAAGTAGAACTGACTATTAACTTAGATTACTTAGTGTGGTTGATTGAAGTAAATCAATTTGATTTCGCGACTTAATCTGGAACTTAAGAAACACAATTAAACATTAATTTTCAGCAAAGAAAAGAGATATACGATAGCAAACATTGATTATGGAGTTCGTCCCTGATGGACTACGTCTCTAGGTCCGCTTTCAATATGGGTGTCTGTTTGATTACAAATTGATACAAGGAAGTCTTTACATCAAGAATCGCCACACTGAACTTGCTCGTAGGCACTCTGGTCACTAACAAATGAAATTTCTCCCTCCTAGATTTCTAATGACTGTCTCGGCGCCAAATTCCGCCTCCAGAAAACCAAGATACACTGAAAATAAAAATGCCTTCCTCTCTTACATAATTTTGAATACAAACTCCAAAAATAACTCTCCCCCTCCATGGAAACCAATGGTGCAAGTTTTATAGAGCCTCGGGCTAGGTTCAGGTCAAACCTCCCCGGCCTAACTTGGAAAGGGGTTTTACATTGAATGTGAACAAAGCTTTCAGTAAAATAATAGTGAAGCACCTAGTATATTTGTTACATGGTATAGAAAATGCATAACGTTGTTTTAAATTACAAAACCCAATACAGAATTTGGTATAAAAAAAAACCTGATGGTTCTGGAAAATGGTGGTCGTCAGTTGATCAAACGCCATGTGATAGGAAGCTTCCGGCAGTCTACACGCGGACTGCCATCTAGTGGTTAAGTTCGGCAGTTATGCTGGCTATCCCAACTACATGTATAAACTTCGACTCCGCGTTCACATGTTATACCGTATAACTGTTGCGGTCAACTTCGCCCCAACATATAGTTAGCTGTATACAATGGGTTTTGTATTATATAACATAGTTTATCATCCACTGAAACATATTTTTCACCATGGTTTTACTTAGGATTTGCGCTATATGATTTCAAACCTTAGGTTTTCTACCATAGGTATTTTACACCACATATGAATTACATCCACCATTTAACATTCAACGTAGAACCATTTAACCATGACATTGTCTTTGCATGAAATAATAACCATGAAGTAACTTGCACCATAACTGAAGATTCTCATCCATCTGGAACACTGAAATACTGGAGGCTATACTGGACTTCCCTGTCGATCTTGTACTATGTAAGATCCTCCTGGATCAATTATCTAGGAAGTGGGTTGAGAAACATCACATTTCCTTGGAGCTTGCAATCCTTGGTGGTAGGTTTTTGTGCTTTTGATTAAGGGTTTTCATTATTGACTCCCAATTGAGAGATTCTACAAGTGTTTGACTTCAACTCCTTCATTCAGGCTTGTTAGATGGTACTGAGCATCTTGGAGACCATCATCCTTATCAATGGCCTTCCTCACATTTGTTAACGGTTTTCATTATTGACCGATAATTAGAATAATGCTTGTATTTTTTGACATCAAATCATTTATTCACATATGTAGAATCATGTTATTTTTAGGATGGTGACAAATACCTTGGGATGAGGCTTACATCACTCAACCTTTTTTCCTCTCCCAAGCCATGTATTTTGTTTCTAGAGACAATTCATATAAAAAAAACTACATTGTTACATAGATCCACATTGTACTTTATTCTGGACTTGATCTCTCATGGATCCATAGTGTATTTTTATGCTTTAGTTTCTAAGCATGGGAATGCCCGCTTCAGGAAATGATTTATATCTAACATATGTTTGTTTTTTGTATGCCTCCTTCGCTTCCAACACTATAATTACTCTCTCTTGCCAACTAGTTTATAAAGTATTTTGGCCATCGCCGCCTTCTCTCCCCTCACAATTTAGGAGAATTTTTTATATTAAAAATACCTCCTCACCATCTCAAAGGAGATAACTATGCGTTTGGTTGAAATGTAGCCCTTTTTCTAGCATATTTAAGAGTATAGCACAAGTTAGGTAGCATGAGGACAATGTTATCCTAGTCTATAACACTTTTTCTCTTCTTCTAACTTGTGTTACTAAATTCTCACTCAATGACAAGGAAAAAATCCCAAATTAACTCACTATGAAAATCTTGTTCATTTAAGGAAACTATCATATGGTGGAATGTGATTGCTTTTACCTCATCTACAACTTTTTCCTAAACAGATAAAGCACTTAAAAGCGTATAAAATAATTAAAGCATGAGGAGGATTTTTCCTAAATGAATTAAGCAACATAAAGCATCAAAGCATGAGGAAACATCATCCACCCTAAATATTTTTCCCAAATTACATTGGAGAGAAAATAATAGTCTTAATAGCCTCCATTTTCCCTATAAATTGAAGGCTTGGCCATTGATAAAATGATTGTAATTCATTACATTGTTATGATGTTGAGATATTCACTGAGAGATAGTTTTTGGAGCATCAGAAGGCATTTGATGTGTTATGAAACCAACTCCAAAAATAGAAGAAACAGAGAGATCAACTCCTTAGAACTAATCCACTTCGAGGGGGAAACCTACTTTACATTACATAAATGAACAATTCTTGGATGATAAAAATGACAAAGCATCCTTCTATATGGTAAGTGTGAATTCTTCAAAACTTATAAGACCCATGAGTATTATTTCTCATTTACTAAAGGGAGTGGGTTCCCTTAATTATTTTAATTATTTTCCTAAGTTTAGTTGAGTTTGAGGAAATTTAAATTATAAATTGATTTATAGAGAGTATCTCGTGAGTTGTAAAAATCTTAAGGATGAGTAAGGAATCCTAAGAATAGTGAAGATTTGAGGGATTTAAAAGCAAATCTAATCTAGGATTCTGTTGAACAAAGAGAGGAGCTGAAGAGACAATTTAGGAGATAGTGAGATATTTTTGGATTTGAACTGCTTTGGTTCATGAATCCTTTTGTTTTATAAATTGTGAGCTTTTGAAGCATTAAAGACACAGAGAGGAATGAGAGTGAGATAGTTGATAGAAGGAATTTTTTTTAAATCCTACGGGCTTCGACAGAAAATAGGAGAAAGGCCATGTAAGGGCATATCAGGCCAAAATCCTGATTGTAAGAAAGAGTGATTGTATTTGTATAGTTCATGATAAATGAAGATTTGATTGCAGTGTGATTTGTTTTATTCTGCTATGCCTTGAGAAATCTGTGTATGATTCTGTTTAGTATAATTCCCAATCGAATGAATGGATGAATGGCTGAGGTGATTAGAATTACAAAATCTATAGATATTTAGATTTATGTGCAAGTTATATTTATCCTTAAGCTTCTGTGTTTAAGAAGATGATCACAATTCATCTGCGATAAGGAGATCCATCGAAAAATAAGCCCATTATGTAATTTATAATCCAAATCTTTTCAGGATAGAGTGGAATCAATTATGCATGTTTGAATGTGAATTTCGAGGTTGGGAGGAATCTTGTGAAGACGGAGTAATTGATGCCTGGAAACGTGTGATTTATGGCTTAGAGGAATTGTGTTGCAAATAAAGGCGGAACCATGAGTAATGGTGGAACTATGCGATGAAACAGTGAAAGCATATTCAGAAAACCATTAATGGTTTTCGCGTAGCAATTAAGAGGTAAGTGGTATTTTGCTGAGGGAACGTGATATTTCCCAGGGAGTGACGTGTGGCATCACAAAACAGCTTTTTTCATGTGATTTTGAGGTATTAAATATTGTGAGCCGTGATGTGATATCCGTCGGATCCATTCAGAGGTTAACGAAAGGTACGCTGTCAGTGATGTGGGACCCGAACGAATATTATGTTGACATTTGGGTTTTAAACCAAGGTATGGATTATTAAACATGGTATGGGTATTATTATTACGATGATGCATTGGGTTTTACACAAAGTTGAACCTTTGATATGAAATGCAATGTTAGTTGTGGGGCCGAATATATATCTTAATGTTCATTAACCTTCGGATTGGTGGGCGCATAATAGAAATGTTTAAATGTGAGTTGGTGAGTGTGGGCCATAAATCTATATATATATCTCTGTGTGTGTGTGTGTGTGTGTGTGTGTGTGTGTGTGTGTGTGTGTGTGTGTGTGTGTGATGATACTTTTGGTTGTTAACCAAAGTCGAGATTTTGACTGAAATGAATTGTTAAGCGGGGGCTCAAGTATATGACAGTGGAAATTGGGTATTTAACCAAGGTTAAATGTGTTGATTCAAATTTCATGAATTGATTTTGATATATGGTTTAAAACCATAGGGTAATAAAAAGGAGAGGTTCCGCTTATGAAAATGACCCCTGTTGAGATTTATTTGGGGTTTTAATTTGAGGAGAATTTTATATGCGTTGAGGGTTTTATTATATGGTTTTAACCATCAATTGAAAAGGTAGCTTCCGCATTAGAATTTTCCAATATGGTAAGTATTTTGTTTTGAAAGTGAGAATGTGGGTTTGCAGCCTTAGGCTGCATCATTTGTGGTATCAGAGCTAGACTAATGCTCTGTGGAATTGATTGAAAATATTGTATTTTATTCTCAGCATGTTTATGATTTTCATTTTGATGGATCCAATAAAGAGGAAGCACAGGACACAAGAGATTGTATCCAAAGAGGAATTCTGAAAAATTGCAGACAATGAGACCTTCAACATTTCATCGAAGGCAGATTGTGGAAAATACTTGAGGAAGACAAGATGAGGTAAAGTCTTTGCAGAATTTTAATGATATGTGTATGTGGTGAAAGCAGCAACAAAAGTTTCAGCTAAGTAACTGTGACAGAAGAATTGAAGTGCATACAGTGAAAAGTAAAGCATCATGTGTATTGTCCAAGCCAATGGAAGCTCAAAGAGATCAATCATTTGAATATCTCTCAGGTATGAGCCATATTTTGATGTTGGTTCCATTTTAATTGTTTCTATAAGAAATAAAATGATATCAGCAACACACAGTAGAAGGTTGTGTAAAGAGAGAGAAGATTTGTGTTAGTGGCAGTGAACCTAAACTATTCCAGCTAAAAGTTGGACAGGGAGAACAGCTAAAGTGTTCTCAAGAGAAGGTGAGTGGAGGGTATAAGCCTAGGAAGAGCAGAAGAATAATGCTCAAGAGGTCCCAAAAAGAGAGAATCAGTGCTTACCAAAAGACCAAGTCCAGAGAAGGGATTGGTGAGGTAAGTGGCAGCAGGGAGGACTTGCTGTTGCAGAGGCTTAGTGCAGCTCATAGTGAGTGAGGAGCTCATAGAGATGGAAGAGAAGGTGACTACTGATAGTCATAATAGGGGTTCAGAGAGAAGACACAACATAAGAAAGAAAGGTGCCAAGGAAAATGGCAAAGGTAAGGGAATGAGTCAAGAAGTATTTGACAGAGAAATTGCAGAATTGAAAGTAAGTGTTGATGCAATAATAGTGTTGCTTGAGAAGAGTATGAAGTACCAAAGTTATGGTTGGACTATGAGAAGAAACAAGATAAAATGGAATTTGTTGCAAAAGCAGATAAACAGAAGAATGTATATCAGATTAAGAGAGGGACTCAAAACAGTTGAGTTAGAGATGGAAGATGACTATTATAGACTTGAGCAAGAAGATTTCCTTGTTGAGGAAGGAATCATTGATGAATTTCTAAACTTTTGGATAAGTTCGGATCAGCAAAGGGATGTGATGATTGAGGCATCAAAGAAAAAGGAGCCTAGTATTTTTGAAACTGATGATTTTTGTCTGTATGGAGGTGATGAACAATCTTTACAAGATATGTTTATGCAGGTTGCTGAAGAAATGAAGATGTTAGAAGAGGTGACTGTAATGGAACAGTTCTTGGATGAACATGTGTTCAAAGACACTACATATGTACAAATTTTGGAAACTACCATGGAAGCTAGAGGTGATGAATCTAGTGAGATTTGGAAAAGGAAGGAAAAACAGTCTGAAGATAAAGGGAAATTACAGATTGCAAAATAAGAAGCAGAAGAGAGGTATGAAGATAGCCTTATGACAGGAACAACCAAAAGTATGTGTACAGTGAAACCATTTGAGGTAATGGAATTATCTCTTTCATTTTTACTCAAAAATTATGGACTGGTATTGATAGTTAATGGACAAGAAATTATCTTGGAAGAACATAATGGAGCATTAATGGAAAAAGATATTACTAAATATTATATTGTGGAAGATGCTAGAACAGATTTTTATAAAAAGAATTCAGTCCAAGAAGGTATAGCTAGTCCGGAAAATGCTATAAAGAGGAGAGAAAAAGAAGACAGTCAAGAAAATAAGGATCAGTTGGCAAAGGTTGATGCACAACAGAAATTTGAAGACAGTGTTACTTGTACAACTTGCAAAAAGAATAAAGGTAAATGTGATCAACGAACTGGTGAGAGACAGGCAATCTCAGAGGATGTAGGTAAGAATGCTTTCATGAATGATGCATTTACAGTGAGCAGTAAAGGGTTTCAATGGAGACTGATATTCATGGTATTGACAGTGATTTTCATTATAAAAGGAACTTTATCATGGAAATAAAAATCTATTTCATATGATTTTGTTTCCTGTCAAGAAACAAAGAGGATTAGAGATTGGCATATTTTGATTGAAAAAGAAGAGGTATGGAAAAGACAATTTAGTAACTTATAGATTTGTAAGAGAGAAGAAGGAAGAATGAAAAGAAGTGTGAAAGGAAGGAAGGCTAAAGAGAAGAATAGAGAACAAAATTTTGCAATTAGGCAGCATTCAGAGCAAAGTGAAGACAAAGAAGACTTTTTCAAGACAAGGCAATATGGAGGAAGATATAACAATTTTGATATGTCATATGCACATCAAGAAGATGACAAATCAGAGAAATTATGGAGTAGAATAGATGGAAAATGTAATGCATTTTCTGATTTTGAATTACTAACTTTTGAATGTTTTTTCCAGGATGAAGGACAAACTGCCCTTGGATATATGTTTGTTTATGCAAACATGAAGAAATATGTAAATTCTGAAAATGCAGAAAGCCAGTTTTCCTTATGGGAACAAGAGGATGATAGTAAGCATCTGGTTGATTTAAAAGTTCAAGATGAAGGAATGAGAGTTAGTATAACTCTTAAACAAATCATTGCAGAAGAGAAAGAAGGTTACAGAAGATGTAAAAGTACAGTCCACAAACAGATTTTGTTTTTAATCCAAAGGAGGTTTGAATTTCAATATTTTATCTTGGGTTTGAAATTAAAAATTTGGATGAACAATTCAGTCATATTTTATGTAGATATGGAGGTATTTGAACCAAGTTCAATAAATGAATTATTTGAATCTGATGGACAGTATGTAGTTGGGAAGTTATATGTTCTTGTATCAAACAAGAAACAATCTTCTTTTGAGATTGGAAAGATGCTACTTAAATTGTTGGATAAGTGGATGGTGGAAATTACAAAGATGATAAGCATAAGAATTTGTCAAAATCAGCAAGTCAATGAAAACATAAAGGAATTGATTGGGGACAGAAACCAATGCTGGTGATCAAGTCAATAATTAGAATGAACAGTCACGTATAGGACAGGAAAAAATACATAAATTTGGCACTCAATTTTATTGAGATAATGGCAAGACAGCAGCAGACCAGGGAGCAGAAATTTATATTGTTTGAAAAATTGTTTATGAAAGATATCAGCGGAAGATATGATTATGACAGCAGAGCAAAAGGACATTCACAATACAAAATTTGGCATCTAGTAGAAAGAGAGAAGGTAGAAAATGCACCTACAATTGAAAGAGGACAGACAGCCAGTTGGAAGATAAAATTTGATGAAGTTTACAGCAGAAGCAGTTGGGTGATTCATGAACAAGAGTCCATGAATTTTTTCAACCTAGGGAGTCTGATGCAGGGGCATTCTTTAAAACTTATAAGACCCATGATTCTTATTTCTCATTTACTAAAGGGAGTGGGTTCCCTTAATTATTTTAATTATTTTCCTAAGTTTAGTTGAGTTTGAGGAAATTTAAATTGTAAATTGATTTATAGAGAGTATCTCGTGAGCTCTAAAATTCTTAAGGATGAGTAAGGAATCCTAAGAATAGTGAACATTTAAGGGATTTAAAAAAAAAAATCTAATCTAGGATTCTGTTGAACAAAGAGAGGAGTTGAAGAGACAATTTAGGAGATAGTGAGAGATTTTTGGATTTGAACTGCTTTGGTTCATGAATCCTTTTGTTTTATAAATTGTGAGCTTTTGAAGCATTAAAGACATAGAGAGGAATGAGAGTGAGCTAGTTGATAGAAGGATTTTTTTTTTTTAAGCCTACGGGCTTTGACAGAAAAGAGGAGAAAGGCCATGTAAGGGCATATCAGGCCAAAATCCTGATTGTAAGAAAGAGTGATTGTATTTGTATAGTTCATGACAAATGAATATTTGATTGCAGTGTGATTTGTTTTATTCTACTATGCCTTGAGAAATCTGTGTATGATTTTGTGTAGTATAATTCCCAATCGAATGAATGGATGAATGATTGAGGTGATTAGAATTAGAAAATCTATAGATATTTAGATTTCTGTGTGGGTTATATTTATCCTTAAGCTTCTGTGTTTAAGAAGATGATCACAATTCATCTGCGATAAGGAGATCCATCGAAAAAGAAGCCCATTATGTAATTTATAATCCAAATCTTTTCAGGATAGATTGGAATCAATTATGCATGTTTGAATCGAGAGAGGGAGGGTTTGGTTTGTTTGAAATCACAGGTTGAAAATCTGTAATAAACCCTATCGAAATTGAAAAAGGGTTAGTTTCCTTCGTAACACAGTGGGTTTCTTGATTTGAATGAGCGTTGTGGGTTTTTTGCATAAATATTTTCATAGAAATCGATGTTTGTTGGATCGATCAAAGAAATACGCCTTGATAAATTGTGATTTAATGTGGAACGAGAGAGAAGCGGAGTGTATATTGAACCATGAGTTAAGTTTTAACACGAGCGAACGGTGAAAGTGGATTCGGAAAGCCATTAATGGTTTCGCGTAGCAAATAAGAGGTAAACGGTAATAGCCGAATTGAACGATACTAACACGATGAGTGACGTAGCATCCCAAAAAATTTATCGCGCCATTGTCGTCGCACAAGTTGTTTGAAGCTTGGAATGTGAACATCGTCGGATTGGGAAAGGTAATGCGATACTTAGTCGATTATTGAAGAAGTTACTTACGTAGAAGAAATTATAATATTTTAGTCGTTGATGTGCGATAATTCGATCAGATTGGAAGTCGTGATGCGTCAATAGTTGGATCTATCTGAGGTTAGTAAATATTCAAGTTGTATATGATTTGGGGAAATTTTGGATATTAATATATATTGGTGTTTGTTTTTTTAAACAAAGTTGAAACTTGCGGTAAGTTATGGGGCCAGATATAGTGATGTCGGCATTTGATATTATTATCCAAGGTCAAACTTTTAAGTCAATGAAATATTCGCGTCGTTCAATAGATGATGGTTGGTAAACGCTGTGGGCCAAATATTTGTTTTGGGTTTTTATTGCAAAGTCGGATGCGTGGATATATTTTAATGCAAAGTTGAATATTTATTCGATAATTTCATAAAGTGGATTTTCGGTATATGGTTTAAACCTTGGATTGAAAAAAAGGATAATGCTTCTGCCTATAAAGTTTATTGTTTGGGTTTAAACCATAGACTATGAAATGGGAATAATTTCCTAGAATAAAGATTTTCTGCCGAAATTATTTTGGGTTTAATTTGGAAACACATTTTTATGTGTAGATGTGGGTTTTTTGCGGCATTTAGGTGCATCACTATATATAGGAGTCCATGGGGTCACAATATAATCGCCCGACCTGACAATAATAATTTAAGGGCACAATAATAACAAAATGGGGGTTACAAGGGTACAATAATAACAATAAGGGGGTTACACTAACAACGATAAGGGACTATACTAGTAATATAGGGACCTAACATGCCCCTCTCCTTCAAAAAAGTGTTGTCCTCAACACTTGAGTAGCTCTGGGTGCTTCTGTATAAAATTCTCATCCTCCCATGTAGAATCTTCAGTGGGTAAGTTCTTCCACTTGATTAGATACTCTGAAATTGATCGATTCCGTAGTTGTCGAGTTCTTTTTTCCATGACTGCTTCAGGTTACAATATGATTTTCCCTTCCCCATCAAGTTCTGGAAATACTGTTTGAACTGGAAGATTTTCACCTATAACCTTCTTTAAGCATGAAACATGGAAAACTGGATGTACTCGCGAAGAAGCAGGAAGCTCCAATTTGTATGCCATAGTACCAATCTTTTGCAACACCTTGTAAGGACCATAGCACTTTGGTGATAATTTATTATCCTTCTTAGCTTGCTTGAGGGACATTTGTTTGTATGGTTGTAGCCATAAAAATACCCAGTCTCCTACATCAAAACTTCTCTCGCTGCGATGTTGATCTACTTGTTGTTTCATTCGATTTTGTGCCAAATTCAGGTTATCCTTTAAGAGTTGGAGAACTTCTTGCTGATGCTCGATGTGATCTTCCACTGCTTGAACCTTCGAATTTTCTCTTAAAGATGATGTGATGGAGGGTGGATGATATCCATAAAGTGCCATAAATGGGGTCATTTTTGCTGCAGTATGGAAGTGTTGAGGCCTCAGAATTCCATTGCAAGAACATGGGGGAAACCCACCTAGTCTAGACCTTAGAGAAAATCCTTTTTTTTTTGGTGTGGTGGCTCTGACTGGGGATAAAGGGACCAATTTCCCAATAAGGATGATTTTGGGTGTGTTTTTCTTATATAACATGCAAATGGGAAATGATTTAATCTATCATATGCATTTATCTAAAACTATATATTCTACTATATACCCAAGGTGTTTCTTCTTTTATGCGATCTAAAAAGATATCTTCCAACTATTAGTACTGAAGATTATTTAACAATTGTAAGAGATCAAAATTATGTAAAGATAATTCTTTTAACAAAGTAGTTTGATTAAAAGAATTGTGAAATGCATGTCACATTTATATGTTTGATTATATATAAGATAAGATATCATAAACAAATATCAGTACAAAAGTGCATTTTTATGATAACAGTTCAAATATATAATGCAGATAAAAAGATAATTGTCAATCTAACAAGCAAAAATTAATATAAGGTGTAGAAGTACCATATATATGAGGTTCCACTCATTCAAACTGACAATAGTTTTCTGCTTCTCTTCACTTTGAAGCAATTAAAAGAGTACAATAGTGCAACTTTAGTTAAACAACTTCAAATGTCAAAAGATAACATATTTCGTTCCATTAATCCATCAAAGCATTCACAAACTTACATAAGTGAATTCTTTGCAAATGTTTTTGACAAATTTCAAGACCCTTCTCTAAATGCATGAAAAGGGTTTAAATACAAAACTACAATTTGTTTAAAAATAGATTATTACCTAAAAATAGAGGAGCTTTCAAATAACCATCCCCGTAAGGAGCAAACTTAAACTACAATCTAGGAAATAAAATAACAACATGATTATGGCATGTTGATCCCTCTTTCTTGACCCCAGTCTTGGAGGTTGAAAAAATATCCACCATTGGCTTTAGGCGAGATGGTTGCATAATTCCTCATCACGATCTAGCCTTTGAACAGCATTAGTGTTGATTTGTGAGTGATTTAAATTTAAATCGCTGAATTTTAGAGTTAGAAACTGATGATAAGGTTTGATCAGAAAATCCCACTCTATCAAACTTATTTGTCTTTTTAACCATTTCCTCCTACATCTATGTACTTTGTTTCCACTATGCTTCTAATGGTTTGAGCTCTGAGAGCACTTCAGCTGTGGATTCTTTAAGAAGTTCAAATTTCAAAAGATGTTCATTAATAGAATCAATAATTTTTTAACCTTGATGCCTTTTCCGTTTCCTTTTCTGCTTGTCTTAGTTGTACTTCCCAATCCTTAAATAAAATCTCTTTGTAAATTTATCTATCTGAGGTAGGTTAGATTTCTTTCCTGAGTCATATCCTTGCTACTGAATAATCTCATTAATCTTCTTTTCAAATTTCTCACATTCAAGTCTCCTGTTATCCACTTGTTGGATCAAGATTTTTCGTGTATCACAGTAAGAGCCGGTGATTGAAGATTGTTGACAAAAGGTTTCTTGATGTTGATTTAGCTTGGCATTCATTTCCAATGCTTCTTTTATGAAAAAATATACTTGAGGCTGGATTTTCAATATGTCCATTGCTGCTTCAAGCTGTGTTTCTTTCTCTGTAATCTGCACTTGGTGTTGCAAATTAATTCTTTCAAAATCCCTTTGAAATTGAGACATCTTAATTTCCATCTGCTTGATGGAGTTAAAATTTTCCTGTTCTAACAGTCTCTCCAACTCTTTTAATTTTTCTTCTTTTTTCTTCAGTAGAAGTTGTACCTTGGTGGATTTGTCAATGGCGGCAGTAGCATATGCTCCTGTGTATTGTGATAACTTAGTTAAATGTTCTGCAAGATCAACCAAAGGGTCTTTACATATAACGTCTACAGATTCATTCATAATATTTGAAACTATTTCATCCATTCTTCTTCTCTTTCTTCTATTAACTGCAACCTCATGGTTCGGACTGTAGAAGACATCAAATGAGGGTATCTCTTCAATTTGTAAAACAATATGTTTAGTAGGGTATGCCAGAATGATCTCTTGATCATGAAATTCAGGTACCTGATGTAGCGGAATTGTAATTTCCACTAAATTCTGATAATGCTATGGCATTTGGAAACTTGTGGATTCATCAATATTAGGCTTTGGATGTGGTGTTTGTAGTGCCCTGGAAAAAATTTCCCACTCATTCTTCAAATCTTTTGGTTGAGACTTCTCTTTCTAGTCGGGTGTATTACAGATATGTTGAACTTCTTGAGAGGATGATCCAACTCCATTAATTTCTCCTTCTGTTTGCATTTCAAACCATTTAATCACTTTATCAATTATTTTCTCTGGGCTCTCATTCCTGCTCTCGAATTCATTATCAGAGTGACCCGAATTATGAGAATTATGCTGTGATTGTTGTTGAAATTTATAAATAATGTTATGTATTTCCGGACTCTCCTGATCTAACAATTTTAATCCACTGTTAAATACATAATCCTTCCACTTAATTCTTGTGGAAATTAAATCTCCAATTGCAAACACATGAAGAAAAATCAATCACACATAACAAGATGTTTTTACCAGGAAATCTTAAAGCTAAAAACCCCAACTATAATATATTATGTATATCAATGGATCATGAAAAAATCTCATACAAATCTCTACTCATAGAGCTCTCAGTACAATATACAATCGTCTCACACTGTCATACAAAAATTGATTCACACATGCACCAATTTACTACCGCCTGACAGCCTGCCTCCACTGCGCAATCCCTGCTGAAGAAGATCCATGAATGAATGCAAAATTGCCTTCCTTGACTGTGCAATACTAATTGGCATCTCCAATGTGCGTCTAGATGCATTTAATGCATCACTATAGTCACAACTGATAGTCAACTAGACCCTTTCACCTATCTCTACACCGGGTCTCTACAGGATCTGACATGCAAGTAGTTAACTGTTGTATTTCTTTAGTTACATGTGAGACACTGCTTGTGAATTAATTAAATAATTAATTCATTGATATCTCACTAGTGTATCATGAGTTACAACTAGCACAACTGAGTTTAACTCACTTAACTGAGTTAAAATAAATAACAACTCCCATAACTACTATTCCAACTCTGTTACAACTCTGCCACAATCAGTTACAACGAAGTCCATCATGCATGTCCCACCAACCAACCTTTGAACTTGAAATTCCTTCAGCTAACTGGTTTTCCACTTCAGTTAACTGATACAAAGTGCACCATGAGAATAGATTAATATTTATTGTCCAACTATTATTAAGGGATAATAATAGTCGACATGCATCTATAAATAGACATGCAATCTATAAATAGAACTTTCACATACATCTATAAATATAAAATCATATATAAATAGAATTTTCTCACCATCTATAAATAGACATCATCTATAAATAGAATTTTCTCATGCATCTAAAAATATACATACACCTAAAAATAGCTCGCGAGCCCCACCTAGTGAAGGTGCTTAATTTTCACTAGGATCATTATCTTGTTGAATCTCAACAATTGCTCTGATTCATGATTAGATTTCTCTTGGGATTCATATTCAGAAATATCCTTGGCTTCATTATCTAGACTAATTCTTGGAGCCAGTCTGTCAACATCTTCAATAAATAATAAATACAAAGGGATTCTTTCCAGCCTCTTATTTCTATATGCTTGGAAAGCCTCAAAATAATTTTTACTGAGCTGACTTGAAGCATTTTTCAGTACATCTGTGAACTTCTCCATGCCTTGAAATAAATTTTCAAACATATCTTTCTCATTCAATAAAGGTTTCAATTTAAGCTCAGTATCGAAATTATTAATCACATCAGGGTCGAATGACCTCTTTGGCATTACATCCAAATTTAATGAAGTAACATTTGAAATTTCCTTGAATGCATGACCAATATCGAAAAGTGAAAATGTGTCGCACTACAAAGGGAAAGTAGGCCAAATGGCCTTCTTGTCATCTCCGAGTTGCTTGTAAATGCCACTTACTAGAATTTGGTAGGAAATTTCCCTAGCTAGGAGCTTGCCAGGAACATAATAGGGAAAAATATGGGGAGAAGAATAACTCCCAAAAACTCTGATATAAGTGAAGTTCCATTCAAAAAACCATCTAGCAACTAGAAAAATGTCTATGCTAGCCTCTTTAGAAATCCTAGGGGATTTTTCATTAAATATAATTGATGGATGGGTAACATGGCTCCATTGCAAATTTTATAGAAATGTAAATGAAAATCGGATTCCCAAAGGGTTTTGTGGTAAATATGATAGGGGGGTATTTTCCTAGAGGAAACACTTCTTATACTTATATAATCCATGATATTTCTGGCCAAATTATCAAACAAGATGTTCACGAAATTCATAATAGAAGAATTGATGATTGCGTCAATTAAAGGGACCCAGTCTAAGGAAAACCTAGTGGTATCTTATTTTACAAACAATCTACATAACATTCCAACAACATAACAATAAGGGGAGGGTAACTGTGCCATCGGGTACATACCGTGTTTGTCTCGTTTCATTTTTCCTTGGTCATATTTCCATCCCTTTATTACTTTCATGAGGTCTACATGCTTCTTTGTAAAGCTTTGGACAAAGGCTTTATCATAATTATTTTGCAGCATGGACAAGTGGTAAATTGTCCTTAAATATTCTGCAGTGAACGAACCAATATTCTCCAACTTTGAATTTTTAAATGACCTATCTGCTATGTTAAGGTGGTAAATTACCCACTTTACCATATATGTGTATGGGAGAATATTCGGCCTCGTTGCTATTCTGTGAAGAAATGAGCATGCAACGTTGAAGTAGGACAGGTCTGAGGAAATTGTTGCATATGTTGTAGCTGTTTTAACTATTATCCTTGGATGTTCTTCCTCGAAGAGTTGATACATTGATTCCCATGAAGAACTACTGCAATCCTTGTTGCAGGTCGTATATGAGAACAATCGAGGCATGTCTGAGTCTTCATCGACGTATGTTTGAGCAATTTCCTTTTCTTTCTTTGTCATTCCAGTTATTCTCACTCCATTAGGTGGTTCTTGAATTCAAGTGAAAAGAGTAAATTCAGATCTAAGATGAATGGAGAGAAGGATAGAGTTAAAACAATATAATCCAAAATACGGTGCTCAATTATTCAAAACACGCTCGAAGTATATATCAATATTTCGAACCTTACTCCCATTAAATGTCGTTAATAACCCATAACTCTTTCTATCAAATCTCTTACACACATTTACGTAATATGTCTAATCTATCAATTTAAGGTGTTAGATCTTATATCAAGTTGATTATATATGAATCATTTTGCACACTTGAGTAATAAGTGTTAATATCACACATCACAACTTTAAACATTTACCATTAGTTATGTATTTTGCCGCCGATGAATCTCACGAAATGTGATCTATGCAAATTGTAGATCGAATTTCATGTGATAATAAAACTTTACAATTGGTTACTTATCACGAAATGCGAAATGCGCTAAAGAGTCATGTTGTTGCGCTTTATCGGACCTTTGGATATTTTATGATTTTTTCTTTGTTGTTTTGTTGGGTCCGACCCATCGCAATCTTTACCGAATTGTCATAAGCTGATTCTTTTAAAAGGCACGATACGATTTATTTTTAAAGGGCTTTTTAAATCATTTGTAATGGGAATTTTATATAACTTTAAAAGCTTGAAACGCATATTGCGATTCACAATGCTTATATATGTTTTAACTTATTCAGGTTGTAAGTTATGCGATTTGCGATGAGCGCTTTTAAAATCAAAGCGAAAAGAGAAAAACTTTTATTTCCTAAATTGTTTTAGACATAGGCTAAGATAAAATCATGTTCATAAATTTCTATTTATTTTTAAAGGGTCCCCATTTATTTAAAATGAATGCGGGGTGTTGTATAGTACAACAATTGGCGATTCACTTGGGAGAACTTGCTATCTTTGATTAGTTTTTTTTTAATTTCTAAAAATTTTTTTGAAATAAAAAATAGTTGTAGGAATGAATTTCAATAAATAATATCTCACTAAGAAATAAAATCTCTCTTGATTATAATTCATAAGAATTCCTGTTTTAAAAATAAAAGTATTAATATTTATATCATTCTTTACTAAGTTAAAAAAGATGAAGCAAGTGGCTCTTTCAGATTAGATTTATAAATATATACCCTTTATCATAGGTAGAGCCTCTGATCCAATAGGCAATTTAAGCTTTTGGCAGGGTTACCTTTTACATAGCAATGATTCATTGTCCCATTGAGTCACTCTTACAATATTCAAAAATAAGTTCAATTTTATATACTTTATCTCTTTTGGAAGTTGTTTTCTTTTCTGTAGATATTTTTATTTTGTATTTTTAATCACTTAAAATCCATTATCTTGGCTTGGTAACCAAATATTGAAAATTCCATTCATTGGTTGTAATTAAACTGATCAAGTTGTCTCTTGATGAGACCCCTTGTTCTTTTGATATAATCTCAAGTCATTACCTTGTTTTGGTAGGAAGTATTGGTAATGTTAGAGCAACTATTTCCCTATGAACATGGTAAACAAGATCTTGATGAGACTTATTATCTTCTAAGATTTTAGCATAATTTTTTGAATTACTTTCTAAAAATTGAAAAATATGCCAGATGGGGTGAATCATTGGTCCTTTTGAGGATTTTTGTTGATAATTTTGGTATTTCTTCTTCATTCAATACCTCGGTTGGAGGGAATGTTCCTGTGTATAGTAACTCTATGTTGGGAGAGGTTCCTTCTCCAAATGTTGGGTCACAAGGATTTTCTTATGGCCCAGTATTTTCTAAGAACAACATCTGACAACCTGGTGCCTCAACAAATCCAGGTTATTCTTTTCAGAATGTGGGGAATCCTTCCTATGGGGGATGGAATTCCCAGACTCCTCCATGCTTACCATTTCTGGAAACGTTGAACTTGCCAGATATATCGAAATTCACTAACGATCCTGTTCGGTATAGTCTGGGTTGGCCTTCGGTCCCCACCAAGCTCCCCTTAGACATTCTAAAGTTTGAAGGGAATACTAGCGAGGATCTGGAAGATCATATCGCCATTTTCCATTTATGGTGTTCATCGAACTCCCTGATCGATGACTCAATTAGGTTGAGATTATTTCAATGGACCTTAACTAGAAATGCAGCCAAATGGTACATAGAGTTAACTAGGGGCGGTTTTGCTACTTTTGGAGAGTTGGATACCATGTTCTTAAATAACTTTCAGTTACCTGTTCGTTACAACCTCAGGACTGACCTCCTGGCCAATTTTCAGCAGGATAAGGCAACTCACATTTCTGACCATATCCAGGAATGGCAAAGAAGGAAGAGTCTCATTAAAGCCCAAATCCCGAATGAATTCCTTCTTGAATGGTTTTTGAAATATTTACAGTGAGAAATTTCTAAGGATGTATCCCTTTCAGGGGTATTTTCTGAAGAGCAGGCTATTTTTAGGGCTCAATATCTAGATCTGATTTATCCTCAGTCTAGATTCCTTAATAAAAAAATTTCAGATGCTCCTCACTCCAAATTGGACTTAGCCAAAACTAAACCTGGTCCTCATGGTGATGGGCTTATCGGTTCGATCGATAGCGATACGGCTAACCTGCTAAGTCAATTGCAGCATTTTTTTATACAATCTTCTTCTTCTAGTCAGGTTGTACCTTCAGTGTCAACTCCTTCCTAGTCCTTGGAAATTAATGTCGTCCAAACTTCTAACCCCAAAGGAAATCAACAATCTGATGGAAAGAAGAAGGGATGGATTAACAAGAAAAAGGACAAGGATGGGAAGAGGAATGCAAACAAATCCAACGATCATGTTGGAGAGGGTAAGAAGGATAATAAAAATAAAGTGAAGTTTCCATGCAAGTTGTGCACTGGAGACCATCTTACGCACCTTTGGCCTAAAATTCAAGATGTGTAGCGCTTGTTAGCTCAACAGGGTTCTTCTAGTTCCCAGACTGTGCTAACAAACCCTTTTCCCCAAGGGCAGCAATTACTTGCTAGCGCGAACCCAAATACTAGGGCCCCCTCTGGGGGCAGCCAAGAAGGGGAAAATACATCAAACATATACATGATGAGTTCTCACGCAGATATCACTATGAGATCTCGTGATTATGGTGAAACTGATTCTTCGAAAGCTAAGGGTGCTCCCAATAGTGCTGAGCCACTCCATATTGAGATTCATGCAGTTGATTCTATACCTCGGATGCCGAAAGGGTCCTCAAAGTCTATGAAGATAAAACTAATGCCAAGGCTACCCAGAACTACTCAATTGCAGAAGATCTAGCTCAAAGTCCTTGTGCCATGTCTGCATTAGAGGTGCTCCAGTCTTGCTTTGCACAGGGGAGTGATTTGCTCACTGCTATTGGGGCTTTTGATACAATGAATTCTCTGATAATCACGTTTGACATGTCAAATTTTAAAAAGATACTTCCTCATCAAATGGCTTTCCATATTAGGTCAACTTATCGAAAATTAAATATCTTTCGAATGATTGTTGATGAGGGCGCTTCCACGTGTGTAATGTCTCTTGCATGCTGGAAGGGTATTGGATCTCTCACAGTTGTTCCTTCAGCCACTCTTCTGACTGCATTTGATGGTCATTCTCACAGGCCACATGTTATTGTTCCAGCTTTTCCCATCTGTGTTGGGGGAAAAACTATTAATATCGAAGTTAAGATAGTCGATGTAAGCTTAGACTATAACCTTTTGTTGGGGTGAAACTAGATCTATGAGATGGATGCTATTGCATCCTCATTATTTCGTATTGTTTGTTTCCCTCACGAAGGGATAATTGTCATAGTTGACCAACTGGATTGTTCTCCTGTAGATCTGAATGCATCTTCTAACTCAACCATTCCTTTGGTGAAGGATACCAAGCAACCTGTTGAGAATCTAGGGGTTGGAATGTATACATCCTTGATGGGTAATTTTATTCTTCCGCCTCCTTCAGTTCATATCAATGCTATTTCATCCTCCAGGGTTTCTATTCGGAGAGAGTTCTTCAAGACTCATTATTTTTCGGACCCTTGGACCTTACCTTCTCCTACCTCCACATTAGAAGAAGGTAAAGTGAGTGGAATGGCATTTCCTATGTCTGCAGCTGAGATTTCTTATAGATCTATTGTTGACTCTACAAATTCCATTCCAGTTTCTCTTTCACCAGAGGAATTGGATGGAGATGTGGCTCCGGCTTGGACTCTCAGTTCATCTTTTGCTCAGGATTGCCTTGATACCACTCTTCGATCTGAAGAGGCTATCCTCGAAGCAATGAATGGTGTAGAGAGACTGTGGGATGATTTCATCATCGGTCTTACAATCTACTGGACTTGTGAGAAGTTGAATCAAGTTTCCCTAGCCCTCAATCTTCTGGATCTATTCACCTAGTCCTAAACCCTTTGCACTAGCACAGGTTTTTGTTGAAGAAAAAATAGTTGTTATTTCTTCTACTACCCTGGTGAACAACTCTAGAGATCCCAACATCATAGAGAATGTCTTCATTGGAGCCGAGTGTTCCCCTGAAGATATTCAGACTTACATTGATCTCTTTCAATAATTTTGGGATGTGTTTGCTTGGTCTTATGAAGAAATGCATGGTATAGATCCATCTATTTTCCAGCATGAGATCAAGATATACAAAAATTCTAAGCCTATCAGGCAAAAGCTTCGTCCGTTCAACCCTAGGAAGGCAGCAGCTATCAAAGCTGAGGTGGAGAAGCTACTTAAGGTGGGTTTCATTTACCCCATTCCTTTAATTTAGTGGGTTTCAAATCCAATTCCCGTGGATAAGAAACAAGGAACGATTCGAGTTTGCATCAATTTCCGAGACTTAAATAAAGCATGTCCTAAAGATAATTACCCCACACCATTTATAGATCAGATCATCGATGAGTGTGCCGGTAACGAGATTTTCTCCTTCATGGACGGTTTCTCTGGTTATAATCAAATTACTATCCGTCCAGAAGATCAACATAAGACCGCATTTATTTGTCCTTGGGGTACGTTTGCATATAAGAAAATGCCTTTTGGTCTTAAATCTTGCGACTACCTTTATTGAGCCATGTCTTACACCTTCTGTTGAGGTATAAAAGGTGTCTTTTTTAACGCCTATTTATCCTACATTAATTATCAATCTGGGAACGATTTTTTTTTTCAAGAGTGTACTCAGTCTGAGGCTGCAATTCAATCTAAGAGTAATGCTTTGCAATATGTAGTACAATGTTCTAAATACAAGAGTAAACAGATGCTTGGAAAAGAAATCTAACTACAATAATATGAAATTAAATGCTTGAAAATTCAATCATTCACTCATCAAGTATCAGTCAAGGATACAGTAATGATATCTCTTTCCTTTAGAAACTGATAAAAATCAACTAAGAACAAGATAACCAATTTGAGAATGTGGGAGCAATAACCGGTATTCTTTACAGTTGATAATCTTGCTTTAAAGTAATTAAATGAAAATAGAATTTGAACTAAATGCTGCTAATGAAAGTAAACTATGCAAGCACTCTAAAAGAAAACTCCCTACAATCTCCAAACCAATGAATTAGAAATGAACAACAAACTGGAATTGAACAAAAATGTAAATGAACAACAAACTGTAACTAGAAGAATTGAACAACAAATTCTATTTAATGAATTTAAATAGCAAATCATATATGATGGAATAAAATAGCAAATTCTATTGAACAGCAGACCCTGTCGACAGCAAACTCTGTTAAGCAACAATCTGGAATGAACAACAATAAAAAAAACAACAAATGGAATTAAATGCTGAACAACACAGCTCTGTAAAACATAACAAGACAAATGATACATGGATTTAAGGTTCTTGTTAGAATAGAACAACAATGCAATTCATCAGCGCAACGCACCAATATCAATAAGCAATTAAACTAAACCAATTAACTTACAAACTGTAATAAAAGTGAATATGAACTATCATAAACAATAACTGAAAGGTGATGATACAAACAGCAGATCGATCCACTAGGGCTGGGCCCTTAACCACCAGTGAAACATCGCTGAACCTTTACTTCGGAATTAAGAAATAGAACGACAACAAGATATTGTATTAATCAAAACATCAATAACGTTTACAACAGTCACTCTCTAATCACGAGAGTTAAGAAGTTACAGAGTTACAACGAAAATGTTTAATCATAAATCATTTTTTTGTCCCTTGATTTCTAAAGGCACTGCCTTTTATAACAGTTCGACGGATAAAACAAGAAACACGATAAGATTGAACAACGATCCCTCAGGATCGAAATATCCTGAGGGATTCACTTCTTTTCACTTTTTAGCTAGCACTTGGTCTTCTTAGGCTATAAGCATGTTGTTCCCTGTTTTCCTTTAGCTATACGCTCGGATTTCCTTCTTGTTGTCGAGATACGGTCTTTTTCTGGAGGAACAACAGTTACTCCTATTTATGCTTTGCTGCTCGAATGATGGTTTTCTTCATTTGTTCCCTGTTTTTAGAACAAAAGGCAATTTTTAGTCAATTTTCACAATATACATGAGTTTTTGTAATTCTATCATAATCTACCAATAAATCATCTTTCTAGGATAAAAAGAATTATGTTTAAAGAAAAACGATGAGGAAATACATGGTGAATTCATACCTTTTCCAATGCTCAACATAACCCCCTCATGAAAGCCATAGTTTACATGTAAAGCAGTTAGAGAATAGGCTGGAGAAGGTTTTTCATTAATAGGTTTAAAACCATGATTTGCAGCTAAAGCTTCAAAGATATACCCTGTCTGTCCTTCAGGTAGCTCATAAATGGCTTTATATTCTGTTGCAGGATACCATACAATGGGACTTCGAAACCTACAACCTAGCCAAAATGGGCCTTCCCTTAAGATGAGGTTGCTATAGATAACCAAGCGGTCAACAGCTAATCCAAAATTTCTATAATTAAATGGCTCTCGGTTTTGAATATTCCGATTGGAAATCTTCCATCGGACTTTAGCAGTTGTATAGGCCTAGTTTCTAATGGAGAGAAAATATTCTACCCCATCCAAGACAATTGCTTTGTGGACAGACCCCAATGCTTGGATCACACCCTCCTTTGTCTTTAGACTCTTCTGCCTAGCCCATAGTTGTAATGGGTGTTTTGGTTCACCCCTAACCCAAAGGTCTAACCAGTTTTCTTGGCTCTGAAAAGTATTATAGGCCTTGAGCCATTTCAATTGATTGACAACAAACGAAATAAATTCTTGATATTGGATGTCACCCACAAAAGGGCCGAGATTTATCTCTATATCATTTTCCAATATGAGATTGTGCAAATAGAACTCACACAGCAGACGCTGGACTTTGAACCCATATGGTTTGCAGAATTTTACAAAATCATCTACAATGTTTAATTATATAGACTTTCCTGCCCTAACTGCTTTAATTTTCAACTATAAATATCTTTCTAATAAAAACAAAGCATAATTCTTGGCAGGTCATCTACACACTAGAACATCTGTGTATAAGGAGCAGAGAGTATCCATTTGATTCCGAGCAATTTTTAATTCATTTCTTACCTTTTCGGCTTTCTCTTCTGCCTTCTGAAAATTATCATAGGCTTCAGCCTCTGATGCACTGATGTCCTTTAGTTGCTGCTGTAGTTGTTGATATTTCTTTTTGGGGAAAGTCTATTCCTCAAGCTTTTCTCTTGCCTGTCGAGCCTGTGCCAGCTCCTTTTGGAGTTCTACTATAGTAGGGTCAATAAAAATGTTTTGACTGCAGGCCTGTGTGCTTTCAGTTGGGGTAGCTGTCTCTGGAACAACTGCCTGCCGTTCCATGCTTTCTTGATTGGACTCAGCTCATACTTCCATAGTCTCTGCACTCTGGGGCTTTGCTTTGGTGGCTACTTTCCTTTTCTTTGGGGTTCGTTTGGTGGCTATGTTCCTCTATTTTGGAGTTCGTTTGGGGGCTATCTTCATTCTGAGAACCCTAATACTCTGTTTGAGTTGTTCCACTAGCTTTTGAAGCTTCTGTTGTTCCCTTCGTAGCTTCTCAAGTTCGGTTACTTTATTTTTCCTCCTGGGAGGAAGAAATGTCCCTTTCTCTGTACTAATTGCTCAGGTAGGGCTTGCTTTTCAGTAGCCGGTCCTTCACTCAGGCTTGCTTCTCTATTTTCTGTTCGAAACACTTCTTCAGTGTTCTTCAGGGGTAGTAACCTTAGCCTCACTGACTTGTTCCCTAGGATCTTGTTTGGAACACTTCTTCAATGTTCATACCTTCTGGTCACATTTCTAAGGGAAGTAACTGACTAGTTCTAATATTCCTGAGGTTTCCTTCTGATGTTTCATCGGGTACCCCTTGACCATATCTTCACCAATAACGAAGCTTGTTCCTGTGGTGGTTTATTTCAATAAATGTTGAAATTTAGTGGGTTGTGGGGTTGTATGTATTTCTCATGTTGGCCAAAATTTGGGCCAATTGGTCCTCCTGCAATGGGCTTTGAGGTGGACTTGTAATGGTAACCCATGGGGTTAGTTTTTGCTCCCTTTCTTTCATCTTCATTACTTCCTTCACTCTTCACGGGTGTGTTAACTTTGTTAAGTACCTATATTAATAGTGTAGCCCCTTATTATGTTAGTGTAGCCCCCCTTATTGTTATTATTGTACCCCTGTAACCCCATATTGTTATTATTGTGCCCTTACATTATTATTGTTAGGTCGGCTAGGATTACATTGTGGCCCCACTAGGATTATATTATGGCCCCATGGACTCCCATATATAGAAGGAGGTTTTGTTCATTTGTATCATCCAAGAATTGTTCATTCATGTAATGTATTGGAGGTTGCCCCCTCGAAGTGGCTCATTTCTAAGGCGTGAATATCTCTTTTCTTCTCTCTTTGGATCTGGTTACACAACATTTGGTATCAGAGCTTTGGGATTCTAGGGTTTCGCTGCTCCAAACGGGTCATCGTGGCATTTTTTCTATAACGTTTTTTCTACAAAGTTTCAGAAGCTGAAATTTGTAGGGTGTGAAACCAAGCTCTTGAGGAATATTGCCTAAAAATTTCAGAGCTTGGTTCACAATATTTTTAGAGATATCATCTTTGGAAGTTGAGTCTTTCCAAGCTCAAAATTGGTCGGGTATGGCATTCAAAAGATAATTCAGAGGGCTACGTTAGTACAGAAATTTATATATTGAAGTGCTGCAATTATAGAGATAATTTAATTTCAATATCTAGCTCCTCAAAAGAAAGAGAAAGGTGTGTATTTGGTTTTTAAAATTGCATAACGTTTGTTTGAAAAAGAAATTGAAGTGATTCCAAGTGCATATTTGAGAATTTTTATCAGTATTGGGTTCTATAATGCATCCAAAAAATAATTCCATAGCCATTAATCCCTCAAAAAGCTATACTATGACGCATGAAGAGGAAGAGTTGCAGTATGAGATATCAAAATTACGGTACCAAGTGCAACAAGTTTCAATCTTACGAAGAGCAATTGAAGATGAAATAGATGGTTTAAAAGCGGAAATGGAGGCTAAGTTGGATGGTTTGAAGGATCAAATAATAGCTAATATGGATGATAAATTAGTGGAAGATCACAGCGAGCATCAACAACAAGTTCTCCAACTCTCAAAGGATAACCCAACTTTGGTGCAGAATCTAATGAAACAACGGGAAGATCAACATCACATCGAAAGAAGTTATGAAGCAGTCATAGAAACAAGAACTCGACAAGTACGATCAATTTCAGAGTATCTCAGCAAGTGGAAGAACTTTTCTGTAGAATATTTCACATGGGAGGATGAGAATTTTATACAGAAGCATCAAGAAATAATCAAGCGTTGAGGACAACACTTGTTTGAAGGAGAGGGGCATGTTAAGTCCCTATATTAATAGTGTAGCCCCTTATTATTGTTAGTGTAAACCCCTTATTGTTATTATTGTACCCTTGTAACCCCCATTTTGTTATTATTGTGCCCATAAATTATTATTGTTAGGTCGGCTAGGATTACATTGTGGCCCACTAGGATTACATTATGGCCCCATGGACTCCTATATATAGAAAGGAGGTTTTGTAAATTGTATCATCCAAGAATTGTTCATTCATGTAATGTATTGGAAGTTTCCCCCTCGAAGTGGTTTATTTCTAAGGCGTTGATATCTCTTTTCTTCTCTTTTTGGAGCTGGTTTCACAACAAACTTCCCTTCCTCCTCATCGGTATAGCAAATTTATTCGTATCCACTGGTGTGGTGACTTTCTTCTTCTTCAC